>JAKOPK010000019.1:0-167550 GCA_024195185.1 Coniferiporia weirii
GGGCCCCGAGGCTGCGCCTTACGACTTCGACACGTCCGCCTCGCCGGACGCCACATTGCCATCATGGCAAGCAATTCGCCATTCGAAAATCCCTTCGCATCGTCGCATTCGCTTGATGAAGACCCCTTTAATGACCCCGTATCAACGAACACACCCCCCAAATTTGACCCGGCGCACGCAGATCGTGTTGCTGAGCTCGAGAGGCGAGAGGCCCAGCTCAGGGTTCAGGAAGAGAACCTCAGGAGAGAACAGGAGCGGGTCGGAAATATGAGACGGAATGGGCGGAATAACTGGCCTCCTTGTGCGTCTGCTTTACTGTTCCAAGAGGCCTCGTGACAGTCCTGAAGACGCCTGTTACTGCCTTTCCCAGTCTTTCCCCTCATATTCCACTCGATCAAGGACGAGATACCCGTTGACTCACAGTTGCTGGTCGACCGCTTGTATAAGTTGTGGCTGGTTCTGGCCGTCACACTAATCATAAATATGGTTGCTTGCATTTTTGTCCTTGTCTCGGGCTCAAGTGACGGGGGGCGTGATTTAGGGTCTAGCATAGGGCAAGCATAACCCTCGACTCCAAGTGGCTATTGTACTTACGCATGCGCAGCTATATCCCCGTCATTGGTATTTTGTCTTTCCTGCTTTGGTACAGGTGAGCTTGTCTTCATCTCCAGCTAGCCTTAGATACACGAGTTAACCCCATAAAGACCCATCTACAATGGGTACATGAAGGCAAGTCCTGTCACTTAAATTCGGTGACGTATTCCCCTAACCCCTTATACCATTAGGAGCAAGCTCTCTACTATTGTATGACTATCGTAATTCTTCATGGGCCCTGTCTCACGGAATATCCTCAGACTTTTATTTCTTCTTTTGTGGTTGGCACTTGGTGTTCTCCATTTATATGTGCGTGCCTAGTCCTGCCTGTTGTGTTATCTTTTTACGAAAGCACTCTAGGATTATCGGCATACAAGGGTAAATAGTCCCTACTCCGCGTCCTCGTGCGGTAGGGTTGACGTCCGCCTTCTATAGTACCGGCTCTGCTGGAATTATTCAAATGGTCAGTATGTACGTCAATGGCCATATTGCGGCCGGTGTACTGGGGACGATTGCGACCATCGGGTGGGTTGTTCAAGGTCTCGGCAATGCGTTTTATTACCAACAGGTCAGCAACAGCTTTCGTTGAGTAAATTCGAGTCTAACTTTCTGCTTAGATCTGGAAGCACCACAACGCTCAGGGACATACATTCAACGGCGTATGCGCACTATTTAAATGCAGTGTTTGCATCACTGAACATCCCTTTTACAGGCGAAGACAGAGTTTGCGACACACTGGGCGAAGAGGTCTGTCACAGGCTGAAATGATACGTGCATCGCACAACTTCGCCTTTTCATCTATTCTGTCCCACGTACTAAGGACCCGTACATCACTATGTACCCACCGTATGGAAAGATAATGTGGATTTATACATAATTTGTTGTGATGTAGTAGTTTCGGTGTGATGGAGGTACAAGATCTCTCGGAGACTATCCAAATAATCGAATGAGAGAAACATCCCTAGCTAATTTAAGCTTCACAAAGAAGATGGATGTGCACGTTTTAGACTTTAGATCCTCCACCTATGTAGATGACAATCTTACTGCGGCGTAAATGTTATTAACGGTAAATCATCTTCTCTTCGTCAATAATTCCCGTGCAATAAATATGAGTGAAGTCGTGGCTGCGTCACGTGGGTTCGTGTCGGAGTCCCAATCGCGGTTATCAAGCTATGAAGACCGGCTCGGCCTTTGTTTTCTACAACCATCATCTCTTTCTAAAGGTGGGTTGTTGCTCAAGCTGTCGATGCACTCGCTATTGGCGACTGCTACTCGTATTGTTGCTGATTCTGCGATGTTTTCTTTCGCAAAGAAAAAAAGACTCTTTTTATCTTTAAAAAACTCAAAAAAAAATCCAAAATCTCAGTTGTCGCCTTGTTGTCTCCTGTGTGAGTGTCAACGATCGTAACCTCCGTGATTTTTGCTTGTCCTTTTGTACTAACTGGTTCATGTCCTTCCCATTGCACGGACGCTAAGTAATCGCAGAAAAGTCGCAAAGCAGTAACGACCACCGCCGCCTCTTAAATTCCCAGAAAACTCCATTTTTTTCGACGAAGAAAAGCATCAAAATCCGATCGCCATGTCCGCCGCTGTTGCTGTACCTCCGCAGGAGCATGTCCAGGTGTCTGCTCAAGATGCCCCCGCCCCGCAGGCTGTTCCTGCTGCCCCCGTCCCCGCGCCGGCGCCCGCCACTTACAGCGCCCCGCCCAGCTCTGGTGCATCGACGCCCTCTGCCTCGCTCTACGTCGGCGAGCTGGACCCGACCGTCACTGAGGCCATGTTGTTTGAGATCTTTAATATGATTGGTCCCGTTGCCAGGTGCGTGTCGTGGGATACGCTGAAATTTTTCATCTCGGCTACGCGAATGAATGCGCTCATGGCTCATCGATGACTTTTTACGTCGTTTAGCATTCGTGTCTGCCGCGATGCCGTCACTCGCCGCTCACTTGGCTATGCGTACGTCAACTACCTCAATGCCGCTGATGGCGAGCGTGCGCTTGAGCAACTCAACTACTCCCTCATAAAAAATCGCGCTTGGTGAGTCGCGCCACTATCTGACTCTATGGCGAGTCAAGTTGAAACTTTTGTTCAGCCGCATTATGTGGTCTCAGCGCGACCCGGCTCTGCGAAAAACTGGTCAGGGCAACATTTTCATCAAAAACCTTGATGAGCAGATCGATCATAAGGTTTGAAACTTGCGCTTGATGGACCGATAAATGTCTCAATTACGGTCTTTTTTGTACGTCAGGCTCTTCATGATACGTTTGCCGCATTCGGCAACGTGCTGTCTTGCAAGGTTGCAACGGACGAGGCCGGTCGCTCCCGGGGCTTTGGCTTCGTCCATTATGAGACCGCTGAGGCCGCCGATACTGCCATCAAGGCGGTTAACGGCATGCTTTTGAACGATAAGAAGGTCTATGTCGGTCACTACATTTCCAAGAAGGAGCGCCAGGCACACATCGACGAGCAGAAGGCTCAGTACACAAACCTTTACGTGAAGAACCTCGATCCTGAGGTTACTGAGGAAGAGTTCTTGGAACTTTTCAGTAGGTATGGCAAGGTCACGTCTGCGGTCGTCCAGATGGACGTTGACGGCAAGAGCAAGGGCTTCGGGTTCGTTAACTTCGAGAGTCACGAGGGCGCGCAGGCAGCGGTCGAGGCTCTCCATGACGGTGAGCACAATGGCAGGAAGCTCTTCGTCTCTCGTGCCCAGAAAAAAGCCGAGCGCGAGGAAGAGCTGCGAAGGTCTTACGAGATGGCTAAGATGGAGAAGTTAAGCAAGTACCAGGGCGTCAACCTCTACATCAAGAACCTAGAGGATGACATGGACGACGACAAACTTCGTACGGAGTTCGAGCCTTTCGGCGCGATCACCAGTTGCAAAATCATGCGCGATGAAAAAGGCGCCTCCAAGGGCTTCGGTTTCGTCTGCTACTCTTCGCCTGAGGAAGCAACGAAGGCTGTTGCCGAGATGAACAACAAAATGCTTGGGACGAAGCCTCTTTACGTATCTCTCGCGCAGAGGCGTGAAGTTCGCAGGCAGCAGCTCGAGTCGCAGATTGCACAGCGCAACCAAATCAGGATGCAGCAGGCTGCTGCTACTGGCGTTCCGGGTGGCTACCTAAACGGTCCGATGTACTACCCTCCTGGGCCAGGCGGGTTTGCGCCTCAGGGCCGTGGCATGATGGGCTACGGTGGTCCGCAGCCAGGCATGATGCCTCCACGCCCGCGCTACGTGCCTAACGGTCAGGGTATGCCGATGCCCCCGTATGGGCAAGCCCCTCAGGGTTACGGACCTGTCCCAGGTTACAATCCGCGCGGTGGACCCCGTGGGCCTGGCAACGCGAGTCGTGCGGGCCCCGGTACCTCTCCCCCGGGCCCAGGCGCGCCTCCCCTTCGTGGTGGTCCTGCCGTACCCGGCCCTAACGGTGTGAATGCACGTCCCGCTGGTCCTCCAGGACCTGGTGGAATTCCGAACCGCGCACCACCGGCTGGTGTGCCTGCCGGCCGTCCGCAGAACTACACCAAGGCCGCCGCTGCTGCTCCCCGTGACGCTCCTGCGCCTGGTCAGCCTGCTGCTCCTGCACCCGCGGGCGCAGATGCCGTCCCCGAGCCGGATGTCCCGAGTCTCAATACCCAGGCGTTGGAGAACGCGTCGCCCATGGAGCAAAAGCAGATGCTTGGCGAGATACTCTACATGAGGATTGCACCGTACGTTCTTTACTCGACGATGTAATGCCCTTATACTGATTCCTATCCGTCTCAACTAGAATCCACCCGGATCTCGCAGGCAAAATCACCGGCATGCTCCTCGAGATGGACAACGCGGAGCTTCTCAACCTCGTACATTCGCCAGATGCGCTGGATGGCAAGGTTAATGAGGCGCTCGCTGTCTTGAACGAATTCTCGCTCAAGGAGAGCGCGTAAACTGATCTCGACCTCACTGTAATTCCCACTCACTCACTCCCTCACCCATCCTTTTGAACGAGTCTTGTAGGAGAGAAGATTGATGTTGTCGGCGTTTCTATGTTCAGCCGTTGATGCGCCCAGGCCGCTTTTCGGTGCCATGTAGTCAGTGCTCATGTATGATGTTTGGCGGTGGTCGTTCCTCTTTGTAGCGTTACAGGAACAATTTAAGGCGTTTCAACTGATATACGAGGACTGAGATAGTCTGCCGGTCACGCCCTTGAGTTTCGGTACCTCAGCTTTTTGACGGTTCAGCATGCGAACGGATGCAAGTTGGATACAAGAGGCAAATGTCAGAGTTTATTGCAATGACGGTATGGGGGCGAGCACGGTACAGTACACAAGAACAACAAGCAAGACTACGACTACGACAGCAACCGGGTCGACTAACACGACGAGCAGCGAACGAGAGCAAGTGAGTTTGTTACACAAGAAATGGAGGCATTTAAAATATCAGCGGAGCCGGCGAGTGCGGCGTCGCGGCGGCGTCCATGAGGTGACCTTACGCGCTTGACTAACGTGGACGCATGAGTACGGGCGCGTGAGTGGGTAATAAAGGTCTTGCTGCGCGTCCTCGATTAAAATCTTGACGCGAAATTCGGATAGACCGTACGAGAGGAATAAAGGGCGGACAGCGGGGACCAGGTAGTCGTGCTCCATCCACGCGTACTGGGCAACCGTCAGAAGTCCCAAGTCTGCGTATACAGAAATTGTAGTATCCATTCAATATGCAACCTTCGCGACAATAAATCCTGAACTCACCCTTTGGCCAGAAGCCGATGGGGACAGTTGCCTCCTGGGCGACGATGTCGTCGAACGCACCCGTCGCGCGGAGGAGGCTCCCGAGACGCGTTGGCACGGTTGTGTCGATATGGTTACCCGCGAGGCAACGCCGGTATTGTTCCCAGAACGCATGCCAGCCGGGTGCACCACCGCGAGGACCGGCCTCGATCGGCTGCTTACCCTCAGAAAGCGGTTTAATCTCGCTCTCGACAAGGATGACGAGCCCGCCTGGGCTGAGGATGCGTGCTACCTCCTCAATAAATAGAGGATAGTTTTTCATCTAAAAAGCGAATTAGCAGGAGATGGTAGGGAAACATGTAAGGTACTCACGCCAGTATGGACGCAACGTGCGTGCACGACGTCGAAGTACTCATCCGGATACGGATTGAGTTGTGCATCGAATAACTCAAACCTGAAGACACGTCGTCAAGAAGTGCGTGTCACTCGAGGTCGAAGCACTCACTCGCAATTTGGCGGCACCATCCTGCTCGGAGAATTAAATTAAATTAAATTAGCGGGCCATGAAGAAGCAGGAATGGACCCACTCTGGTTGAATGGGAGCCAGGTCAACGCCTATGACTTCCGCGTCTGGGAACTCGTCTGCAATCTGTATGGCCCTAGAACGCGCAATCAGCTCTGAGAACCTGTAGAGCCGGGGTCAGGAGATCTCACCACAACCCGCTCCCCGTTCCGATATCTAAAACCCGCCTCCTTCTATCCGAGGGCGCACTGAGAACCTCTTCGATCGGGCCGACATGGTTCTTGTCGCCCATGACCATGTACATCATTTTATGGAAATACTCTTGACGCTGTATACGGTGTGGGCAACGGAAGCAAATTGCGGGGGGATAGGATCGACGCGCACCTTGACCTCGTCCTGGTCTGCGGGGAGCTGGTAGACGGGCTGCATGGTGTTGAGCTTGCGGCCATGCACCTCGCGAAAGAGTGTCTCTGCGATCTCGGGAGTGACGATGTACGTATAGCTCTCGTCGTCGGGAGAAGCTGATGGCCTGCTGGCCGTTGCGGGCATGCCGGGCACGATAGGCGCCGGCGCACTCCCGGCCTCACTCGTGCCCGCACCCGCGCCCATGTGGCTCGAGCCCGCCGAGGCAGCGGCAGCGGCCGCAAGCTGTGCGCTGGAGTTGTATGTTACGCTGGCGTAGCGTGCATCGTCCTCGCCGGGCCCGCCGTCGTCGACTTCGTCGTAGTATCGTTTGGGCATGGCAGGCGGAAGGAACGAGTGGGGATGGGCCTGGGACGGCAGTGACTACTTATAGCAGGGGGTGTCCTCGCGCGACGAACACATGGCGGCCGTAGAGCGCCTCGAAACCTAACCTTATCGCTGAACCCAGCACGGTGGTGCAGATACCTTCAACTCATTCATTCATTCGTACATACAAACAGCAGTCTGGTATATACACAACACACTCTCAGCCACTAAGCAACGTATTTGATGTCGTGCACGAGTACCACCCGCGTCGACTCCCCCGACCACCCTCGGTTGCTGCTCGCTGTTACCATAAAACGTGCTGCGGGGTCAATCACTGCATGGGAAAGAATGTGCGCAATCAGAACACAATGTGCGATTGCGTAAGATGGAAAAAATGAGGTTCAGAAGACGAAGCAAGTCCATACGTACGCATCTGCGAGATAATCCCACCATGGTGCCCGGGAATGATCTTAAATGGTACACCAGACCTCCCGCGACCACCTCCCTCAGTCTCCACCGCTTCGCTCGCATTCCATAAGCGAATGTTATCGTTCGACGCCCTGGGAACATTGTCATTACGTGCGCAGAAATCGCGGATTGTTCTGTTAGTTGACTTGCGGAGTTCCGCTTAGCAAACTCACACTGCAATGTGGCGCCCGTCCGGGAACGCGGCGACGCATGATACCGCGCCAGAACTAATGGGATTTCGGAGCGTTTTGAGCAGTCGTGGCACACCACTAACACTCTGACCAAACTGTCGGGTGTCCCACACGTCTACAGTGCAATTACGTCGTCCCGCATAGATTTGCCCACCATCTGCGGACCAACACGCCTATTCCACGATGCATTGGTCCTAGCATGTGAGCAAAGGACGTAAAGCTGGGTTGATCGGGAAAATAAAACACCGCACCGAGACACACCAGGGCGGTGTCTTGCTGTTCGTCTCCAGCCGTCCGACGCCTTTGCCTTGGGTATTTACCCGCTGGTCCCACAGGACGATTGACCCATCAATCGACGCCGTCATAAGGACATCAGGGGAAAATGACCCGTAGCTTGTGGAGTCGAGAGTGGAAGGACCACGCGAGTAGTTTATCGTCGAGCTTCCTGCGGTCGCCGCGGCGCTTGTTGGTTGCGCGCTGGTCTTTGCCGGTGGAAGGGCGGTGTTTTCGTCCTCCTCCGGTTCGTCGTCAAATAGGGGGTCGTAAGACGCCTCAGACTTGACTTCATCGTCCCGCGTGTTTGTTCCGGAAAGTGGCTGACCGGCACCGATACTCATTGACGACTCCGTCGGCGGAGGAAGAATAGGCCCTACAGGGCGGACTGCAACAACGGCTACCTGCGCTCCTGTAGAAGTGAACTTCCGGACCTGGTGACCGGTGTTCAAATCCCATTGCTGTTACATTCCGTAAGCACCGTTGACAACATCTTTAGGAAAACAGAAAAACTCACGTACACATCGCCGTCCCAGCCAGCACTAAAGTATCCCATTTCGTCATGTTGCAGAGCCAAGGATGATACATGACCGCGGTGGCCGTACATAGCGGTGATGAACTGTCCCGGTTCGTGACGAACGGTAAAGAGATTAATATGACCTCTCTGTATGTTAGCGATTCAAATGAATATGATTCTGCGATGGAAGCCTATTGTCACCAACCTCCGTTCCACCAAGTGCCCATAGTGCATCGGAATGCATTGCGAGACTCGTCACCGGTGACCTTGTGTGGTCCTCCACGACGGCGTCCGCGCCAAGAGGTGCACCAGGATTCTCCCACCATAATCTCAAGTGACCTGCCTTCATTGTTCCCTCGACGACGGCACAGTGCTGGCGTTGGGGCGCAGTAAGGAACGTCTTTCCATTGACGGCGGTGAAGATATCATAGTCGCGTATGTATCCGTCCTGTGAGCCCGTGAGCATGTGGGTCATGCACATAGACGCGGCGAGAGAATGCGTAGGCTCCGGGTGCGCTATGGCACATATTGCTTCGACAGTGTAGGAGCGAGGGTCTTTTTTATTTGAGAGGATGTTGAGGCGTCGGCGGCGAGCTGGCGATATGGAGCGCTCCCGCTGCTCGGGTGTTTGTTCTGCAACGCGGTGAATAAATGGTGTTAAACTTGTAATTGCCTGACGCACCTTTTGGAGGCCGAACACGCGGATCGGTAGGCGCTTGCGACGGTGTGTTCAAGAGTGTTCCCTGCGACTGCCCATGCGCAGGTGGGTGTGAAGACGGTTGCAGAGGCACGACCTCCTTCTGCGCGACCTCCAAGCTCTCCTCGTCTTCGTCGTCGTCGTCATCATCATCATCTTCTCCCTCTGCTTCCTCATCTTCAGAACCGGACTCCTAGCATCCGGAATGAATTTCTGAGCTGTCGGCTGAAGAACGGCGCGCCTTGACGCACCTCGCCGTGCTCGGTTCCATCGTCCGCGTTGTCGTCGGCATCAAACAAATCTTCGTCGTTCACTTCATCAGCGTCGCTGCTGCGCCCGTCGAAATCAAATACGTCGGTTGCCTCGACCTCGTCCTCCGACTCGCTGTGCGCCATCGCGGTCAGGGAGTCAGAGTTCGGGAGACGCGCGCATGCTTCGGTGCACTGAAAAGGCAATAACGCACGTGGCTGACGGTCAGTAATCGCGGGGACGAAGCTGGCCGTCTCTGGGTTACACCGACGACGACGACATGGTTCTCGCCGACTTGGGGCGCAAGCTCAACGCGGCGCTCTCGTCGCTCAACCGAGCTCCAGTGGTTGACGAAAAGGTCGTGCTTGTCAGCTTGTCCGGTTGCTCTACAGACACTGACGCTCTATTTGGATATGTCAGGTCCTGGATGCGCTGCTCAAGGAAATATGCGCTGCATTACTGGAGTCGGACGTAAACGTGAAACTCGTCTCGCAACTTCGACAAAAAGTCAAAGCAAAGGCGAAAGCTTATTTCGAATCGGGAGGGGATAGGGGGAAGGAGGCGAATCGCAAGAACGTGGTCCAAAAGGTGCAAGTCACTTCAACAAACAGGACACACTACAATTCTAACACTACTTTTTCAATTTGGCTAGACTATTTTCGACGAACTTGTGCAACTCGTCGACCCTGGTGTTGAGCCCTATAAGCCCAAGAAGGGCCATCCAAATGTCATCATGGCTGTGGGTCTTCAAGTGAGTGGATTCACACAGAATGGAAGGTATCGGTCCTGACGGAGTACTAGGGTAACGGCAAAACCACGACCTGCACGAAGCTTGCCGTCTATTACCAAAAGCGCGGACTCAAATCATGTATCGTCTGTGCCGATACGTTCCGTGCAGGTGCGTTCGACCAGACCCGCCAGTCCGCAACGAAGGCGAAGGTCGCATACTTCGGATCGTACACCGAGACGGATCCCGTTGCGATTGCCGCACAAGGTGTTGCGAAGTTCAAAAAGGAGCGGTTCGAGGTCATTATCGTCGACACGAGTGGAAGGCACAAACAGGAGAGCGAGCTCTTTGAGGAGATGGTACAGATTGGACAGGCAGTCAAGCCGGATATGACCGTACTTGTGCTTGATGCGAGTATCGGGCAAGCCGCCGAGGCACAAAGTCGCGCCTTCAAAGAGAGCGCAGACTTCGGTGCCATTATCGTAACGAAAATGGACGGACACGCGAAAGGTGGCGGAGCTATTTCAGCGTAAGTTTGCGGTGG
Organism: Coniferiporia weirii; assembly: GCA_024195185.1. Taxonomy (NCBI): domain Eukaryota; kingdom Fungi; phylum Basidiomycota; class Agaricomycetes; order Hymenochaetales; family Hymenochaetaceae; genus Coniferiporia; species Coniferiporia weirii. The sequence continues at coordinate 10,220 of JAKOPK010000019.1, forward strand.
TTTTAAGGTTGCTATCGCTAATCAGTCACAAAAATACAGAGTAGCTGCAACTCAAACCCCTATTATTTTTCTTGGCGTTGGAGAGCATCTCTCCGACTTGGATCGCTTCTCACCGCAGCCGTTCATTTCGAAGTTACTTGGTATGGGAGACGTGCAAGGTTTGATGGAACACATGCACGATTTAGCCAACGCCAATCCTGAGAAACAAAAGGAGATGGCGAAGAAACTCGAAGAAGGTAAACTTAGCATCCGGGATTGGCGAGAACAAATTCAGAATGTCATGAATATGTATGCACATATACTCATTACACACTGTCAGAAAGCTAACGAAAAGTATGCAGGGGGCCACTGAGTAAAATTGCATCCATGATTCCCGGGCTTCCTCAAGACTTGCTCCAGGGGTCCGACGAGGAAGGATCGTCGCGCATGAAACGCATGATCTACATCACGGACAGCATGTCTGCTTCGGAACTAGATTCGGATGGATCGTGCTTCATGGTAACAGGAAAAGACGGTAAGCCAGAAGGGCTTACCTGGCGTGTTACGCGTGTCGCGCGTGGAAGCGGCACGAGCGTGCGTGAAGTCGAAGAGTTGCTGTGCCAGTATCGCATGATGGCGAACATGGCGAAGCAGGCAGGCGGGAAGAATGGCTGGATGCAGACGATACAAAAGATGCAGGCAGCTGCGGGCGGAAAGGGGCGCGGCGCCAACGGTGCTTTGACGCCCGCACAGATCCAGGCCATGCAGCGTGCGATGCCTCCGGGCATGTTACAGCAGATGCAGCGCCAGATGCGCGGCGGTGGTGGCATGCAAGAGATGATGAAGGCGATGATGCGCGGACAGGGAGGCGACCAGCTCGACATGGAAGAGATACAGCGAATGATGGGTCAAATGGGAGGCGGCATGGGCGGACTCGGTGGGCTTGGTGCCGGTGGCATGGGTGGTATGCCTGGTATGGCTGATATGCTCAAGATGATGGGTATGGGTGGTGGGGGTCGCTGAAGCAATGGCTTACATTCTCACGAACGCATTTTGTATACTGTAGTGTACTCCTCTTGCACTTAATTTATATTTCTAGTTTTCTTCGCCGGGGTCAGGAGCATATGCACGTTGATACAAAAGTAAAGATATAGCACAAAACTGATTATACATACATACAGTACATCGGAATGATCAAGAGCTCTTCTGAGCCTTTTTCCATTCCTTCTTCTGCGAAGACGCAGCTTTTTTGTTCCCAAACAGGAAGGCAGACGTGTGTTTGTCTGCCCCCGTCTTCTTCGATATACGCGAAGTCCCTTCAAATAATGCCTATCAAAAACAGTAAGACATCAGGTGAAACTATATGCTATCTGCACACTTACAACCCATAGACCCCATAAGCCTATAACACCTGTACAAATGCAGGTCAAGGAGCCTAGTGTGCTGACTGAGCTCGTGTTGTACGACACGAATGATGAAAGAAGAGAGACGCCAGTCAATGGTCCGAGGAGAGGGTGTCCCAAGGAATCACGCCGCCTGCGCGTTTCAAATGGCTCTTCGGATGGTATCTGGAGAGAAGCGAGACGGTGAGCTGGGTCGCTAAATATGTGCATTTAATTTACTCACGTAAAGAACCAGCGTTATGGCCAGAGCTAGCAGGAAGAAGGCAAAGTGTATAGCGAGGAACCCCTCCAGCGGGGTGAGGGCCCTCTCAGCGTACTCAGCTGACACGGATAGAAACAAAAGGAAGCGAGGAAACACCAAAAGAGGTAGCGAAACCAGAGTCAGTCTGCATTTATAGCGGTCAGGAATTTCGATGAAGAAATATCCAGAATAACTTGAACGCACAGCGACGCTGAAGCCCAAGCCCAGACCGCGACGGAGCCATCTCTGCCCTCGGAATCATCCTGCGGGATGGGCTGCTCTGAGCTTGTGTCCTCTTGCGCCTGCTCCCTCTTATTTTTGAGGTCTGTGAGTTCGATGTCTGTGGTCATCGTGGCTGCTGGTGAACACACGTCGGCTTGCTGCGGCGTGTCGGTTGAATCCGAATAGCCACCTCGAGTGCGTGCGCAGGTCACGTGCCTCCACGCGTCATTTCATAACGCCCTCTCGATCCGCCAACAGATCATTCCATACCAGCGTCTGCCTCCCCACGCACAAGCAGCACGGCAGCCGCGCGTGTGCTGGTTTATTTCACGCGGAAAGGGCTTCTCGTCGTCAGCTGCGAGCGTCGCAGCCATGTCGTACAGAGAAGCGCGGCCTTCGACTGACCAAGGTAGTACCTTTCACATACACTCCGAACACCTCCCCAATGGCCCACTCACACTCACGTTCAAACGATTCTTATACAGAGGGTGCACCCCTTTTACGCGATCCAGATGATGAACATGGAGAGAATGGGACGTACAGGAGGCCGCGGAAGTCGTTTACCGACCATGTCAACGACATTGCGCGCGAGCCGCTCACCACGCTCACAAAGATTCTGCTTGTGCTCGCTTTGCTGTTGCTCCTGCTCACGTCTGTCTTCGTTGGACTGTTCGCTGGCGCAGAGCATAAACTCGGCCAAGATCGTGGCTCGAAACACCCCCATGTCACTGACACGGCTACTAAGACGCTTATCGGCACCAGCACGGTTTTCGACACTAGCACAGTCGTTGATACTACAGTTACCGTTTCGACGACAACGGCAACTACAACGGAAGTAAAGGATACTACGGATGTTCGGACTACTACGGAAGTACAAACTACAACGAGAATCCAAACCACGACGGAGGTCCAAACCACGACTCTGCTTCCGGAGCCCCCACTACCCGGACCCACAGGACAGCCTGGCTCGGTATGTTTTTTGCAATCACCATCGGGTTCTTATAATCCTATCATGCACCGCTTCTTCCACAGAACTTGTGCACGTCGTCCGAGTGTGTTATCCTTTCTGCCTCTATTATTGAGAGTTTGGACGAAACCCAGGACCCTTGCGAGAATTTCTACGAATTTGCAAGTATGGCAAACCCTTTCCATTGCCCAAAGACAAGGAGGCTAATTCCGCTTCATTAGATGGAGGCTGGCTGTCAAAGAATGAAATCCCGTCAGGGAAGGGCTCCTACGGCTCTTTCGATATGGTATCCCAAGGAAACAAGCGCATAATCCGGAAGATTCTCGATCCTCCAACCGACGAAGTCTCAGTCGCCGACCTGTACGATGATGAAACCCTCAAGAAATTGAGGGATTTATATTCCTCATGCATGAACGAGGATATACTAAACGATCGTGCGATCAAGCCGTTACAGGACATCACCAGTGAAATTCGGAACCTCTATAATGCTAACGACTGGAAAAAGGTCAAAACGGAGGGACAGAATGTGCTAGATAATTCACAGCTCAAGAGTGCTTCGAAGCACGGCCTTACCGCGGCGATCTCATACATGCACTCGAGAGGTCAGTAATTGTTGTCCTAGGAAGAATCTATCATTGACTTGCTAGCTACGTAGGAATCGAAGGGCTCTTCGGCTTTGACATCGATGGTGATGTTGGTGTAGATCCGAACTTTATGACTCTTTGGTTCTTCCAGCCCAGTTTAGGTCTTCCCTCGAAGGTCTGCACCACTTCCCTATATCCCTTAATATTATTTATCTTCTCTGCAGGAATATTTCGAAGAGAAGGACATTCGCGATCTGTACAGGGAGACTTTGGCACATATGCTACTCTCTCTCGATAGTGACGATAAAGAATATATCGCCCCGCAGGACGTGATCGACCACGATACGGAGGAAAAAGTAAAGGTATGGCCTCCTTGGCCGTGGCCTCCGTGGGGAGATGATGACGACAACAACGATGATGATAAGGGACCTCCGAATAAAGACAAGGAGCGTGCAAATGCTCTCGCACGCGAAGTCGTCAGGTTCGAGAGGCGCATTGCCGATGCATCACTAGACCTGTGAGCGTCATTCGTTTAATGTATTTAAACACACTCCTTATTTCTCACCTTAAAGCGAGGTCCTTCAAGACCCTATCGCGACCTATAACCCCGCCAAGTTCGCCGACCTTGCTGCACAGCTGCCACAAATCGATTTCCCTATGTACTTTTCTACTTTTACACCGCGCAACTTCCCTGAACGAGTTATTCTAACGTCGACGACTTATGCGTCATCGCTCGCATATATACTTGACACGACAGGCGCGGACGTTATTGAAGCATATCTTGTTACTCGTGCTGCACTGTCCCTTGCACCATATCTCAGCCACGACACAGGTGTATGGCGCGTGAAGCGGACGCTTGAAGAGACGTTGCAGGGTATCCCTAAGGGTCAGGTGCCGGACCGCTCGGATTGGTGCGTGCAGCGTGTTGAAGACGCGCTCGGCTTTGCAGCTGGGCGATTCTTCGTCCAGGAGACGTTTGGCGGCGATAGCAAGGAAAAGGGAACGAAGGTCATAACGGGTAGGTTCTCAATCAAATGTTGGTTGATTGTTGTTCTAATGGGGGGTTTAGATATCATCGATGCCTTTAAGGACTCCCTTACTAACTTAAACTGGATGGACGAGGAATCTGCCACTGCTGCCGCAGAAAAGGTAATGTCGCACACTATGTCGCCTATGTCAGTTGTTCTCACTTCGTGCACTCCAGGCCGACGCTATTAGAGTCAAAGTCGGTTATCCTTTATCACCTGACACCAAGTCTGCGCGGTCTATCGCGCTCTATTATCGTTTAGTTCTAGTTGATAAAACCGAATTTTTCGGGAGTATGGTCAACGCGCAGTACGTCTTGGTTTAAATTGTTCACTTTTTCCTCAGCAAATTTCTAACTTTGGATACTAGGATCAGCGAAGAGTACAAGAAGTGGCAAACTCTTGGTAAGCAGCGTGACGTCGAGTCGTGGATCTTCCCGCCGTCGATTGTGAACGCGTACTTCAATCCGCCCGCGAATGAGGTCAGTGCTCACCTGCAAGCCAATTATAACACGGCCGGTTGACACTCGTACAGATCGTGTTCCCTGCTGGAATCCTTCGCCCTCCGTTCTTTTCGTATAAATGGTACATACACCCGCTTATTTAGATATCTAAATTCTGCTGACCTGGATACCTAGGCCAGCTTATCTTCAATATGGAGCGTTTGGTATGGTTGCAGCGCACGAGCTTACTGTACGTTTCTTCCGCGATTTCGTAGCGTCCACTCCGGCTCAAAGACATTTCCTTTCTTCCTCTCTACTTGCCTTTAAAAACAGCACGCCTTCGACTCCTCCGGTCGCCTGTATAACCAACACGGCAAGCTTGAGCAGTGGTGGACGGACGAGACGAGCAATGGATTCAACAAAATTCAGAAATGCATCTCAGACCAATATTCCAGTAAGTGGGAGTCGCATCCAGCCGGCTTTGTCGATTCCAAGTATAATTTGCAGATTACACCATTGACGATGGAAAGGGCGGGAAAGTGCACGTTAATGTAAGCTCGCGCTTCTTCCCATACTATTACCAGCGCTGATCACGAATATGTTTTCCGCTCATTCAGGGAAATCTGTACGTTTCTCAACCAGTGCATCCCTCAGGAGGGCAGGAGAAAGATGTTGATTTAAATCACTATACAGGACCTCGGGTGAGAACATCGGTGACTCTGGACTTATCCAGGCGTATCGCGCCTGGTACGGGCAGTTCCACACGTCGTTACAACAGGGACGCGAATACCTCCTCCCTGGACTGGACTACACGCAGTATGTAACTTCCCTCCGCTTCCTTTTTGGTCGTGATAATGCGGGCACTGATGATGAGTCTGCATCACTAACAGGGGGCAGCTCTTTTTCATCGGCTTCGGTCAAATTTGGAGTCAGATTATCAAGCCCGCTGCAGCTGTAATTACCTGTTCTTCCAGATATACTGACTTTAGGCACTGACAAACGACACTACTTTCCAAATATAGCTCCAGCGCGTTCGTACTGACCCACACTCACCCAACAAATATCGGGTTGAAGGGACGTTGTCCAATATCCCGGAATTTGCAGCGGCTTTCCAGTGTAAACCAGGCTCAAAGGTGCATCAAAGTCTTTTAGTTAATGGGATGAGAACTTACACCTGCATGACTTATCATAGCTTAACCCCCCGAAAGGAAAGAGATGCGTTCTGTGGTAGACGGGACTTAGGAGGGATTATATTTATTCACCGTCTCAAGTTCCGTCGAGTACGGTGTTATGTGTACCCAATAATCAATTTCGGGTCGGATGGAATGCTAATGAACAGTACAATGCCCGTCCCTCGTCGCGTGAAATTTTGTTCTTTTTAATCCTGTTATACAAAGTGCGTGAAGTCCAACTTTTCTGAAATCTGTATCCAAAATATTACAGAACGCCCTTGGTGCTGGGCACGTCGGTACCGCCTGTCCGCTCGATTGCTTGTCGAATTGCGAGTGCTAATGCTTTAAACGCTGACTCCGCCCTACATGATTCGAATGAGTACGGTTGGTTCCACATTCGGCTGCACATGCACCACGCATACATGCATATATGCGCGTGCAGTAGTCGGGAACATGATTGAGCAGGACACTCACTTATGATGGTCGTTCTCTCCGCGGAGGACATCGACATGGAGCGTCACGCCCGCGGCCATCGCGAAGGAGTGGAACACGTGCGGGAGCATCTCCGTGGAGAGGTCGCCGATCTTCTCGCGCTTTAGCTGCAGCTCGGCCACGCAGTACGGGCGGTTAGATATGTCGAGGACTGCACGCGAGAGGGCCTGGCGTGGGACGGGATCAGGTAATGAAGACTAGTAAGAGAGATGGGGAAGGGCACCTCGTCTAATGGTGCATGTCCTGTGCCGTACCGCCTTATCCCGCGCACCTCGCCGAGGGCCTGCTTGAATGCTGTCCCGAGCGCGAGCGCGCTGTCCTGTGTGAAATGGCACGATGTTGGTCTTCTGTCCGCATATACGCAGCGCGGGGACTGTGTGTACGAAGAGCAAACTTATCTGCAGTGTGGTGATCATCTATCCACAGATCGCCCTTGCACTTCATCGTCAGCGACATCCCGCCGTGTTTCGCGAGCGCATTGTACATCTATGTGCGCAATAACAATAATTACTAAGTTGGTAAAGGAAAGGCACATGTATAAGGACACAGCGTACGTGGTCGAGGAAACCGATGCCCGTGGAGACCTCAATGGTCTGCTTGACACCGGAGGCGGGCGACCAGTCGAGGTCGATGGACACCTCGATCTGCGTCTCATTGGTGTTTCGAGAGATCGATGCTTTTCGGTTATTGTCCATTTTTCTGATGTCCCTCGTGGCCGCAGGTAGAGTCTGAGTAAAGACGGGAACCGCAGATTTTGAGAAAGGCAAATCACGAATGGCTAATTACAGAACACGTGCAAAATGCGCGCTTTGATTGGTCACGTGTAGCGCAGAACTTGAAGGTGCAGCGTCTCCAACCAACCTGTTATAATTAACCAGCGGCACTACAGACAATCAGTACTAGTCATTAACGGCCTAACCACAGAAAAAAGGACGTGGTTGAAATTAGGGGGCCAGTTTTGGTATATCGCGGTACATGAAAAAGGCAAGAGATTTGATAACGAGCATAAGGACTGAACTTTGAGAAATCGGGGGGCGCTTGTGTTATAGTTATATATCGGAATGCTCCGGGGAAACTCTTTAAAAAAAACCGGGGTACGGTATAGTTCATTCGCGCTCATGCTGATATTCAGCTTTCCAAACGTTCAGCGGCTGCCAAAGAGTCAAGACCAAAAGGTAGGGGAGCGTCGATCATACGCAGAAGGAAACCCAATGCGCTTACGTGAGCAGGCATGTCCTGCTCTCTTACCGCGACGAGCGCCCTACGGGGTCGATGTTCTCCTCGCCTTCCCCGAAATCTGCTCATACGGCAGCGTGCATCGCGAGAGCAGACACGCACATTCCTTAATCTCTTCAGAAAATCCAAGCCTGAGTCGCAAGCCGCACCACCGCGGCCAGTCCTCTCGCAGGATGACCTTTTCCACCCGTTCTCCAAGTCGCCTTTTCCGGCCGTTCAGCAGCGCGGAGAGGCTATTAAGAAACTCGCACCGTGCCCAGTCTGTGCTTCGAGCCACGAGCGGGGCCATCCACACGTCACGCGCAAGAATGTAGAGTTCGAGTGCCCGGATTGCGGTTGGCCGACGCATTGCTCAGAGGAACATTGGAAAGCGGACAAGGAGCACCACAGGTTCTGCGGAAGGTTAAGAGAAGCGAACGAGGACGAGCATGATTTGAGAAGCGGAAGGAAGATGACCGAGTTTGAGATGCCTGGTGGGTGTCGTGTATTCCGCTGTTGACTGGTAACATGAACTCGCGTCGTACAGGACCTATGGATTATGACGAAACCGTCTCCTTTGCAAATTGGGATGTGTTCTGGTATACTCGTGGATTTCCGTCTATGGACACGGAGCGCATGCGCAGACATTCCAGTAAATTGCTCACGTATCCTATGACCATTGCTTCGGTCCTTCACCAGAACAGTGGACTTACGTTGAGCAACCAACGCGTTACTCCCGATGGAATAAGGGCACTTGCGGGTAAGTAAAATAAATGTATCCCTGTTGATGTCCCGTTTCGAGTTTACATGGTGAATACAGCTCTCCGTTCAACTCTGCACGTCCCCCCTGGCGCTCCAGAAACGGAGGAAGCAGGTGTCGGGAAACCTGTGTTCCGTATATTTATCCTTGGAGCCCGTGCCGAATCCTCACTCCCACCTCATGTCTGGGAACAGCTTAGTCTGCTATTCCCTTCCGTTTCTCTGCACCTTCACTTCATCGGTCCGCAGGTGTCCCTACCGAAGCCGGAAGACATGGATAGGTTGAAGTCCAGAGCGCGACAGACAGCTGAATCATCACCTACGCCTGAAGAACAGAGCTCACCGTCTGCGCCGGAGCAGGCCTCTCCTGCTAGCCCCGAGAATGCGGAAGCTCCGTCCTCTGAGGCCACCGAGCCGCCTACGTCCAGCTACGTTCCGAATATCTACCAGCCACCCACCCCCGCTCCGATCCCCGTCCAGAAACGCACACGCTCTTCCATTTCCATCTACAGCGCACCGTCCTACACCGTACCCTACGCGCCGCAGATCTCCATCACCGGTATCCAAGCGCCCTACGCCGCCGTGCACCCGGCGCTATTCGACTCGCTCGACCCCTACTCGGACGTCTTCTTCCTCTTCTCCCCAGGGCTCGGCTTCCCATCCGCATCAGGCGCGCTCATGCCCGCAGGCGAACCCGTGCTGCAGGTGTCCTCGCCGACGGAATGGGGCGACACGCTTCCGATGCTGCTGCAGAGCAAATGCAGCGTGTTCGTGACGGGCTTCAGCCCCGCGGATGTCGAGCGCGACGTGCGCGCGCTCGCACAGGCGGAGGGCGTCGCGGGTGAGTTCGACTGGGTCGTCACGCCCGGCGAGAACGCGTTTGGGAGCGAGAAGTGGGAGGTTGCGGACTTTGACCCGCGTGTGATGGTGAAGACGAACTGGGGCATCTGGGGGATCAAGGGTAAGAGGCGTGATATCCGCGAGCTGGAGCAGTGAGACTCTGTCCGAACGGGTTCCTAGGAGGAAAAGTACTTGTTTTATCTTACTTAGATCTTACAGCTCATAAACGAATCCCAGCTCCTTATAATCCTCTTTTATTAAACCCGTGTGGCTCACAAAACACTGAGCCTGAGTGTCCGATATCAACACCTGAAGTACGAATACATACGATACGGGGATATTCATGCGACACTAAGCATACTTCATTATACAAAAGGAGTGCCAGGAGCACTTCCTATGGCACATCTCCCACAGTCATTGGGGTAAGTCAGGGAAAGGATGAGACCATGAAGAAAAGAAAAAAGAACATAAAACCAATGAGAAAAAAGGGGTAAATCAACACAACTTTGCGAGAAAGCGTAGAAAGAGCGGGAAATCCCTATCCAGGAAGAAGATCATCGCAGTGTCAAAAAAGGTCTCAGCTTGAGCCTTCAGGAAGCACATCCGCGGCTTCCTTTGCCGCACCAGCCGGCTTTTTAGATTCAGCGGCCGCAAGAAGCGCGACAGCATCAGCAACCTTCGCTCCCGGCACGCGTCGCTGGGCCTGTACCTGGGCGACCTCCTCGCGCAACTTAACAGCAGGGAATAACTCCTGCACCGTGCCCTCCAGCGTCGGCCACATCTCATCACTCGTCTCCCCAGACAGCGACGCAATCTGTATACCAGCGCTGCCCATCCCGGCCGCATGTTCGCGTGCGGCGCGCGTCGTGTAGTACCCGAGCAGCGGCGCGGTCTCGCGGTCGTACGCGTGCAGGCGACGTTCGTACACTTCGGGCCGGTCGTCCGCGCGCTGCACGAGTGGTTCGCCCGAGACGTCGTCACGCCCCGGGACGCGCGGGGGGTTGAAGTTGAGGTTGTAGACGCGTCCTGAGGCGGGGTGCACGAAGCGACCTGCGATGCGCGCGCGTAGGATGGCGTCGGGGACGGCGAGGGTGACGAGCAACGTGAGTGGGGTGTGGGTGACGCTGTTTGTGGGTTGAGCTTCTTGCGTGGCGTGGGGATGGATGGAGTTTAGTTCGTACCGTAGATGGGCATCGAGGAGCTCCCCTTGGCCTATGGTCCGGGGGAAACCGTCAAGGATCCAATGTTTATCGCGGAGGCTGTCCAGCTTGGAGGTCAACACCTGCAGCATGAGCTCGTCTGGTAGGAGACCACCCTGCGCCACAATCTCTTCGGCTTGTTTTCCTATCTCGGTCCTTCCAGTCCGATAATTAATTAGGGTTTCGTCGACGAACGGCAAAATGAACTGACTTTTGTGCAATATGTTGGCGCAGAAGGTCGCCCGTCGAAATCGAGACAATATCGTACTTTTGTACGAGACGGGCCGAGAGCGTCCCCTGAAATTATTCGGCTGAGTGCGAGGCGTATTTCGTAGTGTTTAGTACACACCTTCCCAGCACCGGGCTTGCCGAACATGACCATCCTAAGCATCTTGCCCCCAGTGGACTCGGCATGCGCCGTAAAGTTGACATTGCTGTTCAGAGAAAAGGGGAGTGCCTTCCTTGCTGCGGAAGACCCAGAGAATGCACGCGCCCCTTTGACCCTCTTCGAGCCCGGGGACGCATTGGAAGACCAGCGGACGCCATTACTCCGGAGCGGGGCGAGAGCAGGAGTCGCGAGCATGAATTGCATCTGGTGAGCTAAGGAGCAGTTGATGGGATAGACGAAGACGCAAGGTGGAGGGATAAGGACTGAGGTGGGTGCGGGCGAGCGGAGGCTTAGCAAGCGCACCGGCAGCACTTATGCCAGCCCGAGCCTTGGCTATATCGTCTGACTTCCGCTCGTTGGGGTAAAGTTAAGACTAGAGCCGACCCGGGTGGGGAAAGCTCGAGTTCTTCAGACGCAGATATTCGTTACGGCCGCCAGCAAAGCGAAGAGGAGGAGAAAAGGACGAGGAGTGCGGGGATAAAGCACAGAGAAAGGGCGAGGAGTCAAGGGCAAAGCTGCTGCTATGAAATTTAGCACTGGCACCGCCGCGGCATGCACAGTTGATCTCCGCTTTAATCTTCACTTGGCCGATCCTCATCATCGGACTTGCGCGAATTTATTCCCTCATAATCACGCCATCCTTCAGCAGTTTCAGAGTTATGGGTCTCTCATCGACACTTTGTAATAGTGGTTTTTTCCCCGCAGATTTAACGAAGACTATGCATACTAATTTCTGCAGTAGAACGAAAACCGGCCGCGACGCCTGCAGTGACGTAGGCTCGGCAACTTGAAATACTAATGGCATTTGCTTAGTCCTTTCTTTAGTAACATCGATGAAGTCTTGTAATCAGCTTGAAATCCGTAACGATGCTCCGTCATGCTTCCTTTCGTTCCGGTTTGCGCCTTTTCCTGAGTTTCTTGGCACAAGACACAAGAAATTAATATTAACCCGAGGAACATGGCGTCCCGCTTTTTCCGCATTAACATGCGAGCAAGCACCTACGATAGTCGCTGCAGACCTAGGTCGCGGTCCCGCTCGCGCATGTACGACCCGACTCTCCGTATTAAACATATTCCGAGGACTTCGTCCGCGGATGGGCGGCAACCCGGCGTGCGGGTCCAGCTCCGGCCGCTTTCGGTAAAACGGTGGCGCGGAATGTTGATCAGGCTCCGGGTCTCGTCCGGAATCTGTTATGCGACGGGAATACAGTATCTAGGCGCTAGCACTTGATGCCCGCCGACAAAAGTCGCAACCACCCAGAAGAGTGTGATTTTGTGCTCTTGCCCAGTGGCGGGTAAAACCGGTGTGGGGACACGCACGGGACCCGTGTACGACCAGGGCTGTACTACCTGATAATAATGCCGACAAGATCAGTCGTGTGCGTGGGCAGTGTTTCGAGCACAACTCTAACTCAGGATCGGAGAGGGGCGAGTGGTCGCCCAATAACCAACCAAGGCAAATCGGCCCAAGGCGGTTGTCGACGCGGAGTGGATCAGTAGGTTAGAGCACCCCTAATAATATACATACGAACGCAATGGCATAGCAAATGTCCAGATCTAAATACCGATACACGAGCATAACAATAACTGTGGATGTATGGAAGCGCTAGTGGTTGTAAACAGAAAACAGGGAGAGACGATAGCGGCGCCCTGCACAAAAGGGCGGGCGGATGAAAGCATGCAATTATATACAACTCGGAAATTAAATAAGATAAAAAATCAGGACGGGGAAGTTCCGCGCACGAGGCAAGGGCGGGGGCGGAGGCGGGGGAGCTCGGTTAGTAGATCAGCTGCGGGAACTCCGGAGACGACCCGAAGCCGTAGGCCATTTTCTCGGCACGACTCCCCGACCCAGTACCCGCGCCCGCGCCCAGCTCCGCCTCCGCCGTCCTCGCAGCAAGCACCTCCCACTTCCGCAGACGGCGCTTACGCGGTCGGCCGCGGCACTTCTGCTTATGTCTCCCGAGCGCGTCCTTGCGCGAGAACAGCGTGCCGCAGGCGTCGCATGCGAGGTCCCCCATTTGGTGGTACGCCTCGATGTGCCGAATGAGGTCGTACGAGCGCGTGAGCCCGTGCGTACATGACGCGCATACGGCGGGGTCCAAGATGAACTGGTCCGCGAGCAACGTGATCGGGTGCCCCTCGTCGACGAGGTCGCTGTACCGCACACGCTTGACGGGCCGTGTGGTGGGGGCGCCGCTGCTATCGTTGCTCCCGCTGACGGAGTACTCCGAGTCGCTGTCGTAGCCAGCCTTCAGAGCGTTCCCCTGGCACTGCTTCTCGTCTGCGAACGGACTGAGGGCGGAGATCCCTGCCCTGCACTTCCTTCGTTTTGAAGAGGAGGCGCTCCCGGTACCGGCGCGCTTCTTTGCCTGTGCGGGAGAGGGCCGTGTAATCGACTCGGATTCGCCGTCGTCGTTCTCGTCTTGCTCAAGGATGGCCTGCACCCGTTTCCGCGTCTCCGAAGCTGCGCGGCGGGGCGCGGACATTCGGCGCGAGAATTGAGCATCTGCTTCCCAGGGAATATTATTCTTGAAGGGCTGAGCGTGCTGGACTTCGGTAACGCGTGGTGGTAATTCAGACTGGGCGTTAGCCTGGAAACAACATATATCAGCGTCCCACTCATCCTCCAAGAGAATGCACGGCTTACCGGAGCCGGTGGAAAATTAATTTCCAGCTGCTGAGCCTGCTGCGCCACCTCGAGCCCTTGAATGTCAGCACTGACTAGCTGCTTACAATAGTCCAAGATGGCCTCCGCGTCAATCTCAGTACGGCCGTCCGCCGCACCGATGAGCGGCTCAAGACCATCGGACACTCGCACATGCGTGTCGAAGTCCCCTGTAATGTCCAAGTCCGGGAGCGACGGCGTCGCCGAGAGGGGGGACACCGACGCCGATGTCAGTGGGTAGGGCTGAACGTCCGGGAGGAGAGGCAAGAGTCCCAGACCCAAGCCCCAGTCGTCGTCGCCACCGAGCCCGTTAAACCCGAAGCGCGACCAAAAGGCCATATTGTCGAAACCCGCGCCCTCGTGCGCGTCTGCACCTGTGCCGAAGCCGAAGCCCTCGCGCGGGCAGGCGGAAGTAAGCATCGAGTTCGGGTCGCCCCCGACTGCGAAGGGGCAAGGGCCACTGGCGGACATAGTGTGTGTATCGCTGAAGGAGATAGGGAAGGTGAGTTGAGGATGCTGTGTATCCGCGAGAGGGTTAGAGTTGGCGAGCTGAGAGATAGGTGGCTTCAGGACTTTATAGCACTCGGGAGACGGAGAAGCAGTGTAGTGCCTTTTTCGCTCTGGCCCTTCTGCTTTAAGATGTCGGGCCACTACCAGAGACGATGTGGAGTGATGCTCAGCCGTGAAGTTTAGGATATAAGAGTCAGGACCAGCCGGACGGAGCCAAGGGCTAGAAATAAAGAGTGGCTTTGAGGGGGCCGTAAGCGGCAGGACAGCAGCTTCCTTGCCGGTGCTGGCAGACTTGTCGCAGGCGATGAACTAGGGTGAAAGCGATCGGCGAGAGTTACTAGCTTTTAAGTACCTCGCAGTGGAACAAGGGCGCCTAGTTTACTGACCGGAAGAGAATTGCCGACGGCAGACAGACAGCACAGAGCACAGGAAGCACAAGAAATGCAAGCACACAAAAGACCCAGAAGGCGCGCAAGATCTCAACTTGAGGAAAATTCGTTAGAGTGACCGGATCGCCCGACCTCCGCCTCCATCTCCATCTCCCGCGAAGGGTGATCCGCAACCGTAAGCGACAGCCGAAATGAGAAACGAACTAAACCAGATAAGATTCGCTGCGTAGGTACTAAAGAGATCCAAAAAAAATCCGATTGCTGCCTACAACACTCCCCAAAAAGAATAGAGATAGGGAAAAAGTATAAGAAATATAATATAAAGTAACTGGGCGTACAGAGCTTATCCAATTTAGTCCTCGGCAATTCCCCTTGCAATCTAATCAGACGAAGAGGCAGGGGCCCACAGGACGCACCGCCCGCTGGCATTTCCCGAAGCGGCTCGTTCCACGATGCTCGGGTGTGAGCAGGTCACAGCCTGTACCGCAGAGATTCTGACAGGAAAAAAAGTAAGCACAAATTTGCGACCCAGACGCCTTGTTTTCTTCCAATTACTCACCGCCGGCTGTCGGACAGACGTGCCAGAAGGTCGCCCTATGTATTCAAGTAGTAAGTATAAAATTTCTTATATGTAAATAGGGTGCACTCGCCTTGCAACCGAAAATATCCAAGGAATGATCCATGTTTCCGACCTTGAATGATATAAGTCGAGAGGACAAAACCAAATGGAGAAAGGCGAAGGAATGAATGATTAGCGAGGGATTCGCATCATTATAGTTAAAGCGAAAGAAACGGACCGTAAAATGCGGATACACGTCAGGATTGGGCGTCCACTGCGCCTTGAATATTGTGAGCCAGCGTCCCTTTCGGTCATAACCCAAAGGGGAAGAGCGGAACATGTCAACGCAACACGGGCAGCAAAAGCGAAAAGGATTTCAAGAACGGAATCAGAACGACATTATTCATGATCAAAGTCGGTCGAAATTGCCCACTGTTTGACAATTGTGCCGAATGCTGCAAAATGGTTTGAACGACCTGATGGTTTTCCGCTGTTTCAAACCGGTCTCCACGTCCCAAACTATAAAAAATAACATAAATAGAGTCAATTTTTTGATTATTACACCGCGACTCTGCCGGCGGCGAAAGGATGGAGAAGGGGCAAATCCGGGACGCCCTTCATTGATACAAATGAATGGTGGGCAACTCACTTCTTAATTTGTCGTCATAAGACGTGCTGACGATACTTCTTCCCCTTGGATCCCAGAAAGCCGCACTGACAGATTTATTGTGTGGCCACTCCGCCATGAGGAGCCCTTTCCCCTTCGGAGAAGACAGACGCTCTTGCATATCGTCGAAGTCGACTGTAGGTGGAAAACCTAGTTTGGTGAGCGGCATTTCCCCAAGCATCCGCGCGTCCCAAATCCTGTCGTGAAACAAATCGTTAGTTCACAACCCTCTGCACGTGTCTGTGAACATACTTTAAAGTTCTGTCGTTTGAAGCAACCAGCAACATGTCCGGACTCGTGGGGTTGATGCTCACGCAGCCTATTTTTTGTTCAGATAAGGCCCAGCGGCGCGCCTTTGACTTGTCCTGCCGCAGATCGAGATGCGTCAATCCACCTTCTGCATCTGAAATCCACAACTCTTGTCCTGTTGGGGGCAAGTCGAAGCTGGAAATCAACGTGTCCTCCATTGCGAATACTTCGCGAGAGAGGCCGGATACAATCGACGTGCTGCGTATTGTGCAGTCATATGCACTTGTAAACACCTGGATAGCAACGGTAAGCGAACGGATCATCGCTTTTAGTAGAATGAACATACACCATGTGAATCGATCGGATCCAGCTTGATAGCAGATATAGACGATTTGGATGTTGCGGGCCAATGAGGTTGCAACCTCCAATATTTCCCGCCCTCACGGTCATCCGGAGCGGCCACATCTTCGTCCTCATCTTTAACCTCATCTTGCGGTGCTTGCGCGTCCCAAATTCCAAGTTGGCCGTGTTTATCTAGAATTCCCTTTAGTTTATATGTGCCGCCCCACGTTGCGCTGGCTACTCACCGCCAAAGAAAATGAGATCTTTTGACTTCTCAGGATGGTACGCAGCGCTGTAAACGCGGTCCTGCGTGACCTTGGCACGACTTACGACTCTCATTTTTTGAAAGCTTTCTTTTAGCCTCGTGACCTCACTTTCCTCCTTGACTGAATCCTCAAACACAAAGTCGCTATGCTCCGCGTAACGTCGTGGCTGAGGAGTTCGCGCAACTATTTGCAATGTGGCGATGAGAGCTGAAAGGTCCTCGTCGGTTAGGTCTGCCTCTTCTGATAGGACCTTCAAATCCAAGTCATGATGCCGTGGCTTTCTTGCTTGTCTAGCTCGCTCTTCAGCTTGCAAACGTTCATCCTCTTCAGCCCGACGTCGTTTCTCCGCTTCAGCCTACGTCGCCGCACCAGTACGGGCGGAAATTCGTGAGCAATTATTTCAATAAGCACGGAGGCATTTTTCACCGACCTCTCTTCTCCGCTTCTGTGCAGGGCTTTCGTTCGGGTCTATAGCCTCCTTACGAAGACGAAGCGACTGACGTCTCGGCTCCTGGATAGCACTGGCAGGCCGAGCCCTCTTCCTCGGCTGGATAGGCTTCGCTTTACTCTTGACGGCCTCGGTCGCACTCTTTTTCGAAATCAGGCCTGCAGCAGCCTCTTTAATGTTGAGTGCTTCGAGCAGAGCTTGGTTACGAGCAATGTTGGCTTGCCGCTCGAGCTCGCTGAAAAGTACGGCGTTTAGCGTATGGCTCGGTCCTGTCTTCTCGTCGGAAACTGTCTCTGACGTACAATTCTGTTAGATTTGGCATCCCTACTGATTATAGCTTCACCACGGAGGGGCAGGAAACTGTACAGGAGCAAAAGTCTGAGGGGAGTTGGTAGACGTGAGCCGACTCAGCCGAGAGGTCGGAGTCGAACGCGGCTTGTCACGCAATGTGGCACGGTCGGTCACGGCGCGTTGTACACTGCCGAAAAAGGATCAAGTCCTCCTACGCCACAGCTGTGGTCGCTCGCCGGGATCGATGTCGGCGCACTGAACTGAGTACGACCCCTGCACAATAGTTCTGGCACAAGCAAACGTGCAAAATCCGCCGTAATGTCTTCCGTGTCTGGCATCGGCCTCTCCCCCGCACTTTCAGAGGCGTTTCAATCTGCCCTTGAGGGCAACACCGTCCGCTTTCTCAAGATCGCGATTGAGAACGGTACTTATAGACTTGCTTTCTGTACGACTTGAGAAATCCGTTTTAAATACACCGAATTTTGGATGTCAGAAAGCCTTGTCCCGGGTGCATCTATCGAGGTGGATGGCACAACATTAGAAGACGACCTACCCAAGCTGCAGGACCTGCTGGAAGACGACGTGCCTGCATACATCCTCGCGCGTCTCGATGGGCAGAACGCCGGATGGCTCGCGATCACATACGTCCCGGACAGCGCCAGCGTGCGCGCTAAAGCATGTCTATTTTATCACACCCGACCATCGACTTGTATCTAATTCATTATTGATTGATTCACAGATGCTCTACGCCTCGACGCGCTCCTCGCTCACCAAATCCATCGGCTCCTCGCACTTCACCGACACACTCTTCGCAACGTCCAAAACAGACCTCACTCCCGAAGCGTATATCGCGCACAAAGCGCATCTGGCCGCCCCCCAGCCGCTGTCTGCGCGTGAGCGCGAAATCGCCGACGCGCGGGCCGCGGAGCGCCAGATGGGCGTCACTTATGAGGGAAGTCGAGCGCGCCGAAGCTATGTCGGAACTGGCGTAGGCTTAAACTGGAGTGAAGAGGCAAAGCGCGCGGTGCAGGACCTTAAAGGGGGGCAAGGGGATGCGCTCGTTTTGTTGGTACGTCCCTGCATGTATGCGCCCGGAGCCATTATTTTGAGCTGAATGAATGTTTCCAGTCGATAGACGCGGCATCTGAAACGCTGATTCTCTCGTCAACGACAAAGTGTATAGTAGGAGAACTGGCTGGGAGACTTCCCTCTTCGGAGCCATGTACGAGTGTTATCTCTATTTTTATATTTTAGTAAATTAAAACTCGTTTGCTCTTAGCATTTGCGTTCTTTGACTGGTCTCGCAAGCCCACACCTGGTCCCTCTGGACGCAGTGTCGGTAAGCACTGCCTCCCCCTTCTTCCAAGAGCTTTGATTTATTGAAGTTCATTAATACAAGTCTTCATTTACACCTGTCCCTCCTCCTCGCCGATCAAGAACCGCATGCTTTTCTCCTCTGGCGCTTCCGCCGTACATCTAGAAGCAAAGTCCCTGCTCGCAGGTTCCCCTTCCACTTCGCTCGCCGCGCGTAAAGTCGAGACCTCCGACCCTACGGAGCTCACGGAAGCCTACTTGATATCCGAGCTCGGGCTCGATAAGGCTGCACAGGAAAGCACAGAGACAGCTGCGTCTGCTAAAGTGGGCGGGGAGGCGCGTGGGTTCGCAAGGCCAAAGGGACCGGGGAGAAAGCGATGACTCTCGTAATTCAGAAAAGCACTTTTTGTTTTGTACTGATTGTAATAACAGCTTCACGCATACATACCCACGCGATTGTGTTTGGTTATGTGTGTAAATCCAAATAACACAGTGGCGGTAAAGATACAGGCGGTACATGGAATCGATAATTAAATTCTACACATGCTCGTGACCTTGATCGTGATGGAAAGAATTCGTGATTGCAAAGCGATAGCGTAGATTCAGAATGTGGTTTTAGTAAAGCTTGATGTAGGATAAAGAGATGCCAGATGCCAGGTGAGTCGTAATGGTCCTAATGGCGCACTCCCTCGCACAAAGTCTGGAGGAAGAGTTCCAGGTCCTCCTTCTTGATCTCGAGAACGTTCGTGTCGAATGTGCCATGTCGCGTACGCGCATTACACCGCTCCTTTGCGTCAAGAAACGCCAGACCGAACTCACTATAGCACAAGCATACACCATAAGCTCTTCGCCAAAAGACAATAATTTTAGTGTCTCACTTTTTCCGCACATCCCCCAGTTCCAATGCAGCATTAATGCCAACGACAAGGAACGTCCCTTCCCGCTCGTCGAGCGCTGCCACCACAAATGGTAAACTCTTCTTCTTCGTCTGTGAGCTGACGTTCGTGCCCGCAACGCGCTCGCGCATTGCATCGATAAGCCAGCGCGCAAGGCGCGCCAGAGCTCCGGGTGACGAGAAGAGCGGGAGGTCCGGCCCCTGCGTCAGCAGCACGACACGGTGCCCGCGCATTGTCCGAATCGCGTGCTTGTCAATGAGCGACGCGCCGGCGCGGATAACCGCGCGGTGCAGCGCCATTGAAAGGCGGAGCGCATCTCGGAGCTGGGTAATACTAAAGCAGCGATAAGACAAGCCGGACCTACGAAGATTCGTGGAGCTCGGACTTACTCGTTGAGCGCGTCAAAAGCGGACCAGAAATTCCGCACCCACCACTGCACCTGCTTCTTTGTGCCTTCCTCTTCTTCCTCTTCCGCGGTTGGTTTTCTCGGAGCCGGCTGCTCCCCAGGCGGAATATTTTCCCTCTCATCATCACGCCAGCGGGTCTGCTGACCGTGGAGCTGCCAAACCTTCCCGGAACCAAACCACTCCCCGCCGTTACGGGCGCCCTCGATCTCGATCTCAAGCCGTACACCACCCGCAGCATCAAGCAAGGCGCTAACGGCTTCAACACTGTCCGCAGCGCTGAGCGGCAACGAACGATACCCGCAACAGCGCGTGAAAGATGCATAGGATAGCTCAACCATACCATACTCTGGCGTGATTGACTCGAGCTTTGCGTGCAAGTCCTTCTTGAGCGCCATGTCCATATGCGAATAAGTTTGTTGACTTTGCACTGTGGAGAAACTGCGAAGTAGACAAGTCATGCCAATGCCATTACCAAAAAAAAAACCTCGATGCATACCCCATTTTTGCTAACAATCCGTGCAGGCGCTTGCGCCCCTTCTCTCTCCATATACCCAGTTTGCTGGCAACGTATCCTGAATGCATCATAGCGTCATACAGATTCCAATGTCGCCAAAGCATGAATCTGAGCTCCTCCGCTATACGTATGGAATTATCATCCGGACCCCTCGCATTATTCGACGCGTTCCGACCGCCCTCTACGACATCCTTGTTCAACCGCTTCACCTCGTTCTCGTAAATCGCGTAGTATTTGTCGTATGTGGTGCGCGATATGCGTGACGTCGCATACTGAAAGGTTAATCCGAGAATGGCAAACCACAGAAGATCGTTGTCTGTCCTGGAGAGCACCGTGGCAAGAATGTAAACCGTCGATGATGCAGCCTGTCCATAGAATGTACCAGCCATGTAGTACTTTTCAATTACGGCAGAATAATGCTCGTGTTCTTCGCGGGTGATACGATTCGGGTCCTAATACTCTGACTTAGCCTGAAAGCAAGGGGCTGCACTAAAAGTTCGGCTCACATCATCCAGTTTCCTCCGTTTCCTCTTCGCACTAGGTGACGAGCGTCTCCTTTTGCCAGATGACGAGGACCCGTTCACCTCTTCATTCTCATTCTCACCCTCGTCTTCTTCTACCTCCTCATCCTCTTCCGATTCATCATCATCCTCATCTTCTTCAGGCGCGTATGCAAGTGCCTCCCATGCCTTCTTCTGTTCTGCCAAGTCCTCTGCACCGCCATCATCCCATACGACGATCTTTTCGTCGGGCCCAAAGAGTGACGCCAAGTTCTGTGGCCGATTCGAGTCGATGATGTGTACTCGGAGATGGGCAGGAAACTCGCCAAACCACTCCGGGGACGGAAGATCAAGGATAGTACCCATATTTATGAGAATGAGTGTGCGCAGCTTAAAGGAATCGAAATCGGCATTTCTCGGTGAGAGCGACTTCGCTACAAACGCACCTCGGCATTCGACACCATATCGTCGCGTATCCTTTCGAGCTCATTCATACCTGACACGGGTATGATGCGATGCATGATGTCGTCCTGTTTTAACAGGTCCGCCAACATCCGTGAGGCGCAGAGTGCGTCGACATCGGGAGCAACGAGCATGATGAGCGAGCTGGCGGACGAGAGCGGCGAGCGACGGTGGGTGGCGAGGATGTCGTGGTACGCACGCTCGTAGCCGGGGCGCGTGGGCGTCTCGAGGTGCGGTGGTGGTAAGTACACCATTTCGACGACCTTCCAACAGCAGAGACGGAGAGGACGGAAAAGATATTGCGCTCGCCGTGTTGCCGGCCTGGTTGGAGAAATGACACCGTGCCAGTGGTCGCAACAAACATGGAGCGTGACAACGCGTCTAGTGACTCCACGTGTTGAATGTGACAGACCGCGTCTATCAGGACCTTACCCGAAACCGTCACCATAGCCGCCCAACACTCGCTCTATCTGAAGAACCGATGCGGCTCGCCTGCCCGTTTGTTGCCCTGTGCATTTCTCTGTTTGACCCCTAAGAGTCACTAATCCTGGTAGTGAAACAGCAAACTGTGCAGCGAGGCCGCGACGATCGGCGTTTTTATACTGGCATTTGTATGATCGTGGCCTGCAGTGCAGTGGCAGTTTACCGTGATTTTGACGATGAATCGGTGGCCTAGTCATAAGTATACATTCTGATCTTTATCAACTGCATAGGGCCACGCTCGCCCCGAAGACCACGGGGCTATAATCTGTGCGACCCACATTGTTCCGCCGTGTATGTCTTCGGCCTCCTTGTGCAGGCCGTAGCCCACATACATATAAGATGCAAGAACGGGCTGTGTGCTTCGTACCTGCCCTCTGCCGCTGCTCGCACCGATTCGCTCAGTCGCCACCTAAATAGCCGTTTTCGTACCCAGGTCTTCGTAATCGGGAATGTACCCTGTTTACTCAACCGCTTTCCCCCTGTCCCGAACCTCGTCGAGCTCATCTGACTCTGCTGGTCTGGACGCCTACGCTTACACACGCTCCGACGAGTCTTGCTCGCTCAACTTCCAAGTGCGTACTTACCATTATCTAACTAACCAGGTTGACCGACCAGGTCACCGCATTTATATGATGGCCCGCCACCGATTTCCATTTACGCCCGCTAACTCGATCTTTCGATATCGTGAAGGTCGGGGACCTCGTTTGGGCGCGCACGAGCGGGACGTGGGCACTCGGAATCGTGATCAGCCCGGAGTACCCGCGCCAGGCCTGTGTACGTTCGCCAATCTGCATTTCCCGTCCATTGCCGTTCCTTTATTTATATTACTTATCATTCACAGCCTGGCGCGCCTTTCCTCCCTACATACGATGTCCTTCTCGCCGCCCACCCCAGAAAGTCCGACTTCTTCATCTCCGACTCTAACTTTAGCAAGGACCAGAATCAGACATCATACCGCCCTGCGAGCTTCTCGCCGCTGCTAGGCGTGTTAAAGCCTGCAGACGCGCGGATGCGAGCGCTACTTACTGCAGAAGGGTGGCTCCCGCCACACGCGTCCTCGGCAGATGCCGAAACTGGCATAATAGCGCGCGCATTGACAAAGGCGGCGCGCGAGCAACGGCGCTCGGATGCGTCGGTTATCGCAGGAGATGCGGAAGGGAAGAAGGCCGCGAGGTGGTTGATAACTTCTTAGCATTCTCAGTGAAACCCTACGCATCTGCAATTTGTACGTTAAGACCGAGGGTTCGTTCTGGAAGGTTACTCTCCTCCCCTGGCTTTTCAGTCGTTCATGAACTGTAATTTTATGCATACTAATTTATTATTTTTCGGGTACATCCATTTTTGCAAAGTCATCCCCGGCGCATGACCCACGCACAGAAGGGAAATTGATTCAACGAATGTATTGAGTGTATCATAAAGCGTAAAGTCTAGCGTAGTGCGGAGGGAAATAAAGCGTCTATCGGTCCACTGAAAAGAGTAAACTGGCACTAAAAGAAAGCTCTTCAGTCCGACTCTCCCTGCGAGGGTGCCGAGACTCTCGAAACTGCCCACGAGCCAAGGAACAAGCCAAGGATGACGTAGACACCACGCTTTTCGTCCGCATCGAGCGGTCGAGACTGGGTGCGACCCTTCGCTGAGACAAGGCCCTCATCTGCCGCCGTCGATGATGGGGAGAATACTTCTGGCGGGATGTTAAGGTCGTCAAGAATGTCTCCGAGAATACCATCAAATTTTCTGGGCGGTGATGGTGACGCGGAGGAAGAAAGAGAAGGGAGCACGTCTCCCGCTGAGGAGAGGTTATGCGTCGGCCCGCCAGCAGGGTGCGTTGCAGCGCCAGCCACGAGCACGATTTTGGGTGCGTCTGGGTCGGGGGAGGGCAAGGTGCTTCGTTCTTGCGCTTTCACGACGGACGAGTCCCAGAAGTCGGGCAGGAAGGGCTGTTGATAACAAAGGTGTGTCCGCAGTTGAAGGTTCGGGGGGAGAATTAGAGTTGGTTCATTCGCGGTAAGAATAGGGTGAAGAGTAAAGTAGGTTCAGACGCACGATTGCGATGGGTGTCTCTAGCGGACCCTGTGAGATGTCGGGGAGCTTGACAGCGGGGAAAGGCAAGTGCGCAGACGAGCTCGGAGCGGTGCCCGCGGCGGCACTTGCATTCGGCGTCGGCGTCGGAGAGGCGACCGGCTCCGCACGGGAGGGCGAGGACGTAGAGACGGTGCGCGTCAGGGTGGGCGTAGGGGCCACTTCCGTCGACGCACGTTTCTCCTCCTGGACGATGCGGGTTATGAGCGTCGCCTTGCTTCCGGTCCTGGAGGGCAGTCGAGAGTTAATCGCGGGAAAAGTTTTCTGGGCGAGGACGCACGTCGAGAGGCCGCGGTTGCGGAGCTCTGCACGGAGCTCTGCGACAGTCTTGTCTTCATAGGTCTTGGACAGGAGTACGGTCGAGACGAGTGTGCGACGCCCGCAGGCGTGTGCGTGCAGCAGGCGCAGGGACGAGCGAGTGGCGGCGCGGAGCATGGTGGTCTACGGGACGGTGACGAGACGGTACGGCGAGACTCGAGAGCGGAGAAAAGCGTGACTGCTAAGAGGCACGTGACCAGACGGGGTGTATGCGTCCAAGCCCGAGATTTGAGTCCGGGTCTGCATATTTGGCCGGGCGCGCGAGGGCAGAGGGCTCGTAAGCGAACGCTGTTCGTATCGATTGCAATCTGCGCAGTGGGCAGCGGGTGTGCGTCGTGCTCAGTGCAGTTTGCTGCGCGTTCGCCGTGCGCGCCGTCTCCGGGTCCGCCTCGTGTGCTGCGCGTGCATCTTGTCGTCGAGCCTTTTCGAGTAAGTACCAGTGCAGACGATGCTGACTCTGCCACCTCGTTGCTCGTTGATCTTAATCTCCTTCCTCCGCGTTCCTTCACATTCCTGCTCAAGGCTTTACATACGAAGGACATGATCCTCTCCCCCGCGTACGAGTCACCTCCCTCTCACTTCTCACTTCCTCCCTTATTAACCCCTGCCTGCCCCCACAGGTCCACCGACGCTTCTCTCCCATCCGCCGGTGGCCTCTGGTCAAAACTTACCAAGAAAGGCGGCTCGAGTCGTGATAACGACAAGGCCCTCCAGCAGGCACAGATGGCTCTCCAAAGGCAGCGTCTCGTCACCCTCGTCTTCGACGACATGGAGACCGTCAGAATGGTACGCATTCCGTCCGTTTGCTCTTCCACAATCGGAGCCTGACCATGCACCGATCAGCTTCCAAACTCCTTCTCGGTATGCTAAGCTTGTATGCGCCACTTTGGGGGTCGTCCCCGCTCACTGGTCTCGCAGGATCTCGAAGCACTGGCACGCGATTGGGTGAAGCCGCCTCCGGACGCCCACTTCTCCCTCCGCATTCCTGTTGAATTTGCCTCGTTCCAAGCTTCTGTATGCACCTTTCTTCCTCTTCCTATGTGCATCCTGCTCATTTTCCAATGCCTACCAGCGATTCATAAGCGGCCCTTATATCTGGGTATGTTCTCGCTGCATCTCGTGTCTCCATATGGATTGTCTGATTGACCATTATGGGTAGCTTACTTCGGAAGACTCGTATCAAATCGCAATTATGGGCGTGCAAGGTTCAAGAGTGGAAATTCTGAGTGATGCTCCGCCCCCATTAGATGAACCTCCGTGAGTGCAATTGTATGCGCCAAGTACCGGAAACTTATGCAGATCATGCGCTTCTTCAATGAAGTCCACCACCGTGAGCTATTCCCTTCCCCCCAGGAAGCCTATTTTGCGACTGAATTTATGTCCTAGACC
The DNA here is from genome assembly GCA_024195185.1 of Coniferiporia weirii. NCBI lineage: Eukaryota > Fungi > Basidiomycota > Agaricomycetes > Hymenochaetales > Hymenochaetaceae > Coniferiporia > Coniferiporia weirii. The sequence continues at coordinate 35,900 of JAKOPK010000019.1, forward strand.
TCCGCCGGTCCTAGAAATGGATGGCATATTTAATCTCGAGCTCGAAAAGGGGAAAATGGTCGGCATCGATGTGACGATCTCCTCAGACGAGCTCGACATGGCACGCATGGAAGATGGCACTACTGTCGCGGGTGTATTTTGGGGAAAGCTCGACGTCGTGCATGACGGTGACACGCACAAAATGGAATTCAGCGGCACGCGGCTGCAGGATCAGAGCTACAACCCAGATCTGCTCGTTGATCAGCGCGTCCTCAGCAAACTCACAGTTGCAGCGAAGCCGACCACAGCGAAATGTGCACTTAGCATCCTCGCACCGACGCAGCAATACTGCGAGGTGAACGTGTCGTTCTCTCCTGCATGGAAAATCGGTATGACTTGGCCTCCCGCGGAAAACATCACAGAAGATAAGTTCAAGTACTTCCTTCGCGTGCACCCTGGTGGTGCTCTCGAACATTTCGAGACGGAGTCCGTGGTTACCTCTATATACTATGAAGCAATGTTTGTCCTTCTCCTCAGCTTACATGTATTGGCCGGGCTGATTATTTTCAAAGGCCCGACCAAACTATGTTTGATCCAGCATCCCTCGTAGCTCCATACAACAGCTATTCCATGTCGTTCAATGAGTTTGTTCCTCATATCACGAAGGTTCTTGAGCAGCTCGGTCTCACACTTCAAGCACGGACGAACTTTATCAAGTAATATCTTGTTCATTATTAATTCGACCACTATCTCACTGCATTCACAGCTCGCACATGACGTCATTTGCGGCACACAAACATATTGCATATCGTTTTATGTCTCCTGGAAGACTTGCACGAGCAATCGACATTAGTGTAACACATGATCCATGTGTATGGACGCGCATATTCCTGATGTATCGTGGCGTTTCCGATGACGAGATGCCTGACTGGGGGGCAGCGGGAGAGAAGGAGGCTCTCGCTCAGAATTGGCGCGAGGTCGTCGGCTGGAGCGAGGCGTCAAAGGACGCATCACAATTCCGAGTGCTCGAGGTGTCGGTGCTCGAGTGCACATAAAGTATTACCCCATATTGTTCTCGTTCTCACCCTCCGACCTTGAAGCTACTAAAGACGCTGGCGATTTATGACCGTTGCTGTCTCTGACCAGCCGGGGTGTTTTTCTTTACGCCCATGTTTTATTTCTTATATAGCGTCTACATATTCGCCATCTGCTTTCCTTTTCCCCTTTTCGATTGCCATTTTTCCTTTCGAAGATCCGCTGTTATTCTGCTGCCTTGATAGGCGCCCAATCTTGTCTTTCTGCCCGTGTGCTGTTCTTGGTCACTACTGTACCTGTCCCCCTTTCTTTGATGACTCCTGTTCAGCTGGAATTATCTCCCCCCCTCATCATTTCTCCTACTTCACTGCCCGATGTCTGTTTCATATGCACATAATCGTACTCTACTGTTCTGCAACCTGTTGTCGATCTACCATCTCCCCCCCTTTCTCTGTGTTTCTGTCTCGACTTACTCCCATCTTTCTATAACCTCATGCGCCCTCTTCGCTTTACTGTGGTTTTCTGTGACTTGCCTCGCCCCTCTGATTGACGTACTTTCGCAACGATTGCATTGACTGTCGAATGTATGCCACTCTTACCCTTTCTCCTTAAGGTTCCCGAATTTATTCTGCCTACCTCATCCCAGTGTATCGATACACCGCAATTCTCTCTATTTTTCACCTCTTCCTTTCCTTTCTCCGAATTTCAGTTTTTCGTTTATTTATCCGGAATCTTCCCTGTCTGCAGCGCAGACGATTGTAATGCACTTAGACGCTTACAAGAAAAAAATTCCGAGCGCTTCGTCTGACACCACTCCACCACTCGGACCAGTTTGGTGATACATGAACCAGAGTCGGTATTGGTGAGTCCGCAGACTTAACGTGCGTAGACCTATACTTATCATAAACGGGAACTTCAGACAAAAAAGAGCGGCCAGACAGCTCCGGACTTGCGATACAAGAAGCTCTGACGTCGTCGGCCGAGGGGTCGAGGACAAGATTGGATCGCAGCGTCATACCAGTACGACATTGATGGTTCGAGTCCAGAAGGGGCCTCGAGACTCAAACCGTAATGTGCATTCATGATGCAGCCAATCGAAATCCCATGTTTAGCTTGTTCAGGGTGTGATGTACGTATAGGGGTTCCTAGGAGCGCGCGGCAGTGGAGACTAGAGACGCCCGGGTCAGCAGACGGAGCCAAGTAGGGGAGTGAAACGGGGAGGGAGGTCCGCAGGAGTGAATTGTGAGAAGCGTGGCTTGTAAACGTGGGCTGGCAAGGACGATAAGAGGGACGGAAGTGAAGGATGATCCGAGTGAATTTATGGATTGTTTTCTTTGTTCTGGCTAGATTTAGAGGGCGCTTGGCTTCGTTTGCTGGTCCTAGAGCGACGATTTGGTGTTTTGAAGATGTGTGCCAGGCTGACGGGAAAGATGAATAAATCAGGAGTATATTAGTACGACAATGACGGCAGGGTATTAATTGTAAGCGAGAAGTCCAATACACGACCGGAACCAGAACCGGACAGGACCGAGCCAAAAAGGGATGCGGAAAGCACGCTCGTTCTATATAAAAAGAACGAATGAATTGGGAACAAACCGAAGTCTTGGCGTGCAGAACTGTAAACTTGCGATGAAAACGAATCGAGAGCTGGGCGTCGGCGCTGCGGTGGTCTGTCTGCATTAGGTTTACGTAGCCTGTGCCCAGCGAGAAGTTACGTTCTGCAACCTGGCCGAGATTAGGAGGATAAATATAGGATAGAGCGAAGGCCGGGGCATCCACCCCGGGCCGAACACCGTAGCGTTCAGCAGCACGGAACCCACTTCCTCCAGCCGCCCTCCTCGTCCTTGTTCCCTTCGCCGTCTTCCCGTTGCTCGTTCGTCGCTGTCGTCCCCTTTACCTGCTCGTGGGTCGCCGGCCGCGGGATATTGAAATCAGCTGCGTAATAGCCCGTTGGGGAAAGCAGCGCGCCGAGAGCGCGATGGCACTCGACGGTGAACGGCTGAAGCGGGTAGCTCTCGCCGTCAACGGCAAAGTTTCCTTGTGTATCATGCGGAGTCACACGGTACGCATGTGCTTTGAAGTAGTATTGCTAAAGGAGGAAGTACGATGCGGCATGAAGTCAGAAGACGGATATTAAAAGAAGGAAAAGGCCATGTTGATGAAGAGAAACACGCACAGTATCGTTCCAGAACGATACTCCCTTCTCTGCTCCGTCCATGGAACTCAAGAGCTTTCCGCGTGATGTCTATGGCACCTAGTACGTCAGGAAGAGGAATTACGGCCGGCATAAATATCCAAGGCTTACGATCCCTTGGACGGCTATGTCTATCAGGCCGTCTGACGCGTGTGCAACAGGGAACTGCATGAAGTCACTAGAGGGTTTGTTTCAGACATTACAAGAAAGGCAAAGAGCAAGGTAGAGTTTTACCGCGAGACATACGGCGACTTCCCCGCACTAATAACAACTCGTTTTATTACTACGACCGAAACGAGGCTAGCCGGACTCACTAAAGGTAGATGATTGGTTTGTCGAATGTAATCCATCCATTGTCTTCACTAGGCTGCTCCGTGTGCCGAAGAACTGGCAACGCATCCTTACCCACTTCTTGCTTCCGGTCTTCTGACTCTAGTTGGTGCTGCTCACGTCGAGATGTTTCCGCACGCGTGCGGAACTCCTCGAACATTTTATCCTTGTCGGTCTCTGCCACCTTTATTTCAAGGGTTAACGGGCAAGGCTTCAGCTTGAGTACTGTTATAATGACACAGTATAGTTTAGAAGTCAGCTAAAACGGCACATATTGAGATTTTTCTGACCGCCACGGAAGAAGCCATATATGAAGCGAGCGTCACCCATCCATCGCAAGTGTTCTGTGCCTAATTGATCGAAAGAAATCTATAACTTGGGCGTTTTCAATTTTGTGGCTCGGGCGCACCAAGGTCAAGGTCGGCCATTAATCCCAGCGCTTGTGTCATGTACGTGAAGATACGCTGTTCCCCAATCATCAGCGAGCAGATGTCCTGCTTCATTGGCTTGCCTGCCTGGTATTCAGACTCTCCCACTTTTTTTCGTTTGAAGAGAAGTTGCGTACCTTTGATGGCGTTCAAAGAAGCAACTCCAACATCAAGCCCGTACTACAACGAATGCGAAGTTAGTATTCAAGTAATTAGCGAGAGCTCGTATTGAAAAATCGACGAACTTCTAGACCCAGCAGATTAAGAGCCGTTCCATTACCCGAGCCAGTGGGAATGGGCGCAATTGGTAATGAGAACGCTTTCAAGGGATTGCTGTGCTCTGCGAAGCCGTTATATACTTCGTGTAGCAGTCCATCACCGGAAAGCAGGACTAGTGCATCGTATCCAGGTTCAAGCGGGAGCTCTCTGGCAATGTCGGATGCGTGTTTCGAGCGCTCCGTGACTAGACGATCATTGTCATTTGCGCCTCTAAACATACGTTTTGATAATACACACAGGTTGTCTCGAATACGCAGCGAGCAGCCAGGAGAATTGGCTCTACTGTTTTTCTGTATATCTGCGGCGCTTTTCCCTGAAAATGAGGCATAAGCACAGCTTCGCACATCCGCAATCACAGCGATACGGCGCACCGGACCACCGTGAGGATTAACTAAAACTCTGAGCCGACGTTTAGGCGTTACACCTAAAAATTCGTTGAGGACACTTCACTTTTAATCACCAATAAAGATATTATAACGCACCGTAATACGCCGCTTCCATGACTGAACCACACCATTTGTCCGCAACAGCCCTGTCCGCCCCGTCGACCTTCCAACACGCTTTGGTCAAGGCGGACTGTCCCTTGCCCGCTCGCTTCAGGTAAGATAGCTCGAGATCGTGAGCTTCCGTAAGTTCCGTCCATATAATATCGCGCGCCGGGACAGCAAGCAGGAAACGAGCCTCTGAAAAACGCGGTCATCCGTGTTAGGCGAATCCGACGCGAGAACAAGTACCGCACGTACGCGATGAGAGTGATCCTTCGACTTCTCCGTTCGTCGTCAGACTGAGCTTTGCCGGCTTTCCGTCGACGAGGACGTGAACCTCTCGCGAGAGTATCTCGACATTGTCCGCCATAAATCGCTCTGGACGCGTGACGAACGTAGAGAGGCCGCCACGCGTAATAAACCGAAGTAAATCGCAGGCACAGCATACTTTGCTTTCGCCGCTGCCCGCCATCACTGATCGGACATCCTTCCGCTCAGTGTTTACTTACCATGACAAACCCTGTGCTCTTGATACTTGTGGAAAAAACACCGATACGACCGCCTAGTACCGCTATCATGACGATAATATGAAGTTTTGGACGTCTTGCACTCACATTCGCACTTGCAAGGAACGCAAATAGGCACAGGTTCAAGCAATACTGTGTATTTTCTCAAGAACGATACATCTACAGCGCTCGTATACTCTCTTTACTGATACATTTCGAGACGATCACTTATTTCCACCTATTTCTCGCATCTGCGCTCCGGAGCTGCAACGTCTACAGAGGCTTTCGTCGCATGCTTGCAACTAGATTCGCGATCGGGATCTCGAAAATCCCTTCATTCTTGTTCAGCCACACGAGACCATCGCCGCGCAATACAATGGCTTTAATCTTGTCCCCAACCTTCGCCTTTTCTTCATCAGGCAGGACGTTTATGACACCCGCCGTAAAAGCGACCTGCGTAACCCGTTCAACCGTGGCCGGCTCCGAAGAAGCAATGGTTACTTCATCGGGCTCAAAGAACTTCTCCATGTACAGAGGGAGGTCGAAAATACGGCGCCACTTGTCGAATTCCTGCAGACTAATCGCATTGGGCGCACATTGTTCACGTACTTGAAGGATCCACGGGGCCTTGTCACTGAAAAAGAATTAGGCATGTGGACAGCGCAATTACTTGCGAATGCACGAACACGTCATGTTTGTTAAAAGTCAAGCCGACGGAACCTCCTGGCTTGAGTATGCGCGCAAACTCGCGTGTCGCGTCTTCCAGTTCCGAGCACCAATGAAAAGCCTTCGCTTGTCTCAGGACGGCAGAAACAGGAAGATTGAGACATTTGAAGGCCGCTCACCGACGCGATCAAAATTAAGTCCGCCCAACCATCCGGAACCCCGGTGTCTTCGAACGTTCCATCGAATAGGCTTACTCGCGGGTCATCCACCGTCTTTGCAAATACTGCGCGCATACCCTCGTTGGGGTCTATGCATTTGAGCTCAGAAATTGACGAGCTCCATTCTGGATGTGCAAGTAGTGCGCGGGTGAAGATTCCGCTCCCACATCCAATTCTATGGACATATATGTGTCTCGTTAAATATTAGTAACTTTATGGGCTTACTCAACGATCTTTAGGCCCTCTTTTCCACTGACGGCCGTTCGGATACGGGATAGCACCTCAGGAGCGTAAGAATGACGAAACCTGTCGACGGACAGATAAATCGTCCGATACTATGAGCCCATAATGGATCCGACGTAGCGACTCGAACGACGCACTTATCATATCGCTCACTATTCCCTGCACCGAATCCGGCTTGGGAGACAGGATTGACTTTGGGGGGGATTTGAGGAGGTCATTATCATCGGGCGAGTAGATGATAGAGAGGTACGCCCATGCGACTTTATTTATACTACTTCGTGGACTCGGCTGCGGACTGCGGGGAAAGCTCATTAGATTATTTTTGCGCCCAAAAAGGTAGGAATAAGTAGGCGAAAAGGGGCCCACTGCCTCTGTAGGTAAAATGACTCGATGCAGACGGCATGGGCCGCGAACGAAGTTGATGGGCGCTAATATCATGTAAAATTGCCTCATGCGAAGTTTAAATAATATAGAGTGTCGAAATCTCCAAGGAAATTTCCTCCCCCACCCCAGAATGCCAAACTTTTAATCAACAAGTTCTATAGACGGCCTTTATGGCTACCCGGAACTCTGGTTTTATGGGCATACAGTAAGTATCGATGAGCTAGATACATTTACAAAATTTGGCCGTCTCGGAAGGTCCCGAGGCGCGGCCTTAACTGTACGCGCGTATTACACCCCGGCGAGCAACGCCCGTTCTATACTCTTGTTCATTCTGTCGGAACAAGATCCTTCTGAGACTCTGTCTTGGAAAGCTTGAGCGGTGCGGCCAACCGGAGGTGAGTTTCGAGGGACGGGGTCTCTTTGTGGCTACACGTACAGTACACACGAATTACCGGGCACGCACCCGCATCATCTCCGGAAATAGCGTCTTCACTCTTACTATGTAGTCTTGCGAGGCATGTAATTAAACCAATTTATCTTAAATGTTGACGAAGAGGACGCTATTTCTAATGAATTCACAGTAACGATAATATTTTGATGCTATTCGTTGTACGCCCGCGGAAACCACGTTCAGGCGCGACTGCTGGCAGGTCCAGCTAGTATTACATATTTCTCCATGATTGATGAACTTTACAATCCTCGCATACACTCTTTGATGATACATTCTGACACGATTACTGGAACCGTCATGACTGGAGAGGCTTGCGCCGCAAAATTACGACAGGGGACGCGAACGGGGCTTCAAAAATACCTTCTTCTTTGTTTAGCCACACGAGACCATCACCGCGAGCTATTATGGTTTTGGCTTTCTCCGCAAGCTTCTGTTTCTCGTCATCGGGAAGGACAGCTATGACACTAGCCGTGAACATACGCTGTATGATCCTTTCCACCGTAGCAGGCTCAGAGTACGTAATAATCTTATCCTCGGGCTCGAAGAATTTCTCCTTGTACAAAGGGAGGTCAAACATGCTGCGCCACTTGTCGCGATCGCGAATCGCAGTGAAAGGTACGCATTCTTCGCGTAGTTGACGAACCCACTGGGCTTTGTCTCTGATGGTAAGATCGTTAAACGCATGTACAGCGCGATTATTTGTTGGACGAACAGGTCTTGTCTGTTCCAGGTAAAGCTCACAGCGCCTTCTGGCTTCAGTATACGCACGAACTCGCGTGTCGCATCTTCGAGTTCTGTACACCAATGGAAGGCCTTGACCTAAATCAGGATTTAAAGCTATAAAAGGAGAGAGATGAATGCTCACCGTCGCGACTAAGATCAAGTCTGCCCAACCGTCTGGAACCCCAGTGTCTTCGAACGTCCCTTCTGAGAGACTGACCCGGGGGTCGTTCACTGTCTTTGAAAACACTGCCCGCATTCCCTCATTGGGCTCCACGCACTTGAGCTCAGAAATTGACGAGCTCCATTCGGGATGTGCAAGGAGTGCGCGCGTAAAAATGCCACTTCCACAACCGATTCTGTGAATATCCATGATTCCATATACATATGCATGCGTCTTATTGAACGTCCATAGCTTTAGCTGCTTACTCGACGATCTTCAAGTCGCCTTTCCCATCGACGGCCGTACGAATATGAGACAGCACTTCAGAAGCGTAGGAGGTGCGAAATCTACCGACGCGTAGATGAGTTGTCCGATGCCACGAGCTCAAAGCGAGTCCAACACAGCGACTTGTGTAACGCACTTATCATATATCTCGCTTTTCCCTGGGCCAAATCCTGCTTGAGAGATGGGGTTGACTTTACTGAGATTTGGGGAGGCCATATTTCCGCGCGGGTAAACGGCAGAGATGGCTTGTCAAAGTACGCTTGCGCCTTTCCCTTGCTTTACTTATCTGGTTCTCTGTACCGCACCCGCATCGGAGGAAAGAGCGATGCGCAGCTCACGGTATTACTTATTTAGGATTTGTCATTTATTCAATGTGCTTATCGCGCCACCCTCTTAGTACGCTCTTAACCGGGACCCCAATATTCTCTTGGAAAGCTTTGGTCGATATGCACTTAAATCCGGAAATCCTCGGAAACTGCAAACCAATCAGTGCATATGTCAGTTGTGATTACTATTGCTGTTGTATGCTTTCCAACAAACCTGAGCTTTATTGTGTGGGCTTCCGCTGCATCACCACGACCGGGTTCGTAAACGGGACTTCAAATATACCCTCCTTCTCGTCCAGCCACACGAGACCATCGCCGCGCTCTACTATGGATTTGATCCCTTCCCTAATCTTCAGCTTTTCATCATCCGGTAGGATGGCTACACCGCTCCTCGTAAAAACAAGTAGCGTGGTATTTTCCAGCGTGCTGGGCTCGGTGGAAAAAATCATTGTATCCTCAGGCTCGGAGAAGCTTTCCCTATACAAAGGGAGGTCAAACATACGGCGCCAATCTTTGAAGTGCTCCCTGTTGCTTGCAGTGTTTTTTTGGTAGGGCGCATATAGTAGGAATATTTGACGAAACCACTCGGCCGCGTTGCTGCGAGTGGAAATTGATTGGTGCGTAAATAATGTGGTTTCTCGTCGACAAACTCTACATACTTGTCCGGATAGTTCCAAGTGAAGCTTATGGTACCTTCCGGCTTCAATACACGCAGGAACTCGCTCAATGCGCCTTCGAGATCTGAGCACCAGTGGAAAGCCTTTCTCTCGACTTTGAGCCGCAGGGATGGAGGAATTCGAGACGAAGACCACTTACCGACGCCGACACGATTAGGTCCGCCCAGCCATCTGGTGCTCCAGTGTTATCGAATGTGCCGTCAAAGAGGCTAACTCGGGCGTCTTTCACTGTCTTTGCGAATACTCCCCGCATCCCTTCGTTGGGATCGATACACCTGAGTTCAGAGATAGACGAGCTCCATTCAGGATGGGCGAGGAGCGCGCGCGTGAAGATTCCACTGCCGCATCCGACTCTATAGGACATTATCATGCTTTATCCAGTATCCACAACTTTGAATACTTACTCGACGATCTTCAAGCCATCTTTCCCTTTGACTACCTTGCGTATGTGCGACAGCACTTCGGAGGCATAGGATGGACGTGCTCTTTCAGTATGTGGATAAGCCTTCTTGTAAAAAGATACCAACAGGGATTTAAATGACGTACTTATCATAGAGCTCGCTCTTTCCAATGCCAAATCCTGCTTGAGACATGGGATGAACTTTACTGTGGCTCGGTGACTCCATTATACTGCGCACGTAGAGAGGTAATGAGACGATGATGGAAGGGGTGAGGGATCGATGTTCATTCGCGCAACTCCGTCCTGTGTGTGCATATAGCGTGTCTAGAATTAGCGTGGTGGAAGTCTTAGTCACCCACAGGACAATGATGCGGGCCCCTGTCCTTCACAGAGCCAGCTTTTCACATGAGCCGCTTTTAATAATAGTCCTAACGTCGGAATCTTCTGCGGTACCTTGTATATGATTAGCCCCGTTTTGTTGGTAGTGACCGACTGGCGCTTTCTCGAGCACCATCCGGCAAATTCAGAACAACGGCAAGTTCCACAATCAAATATCCCTCGTCGTAGCTAGATCCCTGGGCAGTTCCGATATCGGCTATTTAAAACAAAACAAAAACGTAAATGTCGAAAACATTAATGGTCGGTCTCACGAACGCTAGACCAATTGGCCACCACTTCTCCGGAGTTGGTAAACAAAAGTTTGGATCGGCGCTTGTAAGTATGCGGTGGCATTGGTGACTCGTGATCGTGTCTCGGTTTTCCCTATGCCCAGCGTCTTCGTATACTACAGCATTTTGAGACACAATTTTTTCGCATCGGAGAGCTTAAAACATCGCCCAGTCAACCCGCAGAACAGTTGACTTGAGTTTTAATAGACTTGCATAATCTTTCCGGTAATCAGATTTCGGCGCTTGCGAAATTCTAGAGACCGAGGGAGGGAGGCCCTTTTTTGTGGCTGGGCCAGTGTGCAGTGTTTTCAATTGTTATCAGTTCCAATACTACCGTCCCAATTCATTAGCGTACGTTATTACTGGCAGGGAAAGATAATAGGCCAACTTGAGCACGCATTAGGCTCGATATAACTATTATTGTTATCACTTGCTTTACAACAAATCTGAGCGCTACAAGGGCTTCCGTTGCATAATCACAACCGTCGTCGCATATGGGACTTCAAACATCCCTTGTTTTTCATCCACCCATCTGAGGTCGTCGCCACGGAGCACAACAGCTTTGATCTTTTCTCTAACCTTCCGTTTCTCCTCGTCAGGGAGAATTGCCACTCCACTTCTCGTAAAAGCGTGTAGAATGACGCTTTCAAGTGTGCTGTGTTCTACGGAAAAGACGGTCGTCTCCCCGGGCTTAATAAAGTTGATTTTGTACAGGGGGAGATCAAAAATACGGCGCCATTTGTTGAACTCAACTTCCCAAATGTCTATGGAGCCATAATGGTAAGGTGTGCATATATCGTCCAGCTGCTGGACCCATGCGAAATTCTCTCTGGAGGCGAAATATTAACAAGTGCCCTTGGTTATTACTCTTTCACTGACTTATCTTGCATATTCCAAAGAAAACTCATGGTACCTTCTGGCTTCAATATGCGAATAAACTCGTTTATTGCGTTTTCATGTTCAGGGCACCAATGAAATGCCTTAAATTCAACTCAGAAACGCGAAAGAAGGGAGGAGAGGCAAAGAGTACAAACCGACGCAGACACGATCAAGTCCGCCCAGCCATCTGGGACTTCAGTATTTTCAAAAGTCCCGTCGAAGAGGCTGACCCGAGAGTCTTTCACCGTCTTCGCAAACACTGCCCGCATCCCTTCGTTAGGGTCGATGCATCTGATTTCAGAAACAGAGGAGTCCCATTCGGGATGGGCAAGAAGTGCCCGTGTGAAAATTCCAGTGCCGCATCCAACTCTTACAGTACACGATGTCTATTGGCAGCATTTCATAGAGGCAGAACTTAGGCACTTACTCGACAATTCTTAAATATTCCTTCCTGCTGACAGCCTTGCGGATGTGTGAGAGTACCTTGTACGCGTAGGAAGCACGAAATCTGCGAGATAACATCCGTAAAGCATTTCGGTGGTATATTCAAGTGTCGTATGTGACGTACTTATCATATAACTCGCTTTTCTCTCCACCAAATCCGGCCTGGGAGATAGGATGGACTTTACCGGAGCTCGCCAGCAGTGCCATCCCTGTAGAGCACTTCCCGATAAGCGGGGGAAACCAAAAGTCCTTTGGGGGGATGGGTATTGTACTTTTTGTGAGAGTAGAGCATTCTATATACCTTACGTTTCCAAAATTAGCGAGCGCCAAAAGACCCTACTGAAGACAATGTTATTTATGGCCTTGGGATTGCACAGGAATAATCACTTAGTCTGCTGACTTTTAATTATTGAAATAGCCTGATGCTAATTAGTTCTCCTTACTTACAAAGTTATCTCACCGACCCCAATGTTCTTTCACAGATCCTTAAATAGGTAGGAAGGATGGTGTCACCCTTCCGTCACTTCCGTGATATCTCCCCCCGTGTGAGACTTCTAAAGCGTCGGCCGAAAGTGCTAGCTTATCGGTTGGAAGGTAAGAGCCAACTGAAAGTCCAAAACTTGCTAGACGTGCCTTCTATTCAATGCTATTATGGTTCTTCGGATGTATTGGAGCCGAAATTTTCCCACAACACCTCTCAAAACGCGTGAACTGGTGCGATAAGTGAGTATGTGTGTGGCTAAACGTTCTGCATACTTCCACGTGGTAAGCCATAGTTTACTTAGACATTGTTTTTTTCCCTTGGTGACCTGGTTCATTCTTGGATCCAAATTTGGACTGGCGATCACTCCGGTCGCGTCCGTGCCGACGCGTGGTGAAGGCCTCACGTGACTAAGTCAGGGGTACCCGACGTCCTTCTGTTCTAAGTAACTTGCTCTCGCTCTCCTTTTACTTCCATCTCAGGTCCCGTCATGACCAGGAGAATTTTCTTTTTTCTCGCTGGTGCGCTATTTACACTATAAATAACAATCAAAGTGCAGTTCGATCCTATAATTTTTCAGTACAGGAAGTTTTGCCCGGCTAATGGCACTCCAGATCATACTATAATTTACAGTCAATCCAATTTGTCTGGTCCCTAATGCCTCCCGGTCACGATATGACAAAATACTTCCGTTGAAAGATAGTGATAGGTGTTTTGACCGGAACTTCAATGTGTGCTTCCCCCTCGTTAATCCAAACCATACCGTCTCCGCGGCTCACAATGGCTTCGACCTCCTCCCTGAGCTTCTGTTTTCCGTTTTCGGGGAGGGATGCCACCGCGCTCCACGTCAAGAAGCGCAGCGTAGCACTCTCCGGAGTCTCAGTTGTAATGGAAAGGATGGTCGAATCCTCTGGTGGATGGAAGTTTTCTTTATAGACGGGGAGATCGTATATTCTCTGCCAATTGTTTCTATCCATCCACCTGCTCGCCTTTCCGATTTCCTGATAGGGCTCGTACAGATCGAGCAGCTGCCGCACCCAAGGTGTTCTGTCGCTGATTGTACACGAGTTGCTAGTAAGTTGAGTACTCTGAATCCGAGTTCCCCAAAATACGAACCCATCTTCTAGGATCCAGAGAAAGCATATAGTGCCGCTTGGCTTGAGGACTCTCACGAACTCGTTCATCGCCGCTTCAAGGTCCAGGCACCAGTGGAAAGCCTTTTTGAAGTATTTTAATGACGGACTCAGGTGGAGGGATGCATGAGTAACCGACCGTCGCTGAGACAATCAAATCCGCCCATCCATCTGCGACCCCGGTGTCCTCGAAGGTCCCGTTCGACAGGTTAACCCTGGGATCGCTTAACGTCTTCAGAAAAACCGCCCGCATCCCCTCGTTAGGGTCCATGCACTTTATTTCTGCAATCGATTTACTCCATTCAGGATGTGCGAGAATGTCTCGAGTAAAGATTCCAGTGCCGCATCCAATCCTGGGAGTCTATTTCACTTGTGAATGCCTAGGAATGATATTTTGGTTCTTACTCGACAATGTTTAACTCCTCTTTCCCGCCAACCGCCTTGCGAATGTGCGATAACACTTTCGAATCGTACGAAGGACGATACCTAGCGAAGCATTTTTAATGGCGATGAGTTATCCGTATTCGATTGTCAGAGTTATACAAACTGCACTTATTATACAGCTCGCTTAGTCGTGTGTTGAATGCGGCTGCGGACACTGGGTGTATTATTGCGTGATTTGGAAAGTCAGCTGCCATGACGGAACACAATACGACAAAGCGGAGCTGCAAAGGGTTCGTGGACGAGTAGACTCCGTCATTCCGCTTCTCACCATCCTGAGAGATTCGAGGACCTTCGATCCGCGTGCTCCCTTGGATAAACGAATTTAGCTAGCCTTTTTTGATCTCAAACTCCTACTTGAAGCATGTGATCATCTAGGGACTTACAATAGACGTAGAAGACGAAGACCCATTATACTTCTACTCTTAATCTCGCAAGATTATTGACTTGCAGTACAATGGGGAGGAGCTTACGCATTTTCGGGCGATTGACCTACATAGTATGGAAGATAAAGTGTGTAAGCTACAAGCGTTATATATATATACCAAGAGAGCTAATCGGGACTCACACAATTATGTATTCGACTAACATACCAAGGGTCGGAAGGAACAAATCCTTATGAAGAATAGTACGTTGCCTTGAGGATATTAGGCCGCGCCGTTCAAAGTATAGGACAGTAAATTCTTTGATTTGCGAACCCTTTGAACGTTTTTACTTTACAACGCGATTATTCACGTCATCGTTTCTTCTCATCAATCAGGATTGTTGCGAATGCCTTCGCTGTATGTTTATGACTGGTGACGCAAACGGGACTTCAAAAATCCCCTCTTTCTCGTTCACCCACACGAGATCGTCACCACGGAGCACGATGGCTTTAATCCTTTCCCCAACTTTCTGTTTTTCTTCGTCGGAGAGGATCGCCACGCCGCTTCCGGTGTAAGCATGCAGAACGACAAGCTCGAGCGTACGGTGCTCAACGGAGGAAATAGTTGTCTCTTCGGGCTCGGTAAAGTTCGCCTTATATGAAGGAAGCTCAAACATGCGGCGCCATTCTCTGAACGTGACTCCCCAATAGTCCAAGGAGCCTGACTGATATGGCGTGCATATGTCATCGAGCTGTTGGACCCAAGCATACTTCTTCCTATATATGATCCGTCAGACACACAGGCATAATTAGCTACGCAACACCGTACGAACCTGTCCTGCAGATTCCAGCAAAAACTCATGGCACCATCAGGTTTCAGTATGCGCACAAACTCATTCGTCGCGCCCTCGACATCCGAGCACCAGTGGATAGCCTATTTTATTAAGGTTAGACAGAGAAATAGAGGTACTGATAGTGAAACCGCCTACTGTCGCAGCTATGATTATATCAGCCCAGCCATCTAGGACTCCGGTACTTTCAAACGTCCCGGCGTAAAGGCTGACTCTAGGATCTTCATTCTTTTTTGCGAAGACTTCTCGCATCCCTTCGTTGGGTTCGACGCACTTGATCTCGGAAACGGAAGAGTTCCATTCTGGATGAGCAAGGAGCGCACGCGTGAAGATTCCGCTGCCACAACCAATTCTAATCGCCATTTGTGGGTAATTTCCAGAACAGTGATCATATCAGTGGGCTCACTCTACGACCTTCAGATCATTTTTGTTGATAGCTTTGCGCATATGTGATAGTACCTCGGGCGCGTAAGAGGG
The DNA here is from genome assembly GCA_024195185.1 of Coniferiporia weirii. Taxonomy (NCBI): domain Eukaryota; kingdom Fungi; phylum Basidiomycota; class Agaricomycetes; order Hymenochaetales; family Hymenochaetaceae; genus Coniferiporia; species Coniferiporia weirii. The sequence continues at coordinate 51,407 of JAKOPK010000019.1, forward strand.
ACGGGCTCTGCGGACGGATTGATCAGACGGACGGTAGCAAGAATACGAACTTTATAAAAAAGAACGCACTTATCATAAAGATCGCTTTTTCCCGCACCGTATCCAATCTGAGAAGTTGGATGAACCTTAGCGAGACTCGGGGTCAACGACATCTCCAGGAAGTACGTTTGATATTTCTTTCAAATGGTTCTCAAGTCCCTGCAGAGATGAACTTGACGTGACTGTCTTGCATCTTAGCCGCGCCCTTTTATAACGGAGCAGTCCCGAATACCGCGGATGCTGAATACTTGCAGTGAGTCACGTCTAGAGAAGACAACTTCTGGAGGTGGTAATTATGGTGGGTCCGATAAAGTTTATCTAATCCTGAACGAGCGCTCGAAGAACAACAGCGGAGGTGAGCGTGTTGGTGAGCGGAAGGTTTTTGAAAGTTATCGAAACTAACGGCATGATTAAGGCTCAAGCAATGCGAATGCACAGTTTACAAACAGACTTCACGTTAATTCCCATCGTACAAAGCTGCTGGCAGTGGTGTATCGTGTAAAAAAAGCTTTGATAGGCTTGCATGGCAATTTCTAAACGATTACATAAAGTGCTCGGTCCCGACACTAGTACTGTCATTCCCACACTTGTTGCAACATCGTAAATGCCGACTCGCACCTGTGAACTCCCCGCTGGAGTCTACTCCAGTTGTTCTTGAAGAACCGATCTTATCTAAAAACCAGCCGCCTTTGCACCGATCCCTATACCATTTTGAAACACTTTTTAGGGGATCGTTAATCCGCAGCAGCAAACAGACTCTATGGCTTTTCACTGCCCTTGGCTCTATCCCCTCTTTCCATTCGCCCGCGGAAAAAAGAAATTCCGAACATAAGTGTCCCTTGTAAGCCTTGTCTGAAATATGTAAGCCGGTTGTTCATGTAGCCTCCAGAGACAACTTCGAGTCTGCTGTTTGGATATGCTTTCGGTATTAGAGACCCGGACGACTAACTTGAGCATGTTCATGAAGGATAAAATGTTATTTATTTAATTCGTGAGCTTTGGTATTTTTAGATCCTTATTTTAATTATTCATGTTATCGATGCGCTCTCGTCAACATTAATGATCACTGCGAGAGCTTCCTTTGCATGATCACGACGGGTGTCGCATATGGAACTTCAAATATCCCCTCTTTCTCGTCCACCCAGACGAGGCCATCGCCACGAAGCACAATAGCCTTAATCTTCTCTCCGACTTTCTCTTTCTCGTCATCGGAGAGAAGTGCTACACCACTCCTTGTGTAAGCATGCAAAACGACTTCTTCAAGAGTACGGTGTTCAGCGGAGAAGACCGTCGTCTCCTCTGGCTCAGAGAAGCTGGCCTTGTAAGAAGGGAGGTCGAACATGCGGCGCCACCTCCTAAACGTATCTCCCCAGAAGTCTTTGGAGGAGGTCTTCTGATAGGGCGTGCATAAGTCATCCAGCTGTTGAATCCAAGCACAGTTCTTCCTAAAGTTGGGCCATGAGAAATGCAGACAGTCGCGGTTACTTATGACTATACGAACGTATCCTGCAGGTTCCAGCAGAAGCCCACGGTGCCTCCTGGTTTCAGTATGCGCACAAATTCGTTTGTCGCGGCCTCGACATCCAAACACCAGTGAAAGGCCTTTTTAGTCGCGATCAGACAGAGGAAGAGTGGTTTGTCAGAGTTAAAATCCCTTACCGTTGCCGCCATGATTACATCTGCCCAGCCGTCCGGAACTCCAGTTTCATCAAACGTACCGTCTGAGAGGCTGACGCGTGGATCTTTCGTTGATTCCGCGAACACGGCCCGCATACCCTCGTTCGGTTCGACGGCTTTCAGCTCAGAAATAGATGAGTTCCATTCGGGATGAGCAAGGAGTGCGCGTGTAAATATCCCACTGCCACATCCGACTCTGAAGGACGTTTATGACTAATCTCTGGAGGAATGACGATATGCTCACTCGACGATCCTCAAATTGTCTTTCTTTTTGACAGCCTTCCGCATGTAAGATAGTACCTCCGGTGCATATGAGGGCCGGACTCTGCAATTAGACTGGTGAGATGGTTTGGCAATTCCAGAAGTACCACAAGGAACGTACTTGTCGTATAGCTCGCTCTTCCCCGCACCGTATCCGATCAGGGAGGTCGGATGGACCTTTGCGAGCCTCGTAGCCGACGACGTCATTACTGTGATCAAGTGTGTTCCGTGTTTCTCTTGGACGGTCTTTGTATTTTCGGAGATTAAGATCAAGTTGACAAGTTTGCCCCACACTATTAGACCCTTTTAAGGCGGAATGTCCCGGAACGCTGTGAGACAGAGCCATTAGCGTGAGAAGTCGTAACTACGACGGGTCCGAGCCTCTGGATAATTTCTTTGAATTTTTGGCGAACTTCCAGAGTGTAACAGAAGTAATTCTCGGAGGAGTCTGAGAAAGGTTAATAGTGGATGACTTCCCGTAAGCTTTTAATCAAAAAAGTCGAATAAATTTGGACCCTTTTTGGCACCCCCAGCTGTGCCTAGTTAGTTGTCTAGTCGTTGATTGGGTGACTTCCCGTAAGCTTTTAATCAGCTCATATTTTTGCGCCCCAAAAGGCAGGAATAAGTAGGCGAAAAAGTGCCGGGGTCTCTGAGTACCGCCTCTGTAGGTAAAATGAGGTTGAGTAAACTCTAATCTAGAAGGGAGGGTACCCCCCCTGTCCAGATTAAAGTTTAATCCAAATACTGCAACAAGCCACTTTAGGAAGGAGACCCTGGACGGCAAACACAGATCTCATTAACACTTACCACATTTAGCTATGCCGGCTCTCGGCTCATTCACTCAAGATGGCAACATTTATTCTGTCTGTGAATGCTATGGAAATAATCAATGACTAGAAAACTAATTAGGCACAGCTGGGGGTGCCAAAAAGGGTCCAAATTTATTCAAATTTTTTGATTAAAAGCTTACAGGAAGTCATCCATTATTTCCGTAGCATTCACAGACAGAATAAATGTTGCCATCTTGAGTGAATGAGCCGAGAGCCGGCATAGCTAAATGTGGTAAGTGTTAATGAGATCTGTGTTTGCCGTCCAGGGTCTCCTTCCTAAAGTGGCTTGTTTCAATATTTGGATTAAACTTAAATCTGGACAGGGGGGGTACCCCCCCTTCTAGATTAGAGTTTACTCAACCATATTTTACCTACAGAGGCGGTGCTCAGAGACCCCGGCACTTTTTCGCCTACGTATTCCTGCCTTTTTGGGAGAAAAAATAATCTAATGAGCTGATTAAAAGCTTACGGGAAGTCACCCAGTCATAAGTAAATTACAGATGATTAACAGCAATATGTGCGCAAAGTCCATATGTGGAAATTGCGGTTCCTCAAACGCTTTGTAAGCTAGAGATTTGTTTACTAATTGATGAGGTAAGGGAAACTTGCCTCACGGCTCGAATTTGTGTCGGCTTCAGGTTCAACACACCATTCCGCCCTTGATAACTTGTCCATCGTGATACTTTCATACGAACCGGCCGGTACGCCCACAGACTTTAATCCATAATCGATGCACCTTCGCCTCTCCATACGTGTTTGTTTGCTTATCGCTCTTAGGCTGGAGTACCACCCGTGCCACGGTGATCTTGTGTAACTAATATCTGAATCTCAACTACAGTCAAATGTTTTTGTCTGCTTTCATCCTCGACATTGGTCTGGTCTTGGGATGATTTCTTAGTTGCTCACAAATATACTGTAGCAAGACCGGTCAGCTCAGCCCCAATCAACTGTCCTCGGTTTCCCCCGAATTGCCAAATACATTTCGAGCGCTCTTCATAGTCTTTATGGCAAAGCTGAGTTCCCCTGCTCTAGACAAGCAGCGCACTACCCAGGAATAATTCCTGGAGCACAATTCAAACATCAGGGATGACCGGTATCACGGGTCATCCCGTCCACTTTCCTTCTGCAAAGTCGGCATCGGGCGGCTCTAGTATTTCTCAGCAGGACGCCAGCAACATACGCTCTATTCCAGGAGATGAATATCGATCAGGGACTTACATCCCTGCCGGAACCTCGTGAGCTTCGTACGACAAGGTTCTAGACGGTCTCAGAATCCGCGGGATCTTGAGACCACGGCCGGACGACCCGTTTGTACGCAGAAGAACTATGTTATTATTCAGTTGGGTGTTTGATGAACCAAGTCGTGAGAGGCCCAAGCCCTACACTCTATATTCGACCCCGATTCGTGCTTCCCTTGAACTCGATTGGCAGACATCGATTTCCGCTGGAGTTCCTGGAGCTGCTTCAACCATGACTGGGATGCACTGGACGCACTAGCCGCACGCGTCTGTGTGTGACAAGGGCGTCCGCACCGTACCGGGAGGCGCTTCCGGCAGGTTCTGTTCTTCGTCCGTACCGAATGGCCAGGTGATAGCAGACGATAATACTTGGCAAGCGGGAAACGCATCCGTATCGCCGAGCATCAACATGACAGATCCCCAGTCCGAGAGTCCGAGATGATCATGCCTACTACACTCTGTCCGCGCATGACTAGCTAATACTCTCCTCATGGCCTCCTTACTATACACTTCCCTCATGTTCTTTCTACACGTGCTCGCCTAAAGAGTCTGCCGCAGGTCTCACTCAGGTATGTCTGAAGTTGCTCCCGGCATGTGGCTAGGCTGCTATTGCTCTGCTGGCGGCTTGTGGGAAAGCCGGCAATAGTCCGAGCGAAGATCGCAAACTTGAGGAAAAGGGCACTAAGAAGGGCACTGCCGAGGTGTTCGGGAACCAGGTACTAAATTGACGGTGTGTAGCGGGAAAGATGCACCGGCGCTAATTAGCGGGGAAAGGGCTCACATTTGCCTTCTCCGGCTAAGGCCGCCCTAGCAGGAAGGACGGACGCATGGCCAGGTTCTTTTCTTCCAGATTCCAGGGATTCATACCGGTTGCATAAGGCGGGATCGGGATGTTCCTGCACTCCTATTCGCTGGGCTGTATTCTAGGGGATGCAGGGTCCGGACGACGACGAACGACCCACGTACGTGGATGCAAACAGGATGGTTATTCAAGAGTCATACCTAGGACAGGCGACGCTGGAGACGTATTGTCATTAGCGCCGGCCGAGGAGATTCGAGTCTGATTGCGAGAAATGAAAGTCGTTACAGTTTGAATTCACTAAAACGAGGTAGTAGGAAACGGAGGATCACTGCAATATACTTTAGATAACTGGTCATGTAAATTCAGGCGAAGAAACGGGCATGACAGGGCAAACGGTAGATCAAGTGTTTCCATAAAGTGGCTTGACCGAGCTTTGCATTTGGACCGCCGATCTAAACTCTATGGTGGTATACATGTCTTGTCAGCCTCCAAACGAGTGCCCTAAAGCGAGGACATGGATCGATAGTAATTTCTTTTGAAACAAACCGCTTGAATGCCTCAATTTTGGGGCTGTGTTTATTGTTGAGTTTACATACAAGAATGGCACGCACTTGAAAAAGTCGAAATTGCTATTCAGCAGCGGTGTGGCGCGGGATTGGCGTCACCTAACACGCGTTTACATCAGTTCTGCCATCGCGCCCAGGAATCTCTAATTTTGCGCTTTTCTTCCTCTCCCGTCCTCATCATGAACTCTCACGAAAATGTGTCGCGAGATGCGGAGCCTCAGCCGCGTCTCTCGATCGAAAGCAGGTCAGCCAGCGCACTCTCACAAAGGGCAACCTGCTGATATGGCGGAATACAATACTTGTGCGCGTGTGCCGTGTTGGTCTGCAGAGTGTCGAGGATGACGAGCAACACAGAGCCTCCACCCTCACCCGGCGTTCCGGTATTACCAGAGCCCAAGCTCGACATATCGCTCTCGTTCGATCAGATCATCGCCAGCGCTTCGTTTGGGGACTTTGAAGTCGATTCAAAGTGAGCTGCCGTTCCATTCTCTCGCTCTGATTGCGGCCATCCGCTCACATCTACACGCGGCTTGATGTGTACAGGAAGAAGGAGCAAATGGAGAAGCGCCAGTCGAATGTGTTGCGGCTCGCTCAAGAAAATGAAAAGTTGAACGCCGAGCTGAAGGCGATGAGCGAGCGCTTGCGTGCGGCTGAGGCGCGGACACAGGCGATACTGGCTGCGCGAGAACGGAAAGCGAAGGAGGGCGCTGTTGGCCAGGGCTCATCTGGAAGTTCATCTGCGCGCTCATCATGAGTAACTATGGACCACAAACACGGGACTGCTATCCATTAATACTCTCCATCCATCCATTTGCTTGCTTCCACGTCGTCGCATCCATTCGTGACAAGATATCGCATTTACACATTCATTGTACGAGTTAATATACCCAGAGGGTGTTTGTCGATATCGATGAGGCTATTTACCCCAGCCTCACCTTGCTGTTTGTCGTCGCCGGCTTCGTTTTCTGGAGCCTGTGCCAGACCGCACCGAATGTTGCCGTAAGCGGCAGGTAAGCGACGAAGGGTCGCATTCGGACCGACCCATTCATTGCTCGCGGTCGGAACCTACTTTAGTCTGGGCTCCAAACCGCCCGCAAACTCCTTCAAAATCAACGCTCCTCTACTGAACTCTGCCCACAACCATCACGCCCACATCTCGCTGTAGTTAACTCGACCAGCACTCCTCCTTCCTCCGGACCCACCTCTGTTTTTGATTCCCCACCATTCGCAATGCCGCCACCATCCTCGCGCCGCCCCTCCGAACGACGTCTCTCTGAGCGCCGCCCCTCGGGCATCGCCTCTCGGAGGGAGTCCATCGACCCCTCCAGGCTCATCCGTATGGACAAGTTGAGTGGTGCGCTCCGTGATGTGCCCTTCTGATCTCAACCGAGCACGCTGTATACACCACGGCTTATCATCTTCGGCGCAACCTCCATGAACTTGCGAACATGAACAACGCAGAGTGGGCCATATTGGCGGTGGGGATGACTTCAATGTCGTCTTCGTTGGTGCAGGGAACATCATGTTCGGTGCGTATATGCGCGTGTTAGACCAGGTGTTGGAGCTTCAACGCGCTGACGTTGCATACGACAGGCTCGGACGAGGGCCCATGGAACCACTCCTTCCGCTTTGAACAGTGCGTGATCGTTTAATATCAGCGACGGGCCCTCCTGATCATTATACGCCAACAGCAAGCTCGGCCCGCGTCTGAAGGTTGTTGCGCTGATCGACCCCGCCATCGAGCGGGCGCAGTCCGTCCTCCAGAAGAAATGCGACTCGTTCGTGTACTCCGCATACAAGGACACGCGTATCTTCAAATCGCTGGATGAATTCATCAAGGGCATGACGGAAAAGGAGCGCCCGCATGCATTCCTCGTCGGTAGCCCGCCGATGTTCCGCGGGAACACAAAGCCTGGGCGCGACGTCGAGTTGCAGATCCTGAAGCACTTCCCGGGCGTGGCCATGTTCCTTGAGAAGCCCATCGCTACGGGCACGGAGGAAGAGATCAGGGACGCCTTTGTCGTGGCGAAAGCTATTCAAGACAGCGGCGTCGTTTGCTCGGTCGGGTATGTATTCCCGCCACCTTACACCATGCGGTGGGATGAGAAGAATATTCTAGCTACATGCTCCGCTACCTGAGGGCCGTTCAGATGATGAAGCAAATCATTATTGATAACGACCTAAAGGTCATGGCCACTGTTGCGCGCTATGCTTGTGCATATGAAGCCATACAGGGGTATGGGTGGTGGGATAAATCTAAGAGGTAAGGAAATCGAGCTGATGTCCCGACTTTTCTGATTAGTTTTTTCCTCCCTAATAGTCAGGGCCCGATTATTGAACAAGGCACCCACTTCTGCGACCTTTCGCGTTACTTTGGGGGTGAAGTAGATATTTCATCCGTCCAGGCCCATTCGCTCGAGTGGGACGAGGAGGCTGGCAAGCTATCAAAGATGTTCATAGACGAAGGCAAAATCGCGCCCGAAAACAGGATCCCCCGAGTTACATCCGCTGTCTGGTACGTATGTTGTGGTAAAACACCTCAAAGATTAAAGCTGAGGTCCAATAGGAAATATGAGAGCGGCGCTGTTGGTACTCTGACTCACGCGGTCGCGCTGCAAGGCACGAACTACAGCTGCGAGCTGGAGGTGATCGCGGACGGCTATACTCTCAAGTAGGTTTCTTTACGGCTGTGTCATGCATTTTCAGATATTTAATGGTATCCCCCAAGACTTGTGAACCCATACGTACAGCCCGTCTTGTATATCCGCCGCCCGGGAGATGACTATGAGGAAACGCACCGCTTCCCCGACGACGACCCCTTCTTCTCGGAGGTGTCGAACTGGATAGACGTCATCGAGGACATTGAAGAAACCGACCCCGAGGGTGGTTTGATCCTGAGTTCGTACGAGGATGCGTGCAAGACTTACGAATTTACATGGGCTATTCGCCGCGCGAGTGAGCGTTCTGTAAAGAAAAAGGATCAAAATGCGACGGTCAGCCCCCCCGCTGCGTAAGGATCATGAGAAGAGAGCATAGAATTGGTGGAGGACACGAAAGAATAAGAGGACTTGTCTATAGAAAGAAAATCCCTGTCGCTTATATAAATATTTTGGCTGATGGTTGTAAGATGTATTACAGCGTTAACTTGACCTAACGATCCTTGATCCTAGGACAATTGTCCTTGCGTCCGGGGCACTATTATGCAGTGTTCAAGTTGGAGGCCAGTGCTACTGTAAGCGCGTCGCGACGCGACTTCACATATCACGTGGTTTCTGTTTTGTTCTCACGGCGCTTGCTATAAAGGATTCCGGAGGCACGACGACGGAGCTCATTCTCCCTTCCTTCTACCACCACCTCACCGTCTCTCCGTGCCGTAAATTGCTCTTGACTTGCGTATTTGCGTTTCGAACTGTACGTCTTGCCTCGTAATGCATTGTTGTTTGAAGGAAATTGTTCTGAAAGTTGTTGTGGTTCACTTAGTGCATTCATAAGCCACTCACGACCGAACGGTCTCAATGGCTCCCAAAGTGGGTGGCCTGCCTTTTGAAGTCGCGTAATAATGTGTCTGACGAATGTTCCAGCCTGCTTCGACTGCCGGAAAGGCGCCAGCCTCTACCGCCTCGAAAGCGCCTGCTAAGACCATCGCCGACAAGACAGCAAAGAAGACTGCGAAGAAGAGTTCAGGGGGTGCGGGTGACGAGAAGAAGAAGCGTAGGAAGGTCCGCAAGGAGACGTACAGCTCGTATATCTACAAGGGTACGTACTTTATTGGACTTCGTTTCTAGCCTCTCGTCAGGTTTCAGAGACGCCGCTTGCGCGGGACTGACCATATTCACAATTGCAGTGCTGAAGCAGGTGCATCCTGACACGGGTATTTCGAACAAGGCGATGGCCATTCTCAACTCGTTCGTAAACGACATCTTCGAGCGCATTGCTTCCGAGGCTTCCAGTGAGTCCATTTATAGCTGTCGTGCCACGGTAGTGATATTGAAATTGGGATCAGAGCTCGCATCGTACTCGAAGAAGTCGACCATCTCTTCGCGCGAGATTCAGACGTCCGTGCGGCTCATTCTTCCCGGTGAATTGGCGAAGCACGCCATTTCTGAGGGCACGAAGTCTGTCACAAGTAAGTTCTCCCCTGTCGACTAATGGTGCCCAGTTACTGATGTGCGATGCAGAGTTCTCTGCCGGAGCGAAGTAGACAGTGGTTTGTTGTCTCGTGTCTCACTCTGTATTGATATGCCCATGTACTGTTTTTGTTATTGAACGAAATGATAATTCGCCCTTAAAAGGACTTGTGGATTCTGTTGCTTGAGGTTGCTAATGTGATATTAATAAGCGTTTATTACATACGCGGCCTCGTTTTATGAAAGAGCTGGGTGGAGATCTTCGCCTTACCAGAGGACACATACAACGCTCGAAATCTTCAGTCACGTCTACCTTACTTGTTCTTCGTGGTTTGAGGGCCGTCCCCTTGTATATATTCCGTCGACGCCGCCCTCACTCAACCATGTCGAGCACGTTTGTGACGCTCCCCGAAATCCCAGAGGGCTTCACGCTGCACACAGAGAACACTGCGCGCATTCTGCTGCCCGCTACTGATGAGGCGTTCCTAAACCCGGTTCAGGAATTCAACCGCGACATGAGCGTCGCGTGCATTCGTGTATGGTCAGAGCAACTCAACGCGGCGAAGGAGAAGAAGTGGAGGGAGCGCGCCGAACGTTCGGCTGCAGGCGAGGGAAGGATGAAAAAGAGTAAGGGGAGAAAGAAGGTGAAAGGTGAGTTTGTGATGTTTACTTCGGACGTTGCTTTTGGTGACTGAGAAGAATAGTCGAGACGGACGATGCCCCTATGGCAGATGCCTCAAATGAAGGAGCTACTCCCTCGATACCCTCAGAAACCGTTACCGAGACTAGAACTGAGGAAGCTGCTGGAAAAATAGCTACTGTATGTCGCGGTATATTCCCCACGAACGACCAATCGATACTGATACTAGGCTAGTACCATCCTCATCGCTTTGCTCTCCTTGAGGCGCTTTCAGCCACAGGTCTGCGTGCAATTCGTTATGCGAAGGAAATTCCCCTCGTCAAGTAGGTCATATGTCCTCCCATGATTATTGAAGTATGGGCTCACTTCCGGAGATGATAGGTATGTGATTGCAAATGATCTCTCACCGGCGGCCGTTGAAGCCATTAGGCGGAACGTTGAGCTTAACGAGCTCGGCCAGCGGCACGATTCTTCAATTGAAGACGGCCAGGACGTGAAAGGAGAGGACGCAGAAAACCACCGGACTGTGCAAGACAGCAAAAGCGCAAAAGTCAGAATCAATGAAGGAGACGCATGGTGAGTTCATGAGGGGACCCGTTGCTGAGAGTTTGCTAAGGTAGCTCCGAAAAAAGCGCGCTCATGTATTCCCATCGTGCTGATCGACTGCGCGTCGACTGCGTCGACTTGGACCCCTATGGAACTGCTGCACCATTCATTGATGCCGCAATTCAATGTGTGAACGATGGAGGTATGTCTAATTCACAGATAAGTTATATTCCAAATTTATAGTCATATACAGGCCTTCTTTGCGTGACTTGCACTGATATGACCGTCCTCGCGACGAATAACTATCCCGAAAAATGGTACGTTCAACGACACTAGCGTATATGCGTATATCTCACTTATATTCCGCCTTTTATAAGTTATTCCAATTACGGGGGGATTCCTGTCAAGGCAGAATACTGTCACGAGGCTGTAGGTTTTTCGATGCTAATTAGTCCTCACATTGTTCAACGTCCTTCACAGGCTCTTCGCCTTGTTCTTCATACCGTTTCTACATCTGTTGCCCGTTATGGACGTTATATCCAGCCGCTCCTATCTTTATCAATTGATTTCTACGTTCGTCTATTTATTCGCATACAAAGTGGTCCTTCAGAAGTGAAGAAGGCAGCGAGGTACGTTCCAAACCTTTTGAGTAAACTTGCGGAGGTGCATGGACGGCCTTCAGTTCTGAGCTAATTATCGATTTGTTAGCAAGACTTCGACGTATTATGTTTGCTCTGGATGCCAATCATTCTATGAGCAACCGCTAGGAAAGATTATGGAAAAGGTCTCAGAAAAGTCCGGCCAGGTGAACCTTCTGTACAAGCAGAGAGTCGGACCGCCAGTAGGCGACAAGTGCCCCGAATGTGACAGTGCCCTGCATGTGCGTGCTTTCGTATTAGTTGACATGCAGACTACCAACCTTTCTTCATTTGACTTGCAGGTCGCGGGACCTATGTGGTCCGGTCCGATTCATGACAAAGACTTTGCGGGTGAGGTGCTTGCGCACGTCGAGGCGAATGAGTCTATGTACGGTACCTCAACGCGGATGAAGGGAATGGTTACCGTCGCTAAGGAGGTGTGCAAGTATGCTTTCCTATTGTTCTGGCATTGACCGCCGAATGATCACTTGGACAGGAGCTAGACACGCCGTTCTACTTTACGCCGGGCCGCATGGCCGGACTCTTTCACTGTGTGTCGCCGTCGTTGGAAGAGACATCGTGCTTTACTTTTTCCTATTTGCTTTTTGAATCTCGATCTAACCTGTGCCTCTCTGTTATTGTTCAGAAACGCACTGCTACACGCTGGCTTCGCGATGTCCCGTTCGCATGCATTAGCAGGATCGATCAAGACGACTGCGACTCGGCAGGATGTCCACGACGTCTTCCGTGGGTGGGTGAAGACACATCCAGTTAAGCCGGAAAGCATCTCTGCGAAGTCACCGTCGCACCATTTACATGAGAAGGAACCGAGGTGCGTTCTCTCGGCTCCTCGTGCTAGCCTTATTGTCCTTCTCTAACTATAGCCGTAATTTGTAAATGCGAATGATTAATCAACCACAGGTTCGAAGCCAACTTCTCGCACCATCCAGACACCGTGACGCAATCGTCGAAGGTCAAGCTCGTACGCTACCAGCAGAACCCCACGCCGAACTGGGGTCCCGGGACACGCGCAACTGGGAAGCGCAAGCGCGACGGCGGCGAGGTTCGCTGAGGTCGGACGAGAGCCCACACTGCTGGCCGATAAAAGGCGATATAAACATTATTTGATTGTGTTCCGTGATGCAACAAGATACATGAAGACATTATTGGTATGGTGGGGTGGGACGGACAACAGGCTGCGGTGGTAGATTGGTTCAGGCCGGGCCCATACCAGGCGTCTAGCGCGAATGACCTGGGTACAAAATGATTACGATTTCTTGTAATTGGAGCCGAAATCGGAAAGCTGTTATGCGTGATGTGAAGAGTAAACGGTACGATGTTGTAAGACAAGGACAAGAAATTATGGAGCGTATCATTGGGGGAAGACAGGACATTTGAGAAACTACTTATTTCCACCAAGTAAAGAACAAGACCAAAAGAATGGGGGAAGGAAATGAAAATGGGATTGAAAAAAAAAACACGAAATGGGTTTAAGAAATACACGAAAAGCTGCGAGCGGACTCGAAGGTGATTCTATCGAATACGAAGTTGGTTGGAGAAAAAAATCATGATTGGGCGTAATTGCTAGAATTCATCACGACGACTTGGTAGTCTTTGTTTTTGTCGACGCGGGCTTGGAGGTCGATGCTGGTGCGGCTGACGGGCCCTTGACAATCCACGGGTGCAGCAAGAGCTGATCTGCATCTGGGCGCTCCTCGTGCTTGATTTCGAACGTTTTCTGGAGGAAATCTTCTGCCTCTGGCGAGATATCGGACGGGATCGTGGGTTTTGCGGATGAGCCGATCTGTGAGCAAGCGGGCGGGCGGTCAGTTGAGGGAACCTGTGGGCGCGTAGATGGCGGCGTACCTTAAAGATGGCCTGCATCTGGTTGAGCGTCGGGTAGGGGTGATTGCCGGTAAGCATCTCGACGACCAGACAGCCCACGCTCCAGATGTCTGCCTTGCGCGTATGAGTGACCTGCTTAACGACCTCTGGCGCCATCCAGAAGACGGAGCCCTGAAGAGACGGGCGGTGGACGCGCGCGCCACTGCCAAGGAAAGCTATGAGGATATCATTATTATTGAAACCAAACCGGCGGAGAAAGCTCATAGACACGCACTTTCTTCTACCTTTTTGGAGATACCGAAATCCGAGATCTTGATGCCACCCTTGTTGTCAACGAGAATGTTCGCGCCCTTAATGTCGCGGTGGATGATGTCGCGCGAGTGAAGGTAGTCAAGTCCCTGGAGGATCTGGCGCACGAAGTGACGGCAAAGCGCCTCCTCAAACGCGCCGTAGCTACGCAGCAACGCGGTGACAGATCCACCGGGCACGTACTCGAGGAAAATGTTCAGGTGCGTGTCGTCTGAGGACGAGTCGAGGTACTGCACAATGTTGTCGTGCTGTAACTCGCGCAGCAGGTCGATTTCGCGCTCGAGCGCGTCGAGCATGCTTTTCTTGCGCTGCTCGTTCGGACCTGTGCCTGTCGGTAGCTCTACCTGCTTCACGGCCATAAGAAGCCCGTTCATCGCGTCCATACCAAGATACACGCTTCCGAACGAGCCGGCGCCGATGAGCGCGCCTCGGATCCATTTGGTGCCGCGCTTTCCTGAAGATAGGGTCAGAGAGGCAACGCAAAACAAGTTAAAACCGTGACTCTAACCTCCTGTTGCTTTGACGGGCGCATCATCGTCTTCATCTGCGAGCGTCACTCCGTCGTCGTCCTCTTCCATATCGTCATCCTCCTCATCCTCTTCGTCTTCCAACTCGTCCTCTTCCTCCTCGTCGATCTCATCCTCGCCTTCGATCATCTCAAAGTTCTCGCTGTCTTCGTCGAGCTCGTTAGGTTCCTCAGTAACCACCGAACCATCGGGGACATCACCGCTCTCAGTCGACTTGACGCTAACTACAGTGCTCTTGCGCCGATTCTCGACCTCAGCGGTAATCTCATCGACCGTGAGCATGCTCGCCGTGTCCGAGCGGTCGCGCCGCGCGCGTAACTCGGACATATAGCTGATGCGCCGAGACGCGTTCGACGCTGTGCGCGAGATCGTCGGCGTGGGGCCCGAACGAGCGCCTGGTGTCGCCGCGCCTGCGGTCGAGGCGGCACCCGGCGCAGTCGTGTTGCTAGCACCAGTACCGGTGACGCTGTGGAAGGAGTCCGCAAATGACTCGCTCGGGAACGTGACCGGCGGAAGTAAGTGGGGCGTCGAAGGCTTATCCCTCTCCTCCTCGTCGCTGCCAATGTCTATTGACTGTCCGTCCGACGTCGACAGCGACATGCGTGGGGGCTCTTCCACGGGCGACGCGCCCTTCTCTGGAACGGGTGGCGGAGGGAGCGACGCGGTGCTCATACGGTACGGTGAGGCGCTTGCGCGCGTGGCAGTGGAAACGCGGCGGCTCGCGCGCTTTGACAGCTGGGAGACGGAGATCGCGCTGTCGCGTCGGCCCGCGACACTGCTGAAGCGCATCGACTGGCGCACAGTGCGACGCAGAACCTTCGGTTGCGTGTACGGGAAGTATGCGGGTAGGTGCGTCGCGATGAGCTCAGACGGCGGGCGCTGGCCGAGGAACGTGCGGATCTTGCCTGCGAACGACGATGCGGACGGGCTCTTTCCGTTCGCTGCGGACGTGTGCAGTTCCTTGTCTCTGTCAGTACTCCTGTCCCTATCTCTGTTATCCCAGTCGCGTTCGGCAGACAACGATGTCGGGTCGAGCACGCGCTCAGGGTCGCGTACACCAAGCCCACTGAGTACGCTGATTGAGCTCGCCCGCTTCATATTACGCAGCTCCTTCTCCTGGCTCGGCGTGAGCGCGCGCGGGAACATTACGCTAGAGCTCCCAAAGTGCGCGCCGTCTTCGTCCGCCGCGGCGGTTCCTGGCGAGTGTGGCGAGTTTAATGGGACATCGCCGAAGATCTGCTGGAGCGCTTTCTGGCGCCGTGGCTTGCCTGTCCTGCGGACAGTGAGGCCGTGCTCGCGAACGGGGTGGTCTGGTCCTACAGAGCACAATGAGAGAAGTTCGGCTTCTCGCAATGCTTTCGCTGTATAGTAATTAGTAAACGAAATAAACAAAAGAAAGGAAAAAAAAACCAACCAGGCCCATCTTCCTGCCCCTGGCCCCAATCAAGGTAAACAGCCCAACCGTCAATGCTGAGCCCGCCCTCGTCCGAGCTGACGTGCTCGTAGGTATCGCCCGCCGAGGCACCGAGCTTGCCGAATTTCTTTAGTACGCGCTCGAGCAGCTCGACGCCGTTCGGGCAGTCCGCGACATCGACCATCGCGCTGTGCCCGTCCTCCGCGAGCAGGAAGCGCACGAGCCGCCGACGCAAATCAACGAGCGTCGGGGCGCCTGGATGTGCGGACGACGGCGTTGCCGGCCGGAACGGACCGCGCCCGACGTGGTAAGCGGATGCCGGCGCGGAAGAGCCGGAGCCGGAGCCGGAGCCCGTGTTCGAGGATCCGGCGGAGGCTGGTCCAGAGAGCGGCGTTGAAGACGAAGACGTGCCTGCGTTGGGCGGCGAAATTGTCGGCGTCGCCAGCGACTGTGAGATGAATGACTCTGCGATGGGGGACAGCACTAGCGCAAGACCGCTCTGCGGCGGTTGGAGGGTGCTCACCCCCCCTCCTGCGCCTGCCCTTGAATCTGAGCTAGACGCAGCACTGGACGCGCCTGCCGTTGCGTAGGGATGGCCACCGCTCGTGCTAGGGCGCGTAACGTTCTTGACCTGCGATGCAGACGCCGTTGCAGAGAAACTTGGAGCCTTTGCGTGCGAGTTGGCGGGAGAACGACGTCCATAATTTGGTAGTGGGCTCGTTGCGCGTGAAACAGCGTTCCCAGGGCGCGGGCCCGAAGGCAGACCGTATTCACCTTTCCATCCACCTGGAGTACTGGCATTCGAGCCCGCTGTGCTTGCTCCCGGTGTGAGAAGCATGGAGTTCTGCGCCAGCGTCGGCGTCTGTGTCGGTGGTTGGTTCTGGTTCTGAGCTTGCGACACACCGGGCACGGCTGGCAGTGCATAGTTAGGGGACGCGTCAATCTGGGTCGGTGTACGTCTACCTGCGGCTTGTTGCGTAGCAATGGCATGCAAGCGGGGCGCCTGGCTGCGTGATGGGGTGCCACCTGAGGGAGGCAATGGAGGCATAGTACGAGGAGGCGGAGGCAAGGGCGGCAGATGCTGCCTGCCTGAACCAGAACCTGACGAAGAGTGTGAAGATACGGTCGGCAAGGGCGTTGTGGTCGCAGATGATGGATTCTGATTATTGGGAAGCGGGAGCGGGCGTAACGGGGTCGTCGAGCGCGCAGAATCGGGTACAGATACAGGATCGCGGATGAGACGTGGAAGATCAGCCTGGGATGCGTTGCGCAGTTGCAGAGGCGCGGGGCGCATGCGATTGCGCGCGGCGTGGTGAGCATGCTGGTTCTGAGGCGAGAGTGTGCGCGGGAAGTCGACGTGCTCTGCGCCGTTGACGGTGACCTTTGGACTCTGGTGCGCAGCGTGTCCACCACTCCCGTTGCTGCTTGTGATGCTGCTTATGCTCGCACCCTGTGCGTGGCCGCCGTACGCGGAGGCTGCACGGGCGCTACAGCGCATGCGGAGCGCTTTGACGGCATTGAGGATGCGGATGCGGTCGCCGATGCTCGCGACGCCGATCTCGCGAAGGCTCGCCTGGTCAAGGTCGAGCAGGACGCTGCCGCGCACGTCCGCGTCACGGAACGCGTGTGCATGCGCGGCGCATTTTCCGTGGGGGTCGAGCGCGGCGAGCCAGCGCGCGACGTGCGCGTCGCCCCACGTCTTGAGGAACTCGGTATACGACATGCCCGGCGGTGGCTCGAGCGGCGGGCCCGCGCTGCCACTGCTGCCATTACTATTGGTGCTGCCGTTGCCGTTGCCATTGCTGTTATTGCCATTGATGGTGTTCCCGCCAACGGGCGTGCTGGGGCGGGAAGAGCCTCCCGCCGAGCGAAAATGCGACTGGACAGACTTTACGGCGGCCTGTTGGGCTGCAGAGAAGCCCGCCGTGGGCGAAGCAGGCGAGGAAGACTGCGAAGGCGGCTGCGAGGGCCCTGCCAGAGCCACCGTGGAGGGCGCGAGTGCGGTCATGTAAGACTGGATGCAGTTGCTGCTGGGCGACGCTTCAATTTGCCAGGGCCTGTAGTGGCGGTAGTCAGGAAAGGGAAGCACAAGCCAGCTCGGGGGACAGTAGTCGTGGTCGTTGTCGACTTGTCGTCGAGGCAAAGGACTTAGAAAGGATACAGATGAGGCTCAGCACGAATCAGATGGGCCGGTTTACGCTGACGACGAGGCTCGGCGGGACCGGGTGTATTGGGAAGAGGATGGTAACCAACAGGAAGAGAGGCGTCGGGGGTGGATGGCAACGTGAATGGATCGGAGGGGGTCGTAGGGGTCGTCGAGGGCGACGGGGAGGAGGGGGACAGAGTACAAAGCGGTGAGATGTATAAACACTACGAATAGCTACAAGTACATGCGCCCGTGTGTACCGGGTCACTGCAAGTACAATTGTCCGCCGCCTCGACCTTTTTGTTCGCGTCTGTTGTTTTCTGTCAGCAGGACGAGGCTCGGATTCTCTTTCTGCTTGTCTGCTATACTGTCTGCAGGGAACGCATAATTAATTGTCTCCCCCGAGGACTGTGTGTTGTATGCGGGATCCAGCTATAGCATAACAGCGTCGACCGTTGCCGCAGTGGCCGCGCTGTTGCCATGTCCCGTTTCAGATCCGTGCTTTTGCGATTGCAACCAACTCTGATAACGCAAACTTTACTCCTTTCTTTTTATTCGTTCTTATGCCCTCCCCTACTTCAAATGTGCTCCTATTCGTCGAAACGAGCGGCCTCTTTTCCTCGTCCCACGGCATCTGATTCCTGGTCAGAGGTCTCCCGTGTCCCCCATTGGCCTATTCACGTCACCTGCGAGGGGCATCAACCACTTCTGAGTTCACCCCGAACAAATCTCCCGTGGTCTTCGACATCGACTGGACAAGGCTCAGCTTCAATGGGACGCGCAAGGCACTTTTAATACAACACCGGCGTCGCGGCTGGCTGCGGACCTGAAGTGCTCACCCGCTGTCTTTGAGAAACTGTACCTCTCACTTCTATACGTCTTTCTGTTTGGATCATCCGGCCGCTCTCCCTACGTCTGTCTGCGTATATGCTACTTGTGTCTCATCCACATCCATCCAGGCTTCAGCCATCGTGATGACTGATGCTGGCGCTTATCACCCGAGCTCTCGTCCATTTGTCGACTTGACATGCCCTGTTTGCAACAAATCATACGTAAGGATAGGCTCGTGTTATTTGCTATATGCTTGGAGTGGCAAGATATCGGAACCATGGCGGAATAAGCCGGTCTTGAACTGCGACCTAGATTTTCAAATGTTCAAATCTGCATACCGTAGGTGCATGCTCGCATTGGGGCTGGGAGTCCGAAATGAAAGCAGCTGTTGACCTCCGGCGAAGGAGCGCCTGAAGGCTGCTAGATGAAGGAGCGCTTGATGCAATTGGCGTGCGTCAACGAGAGGCGTTACTATTCGCGGGAGTCGCGCCCTTTCCTCATGGAGGGCATCTATCCCGATGAAAATGGCTCACTAGTGTCTCGCGTGTGTAGTCTCATTTGATAAGTCATTCAATGGAAATGATACATACTCACTGTCCCACGTTCGCGTGCTTGATGTTCAACTATGTAGGTAGATGCGGACATTGCGCCGACGATGGCGCCATGGCGGCACGTATATCTGTCTGATGTCTGATCCCGTCGTCAAAATCGCATGCTCGACAGAAGCTAACTAGAGATCTGGTTCTTCGTTCGAGCGCGCAGGTAGATTGCCGTATAACTTGATAACCCGGACTTCTGGATGCGCTCCCGTTTGTATGCTTGCCACTTTCGATGCTTCCTTTCATCCTTTGCTGATTTTCAAAGACAATGATGGGGGTGGAAAGGCCAATTCTGGTTCTCTTCTCGGGCTTTTAAGCGTAAATTCAGAACCGGATGGGGGGTCCTTCTCCCCGCAGGCGCTATCACAGCGCTTTGTTGGACCTAGCAGAACACTAAAACGGGCTAAGGAGAAAGATTGCGGGTGCGAAGGCATCAACCCGGCATAAAGGCAAGTGCGCACGGTTGATTGATGACCATATCAACATCACTTACACTGCTACGGACGTCGAGCGGATTTTGTCGTCAGGTTGATGATAGGGATCTGTCCGGGCTGCTGCAGGGGCGGTTTTCGTTCCGTCTCATTTCTTCGCCGCCATGTGCGTGTAAGAAGGGATGCAATGGGGTATCACATGAGAGAAGGGACTGTTCGGAGAAGAAAGCAGAACACACTATGCATGCAAGCAGGCTCCTCAACACTTAGTAAGTGCATTGCTTGCTTGCTGTGCTAGGGCTATTCATAGAGACGGTCACTAGCATGATTCCGTGGTGATGTGATGCGGCTGCGAGCCGCACAGTTGACGCAGCGAAGGTTGCGCCGCGGGTGGTACCAGTCGCCACGGTTACAAAGTCCTGAGGGGCCTCCAGGGCGACGTAGATATAATACCGCGAACGTAAACGGTTACTACTGCATGATAGCGATAACAGAAAGGAACAAAATGCATACACACAGTTATCGCGGAACCAGAGTTTGTATATTTTTCTTTAGCAAAAAATCGGTTTAGATTCCTGTTTTATCTGCAGCGAATAGTATTGCTAGCGTGACGTCAGCCACTAATCATCGTCGTTTTGAAAATGTGTCGGGACTAGCTGAGTAACGGACCTTCCGCTTTGGGGGCGCCCAATCTCTTAAGCCACCCTGATACTCTGGGCGGATGGAATACGACGGGCCAAGAGAGAATTTTTTTTTTGGAGGGACCTAGATGGGGGTGCTGAAATACGGACTGTGAAAAACCCGACATTGGGCTGCTTACGCCCACGCTAGGGTCGGCTAGGTGTAGCTTTAGTTATCGATTTTCGGGGATGTGTCCCGCCTGGGAGCGGTTTGGGAGCGGACAAACCGGAGTCCCAAGCAGCAGTCTGTGGCGGCCTCCAATGGCCGAGTGCGGATATTCTACTCCACGTCCGGAGGTCTACTTTGGCCTACACTAACGTCTCAAATGCGCGCTCCCTCTCCTTCCTACTGTGGTTTCTACACAGTAAATATGGGGACGCGACGCGTAGAGTCTTTGGAGGCGGGATAAGGGGAAAGCGAATTTGAATTCCGCATCTGAGCTCCCACGGCGGCGATCAGTAGTAAGGATCAGCGTCTAGACTCTCGCTTACGTGTCGCATAATGCCGTCAGGAACACCCGCTCGGCATCACCAGGGACGGCACGTGGAACGGCGGCGGTGCTGCTGCATTTGTGACAGTTACTGCCTTCAAATATATTTCTTCGCCGATTGTGTTCCTTTTTTTGGGCCCAGATATTTTATCAGGTATCCGTCAGGTACATCCGACTTCTGCAGGACGTTCCATGCTGACCCGGGTCTGGGAGGACAGGAGGGGGTCAAAACAGGAGCCGCGCTGACTATATTTGCATTTGAATAGAGAAGAATTATGTAATCCGGACTAAATTGACCGGAAGCGCGAATATTATTGCCGAATTAGGCAAGCGAGGTAAAACGAGGCGGTCCGATTCTGATTTTACCGACAAAACCTCGTCCGTCACATTCTCCCTCCTTCCTCCTCCTCACCCACCCGCGCTCGCTGTCATCGCCGTCTGTCTCCTCGCCGTTGGACACGCCGACGACGACAACGCCGGCAACGACTCGCACGACATCGCTAAGCCGTCCTCCTCCCCGACAGCCAGCGTACAAAATTCCTTCATAGCGCGTCTGCCGCTGCCTCCTTTGCCACTTCCTCTTCCTTCACCCAGACCTCCCGCTTTTTTTGCACACGGTCTGCACGCCTGATTGACTCATCAGTCTCTCCTTTCCATCCCCATGGGCACATTTGCTAGGGGCAGGCGCCTCTTTGGTGCCGCCCTTTCCGCCCTCGCCGCCCTATCACTCGTCGCCGCAGCGCCGTACAACGCAACATATGACGCTTGGAATCTCAACAAGAACCAAGCCGCGACGGATCCCACGCAATACACTACCACGCGCGCGAACAAGACCTACACGCCGTCGCCCCAAAACTGGCGTACGCTCCCGTTCTACACTATCCTACTCGACAAGTTCGCAGATGGCGACCCGTCGAACAACAACTTTTTCAATATCATGTTCGAGCACGACTGGCGTGAGACGCAGATGCGCTTCGGTGGTGACGTTAGTGGTCTCCAGAATAAACTTGATTACCTTCAGGGCATGGGCATTGGCACGATATATATTGCAGGTACCGCATTCCTCAATATGCCCTGGCAGGCCGACTCGTACTCTCCGATCGACTTCACGACACTTGATCCACACTGGGGTACTATCGATGACTGGGTCACCTTCATCGACGAGGTTCACTCACGTGGCATGTATATCATGCTCGACTTTACTGTCGGTACTATGGGTGATATGATTGGTTTTGATGGGTATGTGATTGTTTTATTTTCATAGAATGTAGGTAAGGAATTTAACGCTGCTCTGCAGTTTCTTGAACACGTCCGCTCCCCTTACTCTGGACGAATACGACACCGTGTGGAAGAAGCCCTCGTTTACTCCCTGGGATTTTGACACTTACAAAGATTTCAACATTGGAAACGCGCGCAACACGTCTTGTGTTTTGCCGCCTTTCTGGTGGGAGAATGGTACACAACTTGCCATCGAGTCAGGGGATGGCTGCAGGGAGAGCGATTTCGACCAGTATGGCGATCTCGAGGCGTTCGGTGTGTACCCCGACTGGGAGCGTCAACTGACCAAGTTCGCCAGTGTGCAGGATCGTTTGCGCGAATGGAATTCGGGAGTGATGGCTAAGCTTCAGAATTTTGGCTGCATGGCCATCACTGCTCTCGACTTCGATGCCATACGTATCGATAAATCCACACAGGTCACGCTTGATGCGCTTGCGGAGTGGACAACCTCCGTTCGACAATGTGCAGACGGGCTCGGCAAGTCGAACTTCCTCATTACGGGCGAGGTCACAGGTGGTAATACCTTTGGTTCGCTCTACATCGGCCGTGGACGCACTCCGGATATGCTGCCGGTTCCGGATCTTCCGACAATTTACAACATAACCCCTTCTGACGATCAGTACTTCCTACGCGACGTTGGCAAGAACGGATTGGATGGGTGTGCCTTCCATTACTCGATATATCGTGGACTCGAGCGATTCCTCGGTATGGATGGAAATCTGGAGGTCGCAGACGACGTCCAGGTGAATTTTGTTGACGCTTGGAACCAAATTTTCCAGTACAACGACTTTTTGAACTGGAAGACCAATGTTACTGATCCAAGGCACTTGTTCGGCACAAGTAACTTCGATATCTTCCGCTGGCCGAGCTTGGTAAATGGAACTCAACGCAGTGTCCTCGCGACCTTCATCACGTCCATGCTTATGCCCGGAATTCCGCTCTACTACTATGGTGAGGAGCAGAACTTCCATATGTACGACAACGGTGCTAGCAATTATCTTTATGGGTGAGTTTCGCATCCGTTCCTTGTGTTGATTTCGTGCTCAAATATAATGTTTATATCTGCTTAGACGTCAGGCTATGCCCGCGAACAGAGCTTGGCAGCGCCATGGTTGCTACAAACTCGGTTCAGACCAATATTATGGTTTCCCACTCCAAAAAGCGCTTACGGGCTGCTACAACGATTGGAATTCGCTAGACCATTTCGATCCAACAGCTGAGACGCGTCGCATGTTCAAGCAGTTCAATTACTTGCGCTCTGCATATGCATCGTTAACAGACGGTTTGGACCTTGTGCAGCGCGGGAACTGGACACATTTTGATTCGCTTCCTGGCTCAAATCAGACGTTGACAGAGCTTGGTCTCTGGACCGCGTCGCGTGCGGCCATTCCGAATGCACAAACACTCCAAGGTAATATCACCGATCAAGTTTGGCTCTTGTATACGAACGAGAACGCGACGCAGACCTACACGTTTGACTGTAGCAAGTCGGGCTGGATTAGTTCGCCATATACTGGTGACACCGTTGTGCAGAACTTGTTTGCACCGTACGAGACTTACACCCTGCAAAACAGCTTGCAATCGTACTTCAATAACGGGGCTGCACCTTACACTGGCTGTCTGGCGTCGGTAACCATGGATCCGCTATCGTTTAAACTTCTCGTACCTCAAACCGAATGGGTCCCTGTCCCGCCTATGTTGACCAAGTTCTCGCCTGGCCACGACGCACGTCTCCTCACGGTGGAAGGTGATTCCAACTCGACAACGATTGACGTTCGGCTCGAGTTCAATGTTGCAATGGACTGCAATGGTGTGACGAGTGCGCTCTCCTTTAACGCGTCGAGCTCAGGTACGGGTTCCAGCACGCCTTCAATCACGAATGTGGAGTGTGGGGCGCTTCCATCCCCAGATCCAGCGACAGTTTCTGGCTCGGGGACGAGCTCCTGGTCGTGGAACGCGACGCTGACTGGCGTGCCTGACGGTATTATTGAAATCATTCTCGACAACCCGGCCTCCGCAAACGGTGGCCCGACAACGAATGCGAAGGATCATCTACTGCTACGAAAGGGCCAAAGCCTGAATGTGATGGTTTTCCCCGACGCTGATTACGATAACAGCGCTTTCAGCTACAACAGTAGTGCGGGTTATACTTTCACGCACAAGGCGATCGGTGCGGACAGATTTAGGTACTCTGTGAACTTTGGACAGAGCTGGTCTAACTGGACGGATTGGGAGGCTACGACGTCTATCGATAACTCCACCTTCTTCAACGATAAGAGTGATAATTGGTGGGAGGGCGAACATATTATCGTGCAATGTAAGTTTGACTTAATAGGCACTTTTTTTCATCACGCTCATGATTTTACTACGTTTTAGACTGGTCTGAATTGGCTGCGACCGCTTATACTGTTGTGCACGCTGACATGAACTACCAATATGAGCGTCGCGTACCTCAGTTCCTGGCGCGTGGTAACTTCAATACGTGGGGTTTCGACTCTGGCATTACTTCGACGATGCAGAACACGGGAAATGGACGCTGGGAGCTCGAACTCATGACTACCTGGCCAACTTACATTGAGTTGAACGTCTTCGGTTTCGATCAGTACTTCTACGGTGACACGGACGGTGACGGCATTATGGACCGCCTCCCACCGAACTCTGTTGCGCCGAACTACCTGAACATCAGCGCACCCCCGAAACCCCACCTTTCGTGGAATCTTGTCATTGACGATGCAACGCTGGCTTGGACCCTTGAGCCCCGCGGCCAGAGTATAATTGGTGCGATCATGTATGCGCTCCTGCTCTCCATTCCGATCATTACTGCGACACTCGCGGTAGTTGTTTTCATGTGGAGCTTCTACGGTATCAAGTATAACCAGTGGGGTCTCAAGGCCAACAAGCCCTCGCATACCAACTACTTCCCTATCCTTGGGCATCTTGGCAGCAAATCGACGGCAGACCTCAAGGATGGTGTGTCGGAGAAGCATGCGCACCCTGGGCTCACGTATACGGGTGAATTAATCGGCTGGCCGGAAGACAAGAATAAGCGCCGCTGTGTACTCATCGCCACGCTTGAGTATGAGATCATTGACTGGAAGCTCAAAGTCAAGATCGGTGGTCTGGGTGTCATGTCTAGTCTAATGGGCAAGGCCATGTCGGACGTCGACCTTATTTGGGTCGTACCCAAGGTTAAAGACTTGGAATATCCTCCCGGAGAACCGGCAGAGCCCATTGAAGTTATCATTTTCGGCGAACCCTATCTCATCGAAGTTGAGACGCATGTTCTCGGTAACATTACGTACGTCATCCTGGACAGTCCGGTGTTCCGCGCGCAAACAAAGGCGGACCCGTACCCGGCGCGCATGGACGATCTCAGCTCGGCTATTTTCTACTCGACTTGGAACCAAGCTATTGCTGCGACCGTGCGGCGTAACCCGCAGATCGACATCTATCATATCAACGACTACCACGGCGCTCTGGCTGCGATTTACCTACTCCCGAAAGTTCTTCCTGTTTGTTTGTCATTACACAATGCCGAGTTCCAGGGTTTGTGGCCGCTCCGCACGAAGGAAGAGATGAAGGAAGTCTGTTCCGCGTTCAACATAAGCAAAGAGCACTGTACGAAATATGTGCAGTTCGGAAACACGTTTAACTTGCTTCATGCTGCGGCTTCGTTCATCAGCGTGCATCAGAAGTCGATTGGTGTCGCCGGTGTCTCGGATAAGTATGGTAAACGCAGTTGGGCACGGTACCCCGCACTTTGGACGCTCAAGCACGTTGACTCTCTCCCGAATCCTGATCCGACGGATATTGCGGCGTTGGACGAGCAACCGGTAGCGATTAAGGACATCGGAATCGACGCGGAAGCGGAAGCGAAGCGCCCTGAATTCAAGAGGCAGGCACAAGAATGGGCTGGAATTAAGCAGGACCCTAAGTCCGATCTTTTCGTGTTCGTTGGACGTTGGTCGAAGCAAAAGGGTGTCGATCTCATTGCGGACGTTATGCCATCGCTGTAAGTATTCAGCACTTTGCTAATGGCCGGGTGGGTGCTGATAGCGGTTATTTTCTAGCTTGGAAAAACGGCCCTCGATCCAGCTTATTGCCGTCGGGCCTGTTATTGATCTTTACGGAAGATTCGCCGCAGAAAAGCTTGCCCGCCTCATGGAGATGTACCCAGACAAGGTCTACTCGAAACCCGAATTCACGGCTCTTCCTCCTTACCTATTCAGTGGTGCTGACTTTGCGCTTATCCCATCGCGTGACGAGCCTTTTGGTCTTGTTGCTGTCGAATTCGGTCGTAAGGGTGCTCTTGGTGTTGGCGCGCGTCTTGGTGGTCTCGGTCTAATGCCCGGTTGGGTGAGTATATTGAGGTTTATTTTCTAATGCCTTGGTCTGATTATGCAATTTAGTGGTTCCCCGTCGAGTCAAGTTCTGCGGCACACATGTTGTCGCAATTGTCAAAAACGATCAAGATGGCGTTGAAGTCAACGGAAGAGGAGCGTGCTCTTCTCCGAGCGCGTTCGGCCGTTCAGCGCTTCCCAGTCGTCGAGTGGCGTCAACGCATGGAGGATTTCCACAAACGTAGTATTGGTACAAGCAGGCATATCGCAAGCGAGAACGCGTGGAGAATAACCGACGGTGAAGTTGAGCATGCTCCCCGCGTTGCACATCTGGACCACGACGATTGGGATCCCGTTCACCAAGCGGAGCCGACTCAGCCGAATTGGGACACACGGAGCATGATGGATAGTTCACGTCTGTCAAGTGTACCGGGGTCGCCTAATATGCCCAGTTCACCTGGAGCTTGGAGTCAGTCTACGCTTGCGCCGCATGAACAGCATCTTCTTGCTGCGCCACCGCGCATTGATGATCATGGGCGCCGCGGTTCGATGGGCTCGGAAGCTTCGGTCGACGTCGATGATTACTATGCGGGCAACCGTTCGCGCGTTCCGAGCACGCTAGGCGCCCCCTCTGAGGGCGGCGGGTTTGACAACTTCTTGGCCAGAGCAAACAAGCAGATTGCGAAGGACCAGAGGCACGCTCCGGATCCATTCTTGGACTCTGCAGACGCTGCCCCGAAGAGACCCTTCGGTGAACACTCACGGACCTCGTCTAGGGACTCGATTGCTTCAATTGTGGATGAGAAGGCTTCGTCTCCGCTCAATAGGGCGATTGCTTCTGTAAGTTGTCCCTCGGATAAAGTGATTAAAAACTATTCTAATCATAAATAAAACGTTTAGTTCACGGATGAAAATGGCGATGTTGCACAGGAGTTCGTTCACAAGCTTCAGAATCTGTCCTCCGAAAATTCTCGGGGCGATCTCTCTATTGAGCGCTATCTACAGAAGAGCGAGGAAGCATTCTTTGACAAGGTGCGGAAGGACAAACTGTCGAGCGCTGCCAGTATTCGGTCATCTGCACGCGAATCGGTCTGGGGTGCAAACTCGATTTATGAACCGTCCAGACCTCATTCACCCGGTGGCTCTTCGTATACCCCTAGCTCGGCGCACTTCAATGGGGGCTTCAATACAGATGATTACAGCGGGCCTTTGCCAAATGAGAAGCCCGGCGGACCCGTCATGACAGGCCTACAGATCGCCTTGCAGCGCACTGTTGGTGGCTGGCCATTGTATACGATTATCATGGCCATCGGTCAGATGTTTGGTGCTACTAGTTTCCAGATCACGCTTCTGTCAGGTCAGAACTATCAAACGGATCTCCAATTGTACGTTCTTGGTGCGGTCTTCCTTGCCGCTTCGGCCGTCTGGTACCCGCTCTTCCGTCTTAAGCCGTCCGTCTACGTGTTGTCTGCGCCTTGGATATTTTATGGAATCGCGTTCTTCCTCATCGGTCTGCCAGCGGTTTCGTCTGTATTTGACAACGCTAGGCAGATCATGCAAAACGTCGCGACGTGGTCGTACGCTGTTGCTTCCGCGGCTGCATTCCTGTACTTCGGTCTGAACTTTGGAGAAGAGGCTGGAGCAGCAACTGAGGTGTGGACACTCCGCGCTTGTATCGTACAGGGCTCGCAGCAGATTTGGGTTGCCGCATTGTGGTATTGGGGCCACAAGCTAAATGGTCAAAATTCTAGCCCGCCTCCCTGGTGGATCGTGCTTATTTTATGGCCACTCGCTATTATGTGTCTATCATTCTCATACCTCCTCCTGTATGGCCTTCCCGAGTATTACCGCCAGGTCCCCCCCAAGGTCCCGAACTTCATGAAGACACTCTTCCGACGCAAGTTAGTATTATGGTTCCTGGCATCCGAGATTCTCCGCGACTACTGGCTGAGTGGACCGTATGGCCGCAACTGGACCTTCCTGTGGAGCGTACCGATCCCGACATGGGTAACCTTCGTTCTCATCGTCGCGTTCTTCGTCGGCGTTTGGGCGTTGTTGATGTACATCTTGACGTACTTCAGCAAGACCCATACTTGGCTGTTGCCTGTCTTCGCTGTTGGGTTGGGTGCCCCACGCTGGTGTCAGATGCTTTGGGGGACATCGTCTCTTGCTTCGTATCTACCATGGGCAGGAAAGGGGGGTCCGTACCTGGGCGTTTCATTATGGCTTTGGTTGGGCGTCTTGGATGCCATCCAGGGTGTCGGTTTGGGCATGATCCTGCTTCAAACGCTTTCCCGCTTGCATGTTTGTGCAACGCTTGCGTTCGCACAGATTATTGGTTCGATCTGTGTCATGGTCGCGCGTGCGACCGCAAACGACAGCATCGGACCGGGCAGTGTGTTCCCTGATATCGGCACATGGGACTTTAGCGAGGGCCTGAAGGGCAGCCCGATGGCGAGTCCGCTCTTCTGGATAGCACTCTGTTGTCAGATTTTCATTGTCATAGGCTACTTCTGGTTCTACCGCAAGGAGCAGCTTTCGCGGCCATAGTTCGCGTGTGGTGTGTTTCGGGACTCTTGTGGATGTACGCTCGTTTATTCTTTTCCTCATCTCGGACTCTTTTTTCCTCCCTCGCTCCGTTTCTGTCGCATCTAAAAAGGACTTTTCTTTTCTTCACGTGCATTTCGTTTTGGGAAACCGGGCTTGTTCAGCGGTACTCTTTTCTCAACTCATCTCGCCATGGACTGCTGCCCGCCCTGCGGTGTGGCCGTGTCCCTCTGTGCATGCTCTGGCAATAATCCCTCATAGATTTGTCAGCCCCCTCGCCATTTCGTTTTCGATTTCACGCTCGTTTACGCAACTACGTATCCTACTCGGAACCGACACCACGGCCCTCTATCATAGCCACATCAATCTGTAATTATCGTACTGTAGTCACTCTCTATCTCCTTCCCTCTTGGTTGAATACTCTTTCGTGAAGGACAGTACGGGCATATATATATAACATACAAATACGCATTGCACGCATATGGGTCGTACAAAAACATTTTACTTCTGGCTTTTGGACTAGACTCGGGTAGAATTGAAACACGAATAATAGCACTGTTTTTTTCTTCCCCTACTCTCTTTTAACTCTGCTTCTTACGGAGACTTGACGGATTATGAAAGTATATTCCGCCGACTCTTTAAGATACGGAGAGATGCTTATGGAAACAATTTCTAACTGAATTTTGAAGGGTAAGTTGAAAAGAAAGTGTACCGGTGTAAGTTCGTCCGCATCGTGTGAGGAAAGCAAGCAAGCAAACAAGCAAACAAAAATAGAGTATGTAATGCCACATGGACCTGTACCTATGTCCGTTTAAAGGAAAGAATGCAGGCAGCGAACGCGTTGCAGTAAACGAAGTGCAAGAGGTGTAAAAAAAAAAAAGAAAATCGAAAGCGCGGGATGCGGAGGGTACTAGAAATATAGTGGTAGACTCCGAAGAGGACCTGAAAGCGAGAAAGAAATCTGGTACGTGGAGCGACTAAGGCAAGAAGGATGATAAAGAATATGTGGGTAAGTGCGGTAGCGTATGGGTGCGTAGAATACAGATGATGTCCTCTTTAGTCTGTCTGTGTCCGGTCTAGTCCATTCTGGGGAGTAAGGGGGTTAGGGTACGCATCGGCGGTCAGTACTCGAAGTCCTCTGCGATGAAGTCAATAGAACCGCGCAGATCGCCGCGCGCTACGCGTGCGGGGTCGATCTGCGCGGCGACGAGCTTGCGCATGAGCGCGTTGAGCGAGGTCGGGCCGCAGCCTGTAGATAAAGGGAATAATCAGTCAACACAAATTAGTAAAGGGTGAAGACTGAGCAGAGAGGAAGTATTGACACGTACACGCAACGGCAACGCGGCCTTTTGAAGCCTCGACCTCGTCCGCAAGGATGCGCCCCAGCTTCGGCTTCCCCGGGCGCGCCCATTCGGACACGACCTGCAAGTCGTGTACCTCTTGCGTGTCGAGTGCGAGGCTCGTGCCCCCGGACTCGCCCGTGTCACCCCGTATAGAGGGCTCTGCGGCCCAGCGTACTGTTGGTTCAAGCGATGCGTTCGATAAGCCGCCGGGCGAGAGGGCTGATAGAGTCAGCGGTGAAACCGGTGGGGGCGA
This sequence comes from Coniferiporia weirii, assembly GCA_024195185.1. Classification (NCBI taxonomy): domain Eukaryota; kingdom Fungi; phylum Basidiomycota; class Agaricomycetes; order Hymenochaetales; family Hymenochaetaceae; genus Coniferiporia; species Coniferiporia weirii. The sequence goes on from JAKOPK010000019.1 coordinate 81,805, forward strand.
GATCGGTGAGATGGACAGGGAGGCAGAGCCTCCCCGCGCAGAGGGATATGTGCTGAGCAAAGGCTCGGTAGAGAGCGTCGACGCGCGGCGCGATGATGATGGACCCGCACTCACGGGGCTGTACATGTCGTCCGTCTGCGGCGACCTCGCATTCCCAGCGGCCTCGCGCGCATTGGCAGCAGCCACTCGATCTGCGAGTTCCATCTTCGCAGCGAACGCGCGCTCCTCGCGCCGTGAGCGTCCACGGCGCAGCTTGCTCTCCTTGATGATCCGCCGCGAGAGGCGGTTCTCTCCCGGAAGAGGTGTATCGTCGTCTCCGTCGAAGTTCGTGTAGTCCAGCACGTGCGTCTCGTGCCCCAGCGCGCCTGCACCCTCCGCGTCCACGCCCCTCCCGCCTGGGGCCCCTCCGTGGCCCTCGCCATCGGCACCGGACATGTCGTCCTCTAGCCCAAGGTAGTACATGTCGACAATACTATCGACAGATACGTCGCTCATATGCGAGTCATCCGAAAGCGCGAGTGAGGCACGTCGACGCGTCTTCAGACCTGCCCCAGCCTTGGTTGTGAAGCGCCGCGTGGGCGGTTGTAACAGACCACTCTCTGATGCCCCGAAACCCGGTCTTGCACCCATAGCGAAGTCAGGGCCTCCGAGCGCGTGTGCCTGCAACTCCTTCGGCGGACGGAAGTTGGTCACAAATATGTTAATCTCGAGCGCATCAGTCGGCACTATCTGAAGGCAGCGGCGAATAGCAGCGGCACACCACTACGTAATTTTTTCAGTGTAAAAAAAACCACGTTAAAAATTGCAGAAACAACAAACCTGGATATGTGCATATTCGCGCACCAACCACACGAATCGTACACGCTGTGTAACCCATGCACCCTTTTTCCCAACGCCCCACCCACCCGGATGTCCGCCAAGAAAGCGACCATCCCGTCCTGCAAGGCACAGACAAACGTACTCGAGTACGGACATCCCGAAGCTCACCCCGGATCCACCCGCGACGACAAGTACGCTAGCATAACGGCCCCAGTGCGTGCGTGCCGCAGATCCAAACGGGCCGTCGACAAGTGCACGCAGTACGACGCCCGGCGTACCACGCGGCGGGGGCGGCGCACCTGCAGGAAGCGTTTCGCCCGGCGGCAATACCTCCCCGCGCTCCTGCAGTGAAGAGACGAGCTCCCAGAGTCGTTTTGTCCAACCCTTCTTCGCACGGATGAGCAGCACAATCTCGCGGCCCGCCTCAGCCTGCGCCTGCGCCCGCCCGCGCTCCTCGTCACCCCGCCCACGGCCGCTCTGTTCGACGCGTAGAGCCGCCTGCTCATCGCACACGCTCGCGACGGAGAATGGGTGCGTCGACAGGCGCGAGACGGCGGGGAGCGCGATGAGGAAATGCTGGCCGGGTGCCCAGGTCTGGTACCCCGGCGTAACTAGCCGCAAGCGTACGGTGCGCCCCGCGAGGAGTGTTGCATGCGCGAAGCCCGGCGGTGGAGCATAGGGTGGCGGAGCGGCGCGTACCGCCCTTGCTTGCGATTGTGACTGCAAGTGCGCCGATGCTGCTGCTGCGCGCGTACGCGGGCCAGGGCCCGCGCCAGGCGATTGAGTCGCATAAACCGACGTGTACATTGGTGGAGGGGGCGCAGGTGTAGTTGCAGGTACTTGAACGTGCAGAGGGACGCCGCGCAAGCTGCCGCTTGCACTTGCCTGTGGCCGCGGCGGTTCAAACTGTTCACCTGGGGTCGGCGTTAAAGATGCACTATCCCTATCACCCACAAGGCGCACGCCAAATCTGTCCGGACCACTTGCAGCAGCGTTCGAGTCCGCAGAGTAAGCCGAATCCACGGATAACATACTTGCACGGTCGCCAAAGCCCTCAGAACCGAACACGCTACCGGATCGCGGGCGATTAGGAGTCGGGGAACGCAATGGGCCCATCTCCCATTCCTCATCGTCGCTCGCATCAACACCCTTCTTGTCAAGAGCCATACTCGTATTCGCAGGATCCGTGAGTGTCATGGCAGAGCTCGCAGAGAGCATGGCGCGGTGGGTACCTGCACCCATAGCCGGCGGAGACCTCCCGCCGGTGCGCGTAGGCTTGTATGTGTACGGCTGCACAAGCGCCGCGCGCCCATGCTGCGCCCTCCTACTGCTTACACGCCCGAGAGTCACGATGCCGCCACCCTTCGCGCTACCTAGGCTGAAGATACCATTGACATAGATCCACCAAATAGCACGCCAGGTACGCTCGCCAATCCAGAGCGAGAGTGCGGCGGCGCACCACGTCCAGAGCTGGTGCTGTGGATGATGCAGAGCAGCAAAGACAATACAGGTCGGCGTGAGTATCACGTGTGTAAAGTAGAAGACTTCGTAATGTGGCACGCGAATGCAGTCAAAAGAGAGGAGCATAAGGAGTGTCATTGCAACATAGGCCTGTCGAGAATCAAATTCAGAAGGAATTTAAATGAGAAAGGGACAATCACAACTTACCACCCAAGCATAGCGGAACTTTGGGTACTCCCAAACATACACTATGACCATCTCACCGGTACCAGCACGGCGGTCTTTGCACGCCTGTACAACCCAGAAAACAACATGTAAAGTCGTAACGAACCAGAGAAGACGTCCGACGTAGCGATGCAGACGAATCATCTTGTCATGAGAATAGCCTACAAGGCCAGGAATGGCGAAGAGCGCAAAGGGCGCAGCTTTGAGTGCAAGCATGACAACGAGTGGGAAAAGTGCGAAGGCGACGCCGCCTGTGCGTCCAGCAGCAGTCCAAAAAGACTTGGCAATGGTGTAATGAGGAATGTATTCGCTCAGAATCGCCTCCGTAACAGGCGTGCGTTTTGAGAGCGAAGAGGAAGACGAGGATAATTCAAACATGTCGAGATCGGGATTGATATAGTCTGGGCCGACGAAGCAGAGAAGAATGACTACAGTTACGAGCGCAACGGCAGAGAGAAGCTGTGCGTTACTGGGGAGCGCGGTGGGCTGTCTGTGCGCGGAGCCCGATGGGAGGCCCTTGCGGCGCGCCTCGGCCTCAGCGGTGCGGAGGGTGTGCTTCTTGCGCCAGGTGCGACGACGGAGAGCCCATCTTTGCCAGCTTGCGCCAAGCGCAGCTGCGCGGACGCCGGACCAGGTCGCGGCGCAGAGAGCGAGGAAGGCGGCGGCGACAGCGAACCAGAGTATGTACATGTAGACGTAGCTATTCCGGCTGAGGGAGTGGATGGTGAGGTAGGCGGTGAGCCATGTGAGATCGTCTGAGTAGACTGGTGTCGTTGGGTCTGCGGGCTCTGCTGCTGCCGCCGAGGAGGCCCGGGCGAGTAGAGCGGCACTGGCGGAGGCAATGGCCGAGAGTGTCGGAGTTGCCATCTAGCAATCACCTGAAAATTTAAGAGCGTCTAATGTGTCAGCTTCGCTGGCGCGGCTATCCAAGCTGCAGAGCGGCCCACAGAGACGACGCGACAGAAAACGAGAGGACAGCCGATAGGCAGGTGCCGGCACAGGGCTCGCTCAGCGAGAAGACACGCAGCACTTGGCGGTCTACCGTTGAAGCCAACGGACCAGAGACCAAGTATGACGGCGCAAAAGTGGGCACGGCGCGCGCGTGTGACGACGCTGATGAGCGGAACTAGTCTGAAGCAGGCGGTGAGGTAGGCTCGGAGGCGAACGCGAACGCGAACCTGAGCGCGTAGCGGTACGGCGAGTGAATTGAGCGCAGATCGCAGGCTACGCGAGAGTTACCAGACTGCCGGTCGGCCCTTCCCGATCGATAGACACGTAGTGTAGATGGGGATCGCAAGCGCAGCAAGACGGGGATTATATGCGCAGCAATAATCTGCGCAACGGGCAGAGAAAGTGGCACGACGGCGGGAGGAGGAGGACAAGGAAGAGGACAAGTGGTGAGAGCAGACCGCGAGGGAATTTCTGGGAATTTTGCGGGTGCGCAGCTCGAAGGAGCCCGCCGACCCGGATATTTCCGGCGCTGCGGCCGCTGAGCCCTGTCCCCTGATGACGTAGCACACCCAGTACGCATTTATTCACTTTATTCCTTATATTCTGCTATCAAAGCAACCAAGTCGAATTACAATCCCCTACTCTCTTCTACGAGACCCGTAGTGTCCGAAACTAATACAGACGCTCACGCTGCAGCGATAGGCTCCTCCAGAATCTGCTCTCGACAGTCAATACTGACTCGAGGAGAGTACAATCTGCACACAACTCACCTTCTTGCCCGTCTTTGCAATGGTAGCAGTCAGGTCGGCCTGGGCAATGCCGCCCTTCACCTCTACGGTCTGGTTCTCCAGCGAGACTGTGTACGAGCTGATTCCCGCGCCTACGCGCACAAGCAACTGACGTCAGCGATCTGGCCAGTGCAACACACACGCAGACGTACCGTTGTTCTGCGCCTTTCCGAGCGCACGCTCGATCGCGCCCGAGCAGCCGCCGCAGTTCATCTAGTCGCGAACACGAATGAGTAACTTGTAGGCTCTCTGCGATAGCGCAGACACACACCTGAACCTTGTAGACGTAGGTGTTCTCGCTCTGCACACTCACGTCAGTACCACTTTTCGGTGGCACGCTTTAACCTGACCACGCACCATTGTGGGTTCCGGCTCGCTCACTTCTACAGATTCGGCAGATTCGGGTTCGGTGGCAGCAGCGACGGGAACAGCGTCAACGAGCACGTCCGTCGTGACATCAGTGGCAGTGGGCAGAGTGATGGGTGCGTGTGATACGAGGGTGGCCATTGTCGCGCAGCGCAATTAGGTCCAAAAGTCCGAGGATAGAGCAGATACGAACGACGTAAGTGGGGAAGGGGTGGAACGAAATCACATCAAACAGTCAGCGTCCTGTTCTTTATACTCGGTAGAATAGACACGAAAGAGCACGGGGGGCATCTATAAGCGGGCCATATCACCGAATTAGCGTCTCCGTAGAGACCTACCTTCACATGGTAGTCGTGCGCGCAGAAATGGCGCGGGGGTCGCGAAAATGGCGCGGCCTTTCTTTGGGAGTATGAGAAGGCCCGGGGGAACTCCAATTCTGTCTTTGGCGACGTGGCCATTCGCGCCTTGTATGCATAGAGAGGAAACGAGGAACGATACTCACAAAGACGCAGGGGATGTGTGCTGGATGGACGGGGAGATTGAAGATGGATACGACAGTGCGGCGATCGGTCAAGGTGTCCTTATAAACCCAGTCGCGGAGACCAGCGGTAACGAGGCTGACATGATCAGTTCGTAGCTTATTACTTGCAGCCAGGTGCTCACTGCGACCTCAATCAGTTTCAAAGAGCACCGAGAAGTTGCGCGATCTCTAGCCAATAATGGCGCGTTGTCGCGCTGGCACTGCAGCCTCCAGCAGTCAGCATCACTAATCAGCGACCGACTCGACCAGCCTGCTCCCAGGCTCGGCGTCGCTGCAAGCTGCAACTCGCAGCTGACGAAACAAATGTTTCACGCCCATCGATGGCAAGCTCGCCTCGCTTACAGATTCGGACGCGCCTCAATTACTCGAGTTACCAGAGCGTCCCGGGCCGCGAAGGTTGCTACTCAGTTGCGAATAGCTCCCAGTATCCGTTGCACAACGCGTGTTGAAGCGTGTTGCGGTGTCGACCGCCAGCCTGGGCGTCCACCCCGGACTTACTGGCGGCGGCGCTACGGAGAAAAGGAGCGTGTGTGCACGCACGGAAAGTCCGAGACGACTCTGCAACTGTGACCTTCCTTACGGCAAGGGCCGGGATAATAGAGATGTGGACTTCGACTCGGGGGTGCATGACCGTCGACCGCCCTTTCTCCCGCCGAAATTGATGCCTGTTTTTAATACGGGGAGTTGTGAGTCGGTGGCGTTGATTCTTCTTTTCTCCCGGGCTCATTTCGGACTCGTAACGGGCACTAGCCTACATCAAGCGTTTGGAAAAGAGACGAGACTCGTATCCTGATTTCGTTTGACTCTCTGGTTCTTGCGATAAAGTCTTATTTCCCCAGTGAGGATATTTAGCTTTGAAAAGTCTCTCCCGGAACGGTCTTTCTAAAGGCTGACGTAGGCTCGTCTGTCCTGTCAAGACCTGAACCTGGATCTGAAGTCCCACTTGCATGGTGTTGCCCTTAGACAACGATGATCTGCGGAATTCGTAAACCCTCTCGCTGCTGCACAATCGTCCGCGAGGGAAAGATCGCTTGACGTCCTACAATGTGATCCTGATCTTATTTTCCTTCTCTCCCTCGGTCAGGCTAGGTGAAGATCTTCGAGGGCCTAAAGCTCTCCTTTGCAGTGCTCGTCTATGCTCTTCCTAACTCTGTCTTGCTCTGTTCCGCTCTGGGTTAAGTGCGACTTCGATACCTCAAGAGGTTCTCACAATTCGTCATCATCCTCGCCAGCCGCCGACCATCTATAGACATTTTCTTTCTCTTACCGTCCAAACCACGGGGCCATTATCTACCTACAAGGGAACAACTCTCGTCTTGTGCACTTCTACGGACTTCCCAAAAGTCCGTAAGGCAAGAAATGTTGACTTCTGGTTACGTGCTCCCCCTTAAACAGTTTCGCGGGATTCCCCAAAGTCCGCAAGGCAAGATATATTACCTACAGGTTATGTGCCCCTGTTGCTCCTTCAAATTGCTTCTTTAATGGCCTTTCTATCGTTCGAACCATCGGTCGATCACTTCTGACGACGATCGAAGAAGAGTACGAAAGAAACGCAATGTAGGAGTTGTTGGTGTGTACGCAACGTTATGGTGATGATCGACAACTATGTCGAAATTATTAATTGCGCTTCCTACCTTGGACATAGGACGAACAGATTACTTTGGTATATTCTGGCTGAGCCAGGGAGCGAATGTGTTGCTCAGTTGACTCCGCGAATTTTGGTCCGGACTCTCGCTCCGGTCGCGCGCTGCCAGAGTAAGTCAAGTCCGCGAGGAGCAGGTCGGGCGCCGTAGGAGACTGTTGGAGCTCGTAACAGGTTTTACATAAAACGGGGGGCTTAAGCCTGGGTATGCCCTCTAGGCCTTTTGAATTCTTCATCTATCATTTTCGTTCCTGCCGCCTTTCTCCGGGTGAGACGGTGCGTCATAGTCAGGAGATTAGTCTCTGGTCGAGATGGTAAGTCGCATTTCTGACTGCTGCTTGTCGAGACCGATCACGCCAATGTAGAGGGTTCAAAACACCGATCGACAAACGCACGAAATCCGGTCGTTTATTTTGGGGGCTAGGGGTACGTCCATCGGGCTGTGCCAGTGTTATCTCGTGGTCTGGAGCTGAGAAAATTTCAGCATATTTTCTGAATTCTAGGGCGGTGATAGCGAGCAGAGTCGGCGCGGGTCGGATGGTAATGAATACAATTGTTCCTTTCTATGAATACGGCGGCCGACCCTGCGAAGCACATATGACCCGAACGCGCACTCCGACTTCAGCTCGTCGTCCGACGCTCAATTCCAATGCGCGCCGGGAGTCTTACTTGTCGACCCGACTCGCGTTCCGGCCGGCCACGACGTCCATAACGGGAAGTCTGTTTGTCATAAAAGGAAGTTTAACTGGTTTGCGTGTGTTAACATGGATCCGTGGTGGCACGGACCGACTTCGTCTGGCCTTTTTACGCGCTCCGCCCCTCCGCCACTTCGCGAATATAAGTAGCCCCATGCTTGCCCTTCCGCTTATCTACTACAACAACACATTAGCAATCTACTCCCCTCCTCTGCTACATCCGCCGCCATGTCCACACTAGAGGGCTTCACCATCCCCAACGTCCAGACCGCCGCGGTCGTCGAGTCCATCGGCGCGCACATTGAGGTCCGCAAGAACCACCCCGTGAAGCGCGCAGACGAACTCGCGCCGGGTGAGTGCCTCGTGCGCCTCACGCATACGGGTGTATGCCACACAGACCTGCACGCGAAGCAGGGCGACTGGCCCATCAAGCCCAACAACCCGCTCATCGGCGGCCACGAAGGCGTCGGCGAGATTGTCGCCATCGGCAAGAACACGAGGAATTCGCCCGTCAAGCTCGGCGACCGCGTCGGAATCAAGTGGCTCGCATATTCGTGCCTCGACTGCGAGTTCTGCCGCAAGGGCCTTGAGATGAGTGCGTGCCTGCTTTCAGGTCCTGATTTAGAGTTTACACCCGGCTTACGACATGTCTGACGTCAGACTGCGTCAATGCCCTGCTCAGTGGATACACCGTCGACGGCACCTTTTCGCAATACGTCGTAAGCAATGCATACAGCCTGCCTCTTGTGTAACGCCTCTAATTATGTCACCTAGGTCTCTTTTGTACACCATGTCACCCCCATCCCGGACGGCATCGACAGTGCCGGTGCTGCGTCTGTCCTCTGCGCTGTAAATTTATCTTAACACTGCTCGGCCCGTTTGTCTGTTGCTCATCGTTCCCTACAGGGTGTGACTGTATACAAAGCGCTCAAGAACAGCAACACCAAGGTTGGCGACTACGTCGTCCTCCAGGGTGCCGGCGGAGGGCTCGGCCACTTAGGTGAGTTCTATGCCATGCTTACTATAAAGCGCAACGTTGAACTCACGTTCATTCCAGCGGTCCAGTATGCGAGAGCAATGGGCCTCCGTGTGATCGCCATCGACACGGGTGAGGACAAGAAGAAGCTCGTCCTCTCCCTTGGGGCAGAGAAATGGATCGACTTTAAGGAGTCGAAAGACATCGTTCAGGATATCAAGAATGTGACAGACGGTCTTGGTCCGCACGCCGCAGTCGTCACTGCCGCGCATGTACGCACCTCCACTGCTCAACCACCGCATTTACAATTGGCTGACCGTTCTCCCTTCTTACAGCAATCGGCATATGCGCAAGCCGTTGACTATCTCCGTCCGTCCGGTACATTAGTCGTTGTTGGTATGCCGAACGCGCCCTTAGACGCTAACATTTTCTGGACCGTCTACAAGGTTCGTCAGTTCTCCTCTGCAATGTAGACCGCGCATATATCTATCATGTCCGCATCCTTTAGACCATCAAAATCGTAGGCTCGTATGTCGGCAATCGCCAAGACGCAATTGAAGCAATTGGGTTAGCCGCAGCCGGCAAGGTCAAGGTGCACTATGAGCTGAAGAAGCTCGAGGACCTTAAAGAGTATGTATATCACCCTTCTCGTCTGTTTCTATTTTTGCTCATTTTCTTTTCTCGCGGTGTAGCGTCTTTGAGGGCATGGAGGAGGGTAAGATCGTCGGTCGCACCGTAGTAGCCATGTAGAGCTCCACCAGGCTTCGCTGATCCACTTGACCTTCTCTTCCCCCCTTACCTTCCTCTATCTATCTACTCCCCGCTTGCATCCCTCCGCCTCCCCTCAAACATTGCCATTTATCTCGAAAAAAAACACGACGTAAAAGATGGAAAGGACATTGTATAGCATTGTTGTAGTAATGTAGAGGCCTTGTAGTTGTAGAAAAAAATTCACATACGATATAGCACTAACGCTAAGTTTGGTCCGACTCTTGAATGTTTGAAGACTCCATTCCCGAATCTAGGCTTCAGCGAAATGAGTTCTAAGCGGGCGCGCGCACGAATTTCGTACGTAGCATGCACAGCAAGGTTACTACAGCCAGAATGCATTAGATACAGGTATATGCAGTAACGTGGGTATTGGCACAGGCGTATCAGAAGCACATTGTGCATCGTCGCTATCGCCCAGGCTCGTGAGTGCGGACATGGGTTCTCTATATAAATTAACGGATACGGTTTATGACCTACGACCGCATTCCGGCGGCACCCGCATGCGACATCTCGACGTCGTCGCCGTCGCCGTCTGGGGCAGTCGCGACGCGTACGAAGCCTGCGTGTGTACGGTCGGTGTTCCGCAAGGGGATGAGGGCGCTGAGCCGGGCTGCGAGGAAAGAAGAGAGGTTGATGAGGTTAGCAGGTGTTTGAAATTCGTGAGGTGAGAGGGAAGGGGTCGGAAGAGAGAGAGATTGACGTACAGAAAAAGCCTTGCACGCGCGATGCGCCTTCCGACTCGGGGAGCCGTGTGAGGTAGTATACCGGTACGCCAGCGAGGACGAACGCTGTTTGATCACGTGCGTGATGCACAAGCGAGACGGGGGCAGAGAGTTATCAGGAGAGATAAATGGCGGGAGGAGTGTATAAAGCTGAGTTTAGTATAGGCGTCTAGGAAAGGGTAGAGGGACGCTGACCGAGTACGGCGAGCGCCTCTAGGGGCGCAGCGATGACGGGCATGAGGAGGAGGAAGAGCGCAACCTGTTTGCTATTCAGCCACACTACGCATGCGTGAGATGGGGAATGGAGCTTACGGCGCAGAACGTCAGCGGCGTGATTATCCACGTCTTGTACGGCCTGACGACGTGGTATATGTTAACAACAGAGGCTTCCTAGACGGAATGAACACTACTCACCTAGGGAGCTCAGGCTCCTTAACGCGCAGTATGATGAGCCCAAGTACGGTCAGAAAGTAGAATCTGTGGGTACGGTGCTTCCTCAGTTGGGTATGAACGGGAGACGACGGGTACCTCAGGAAATGAAAGATAAATGGAAATACGCACGCCCAGGATGCAACAACAGCGAAGTTAATGAGCCGGCGGAAGCCGCCACCAAGTATGATGAATGCGGCAGTCACGCTCGCCTGGAGGAGCATCGCGTTGAGCGGCGTACCGCGCGTACGATGTAAGCGCCCGAATGCGCGTGGGAGGTAGCCCTCGTTCGCAGCGACGTATATGAGCCGCGCGGAAGTAAAGAAGGAGCCTGGCGTCGCGACACAAGTCAGTTGTGTCCTTGTTATGGGGTTGAATGGTGAAGGAAAGGGAATGAAAGGCCGAACCATTTAGAGCGCCGAAGCAAGAGAAAGCAACTAGAAAGGCGAAGAGAGACCCGCCGAGTGGGCCAAAGACGGCACGCCCGAAGTCCAGTGCTACGGTGTTGCTTAGACTGACGGTTGTCTGGTGGATTGGACATTTCAATACGCGATTTTTAAGGATAGAATGAACTGACGAACTTTATCTAGGACAACAAAATACGACACATTTGCAAGCATGAATAGAATCTAATAACGATTAGGACTTTAAAAAACGTTGTTGCAATTCACTCACAATGACAATGACCATGCTCGAATGAATCGCGCGTGGGATGTTCTTATCCGGGTTACGCATCTCTCCACCGACATAATTTGCCTGGTCCCAGCCGTCGAAGGCCCAGAGTCCAGAGTACAAAGCCAGTGCGTATGCGGAGGGGCTCGAGCTCGTCTCGTCAAAAATGGGCTCCCGAAAGGATGAAGAAGCGCGCCCGCGCGCAAGTTGGACGATGCCAATGACAGCTATGAGTAACTGGGAGGATTTAAGAACGCTATAACAAGACAAAAAGGAGGTTATTATACCAAAGACCCAATCTAGATTGACTGATGTTGTTAGTTTCTATTAAGAGGACACGATAAAATGCTGAAGACGCACTTTCACTGCGGTAAACACCACTGCAGCACGTGTGCTCAGGTTCTTCGTCGCGATACCCAACAACGTCACGAAAAACACCGCTATACATGCGGTGAGCTTGATCGACCATTGTGGGATCGAATCTGGAGACGCGTCTTCCGCTGTCGCATGCCACACGAGGCGGTTGACGTACTCCGCGAAAATAAGTGCGATTACACCGTTACTTCCCGGCTTGAGCGCAGTAATAGCGGTCCATGCGAAGAGGTAGGAAACGAGTGGGTTATACGCGTACGCGAGGTACGCTTGAGCGCCGCCATTCAGCGGAATTGCAGAGCCGAGCTCGGCGAAGCTGGAGGCCCCGGTCCAGCCGAGGAGGGCAGAGGCGAACCATACCGCAAGGCTGGCACCGACACTATGCGTGTTTGCAATGACTACACCTGGAGAAGAGAAAATCCCCGAGCCAATCTACCAATACAGTGAGTCACGTGACTTGATTATAAAACAAAAAACCCACCTGCAGGCCCACGATGAGCGCAACGCCTTTTTGGTGTGGGCTGCGTTATGTTTATGCTATGTAGACACCAAGCGAGGAGAGCGTACCATTGACCAGACCGATGCTCTTTTCTCCACTGGCGCCCCCTGAGCCGTCCGGATCACTCACGCTCGTACTTAGTGGCAGCAGGTCGTGCTGGAAATTAAAACCGGACATAGAATATGAGCGTGCGCGGGTGTGCATCGTTGAGCGTTCAATAGGTCCGTCAGACAGCTCAAGTGCCCTCAGAGAGTCGTCGTAGTCGTCAGAGGATCGTGAGAGCGGAGGGGACTGTAGCGCAGAGCCCCGAGGAGACTTCATAACGAAGCCATGAGTGCTTGACGACGACGAAGAGCTCATCGTCTTGCACGCAGGATGACTGAGGAAAATTCGTCGTCCGGGTCGTCAGTGCTAGGTCAGCGTCGTGGCGGGAGGTCGTCGGTCGCGTCCGAGTCCGACTCGAAGTAGCGCGACCGCTTCCTTGTTTGGCTCACGCGCGCCTCGACTTTTGTCACGGCCAGCGCGTTGAGCCCGTCTCCCGTTGCTCGCCATGTTTTCGCCCGCACCCCAGCCGCCTTCCAGGCGGACGCGAAATGTGCCCCCGCCGCCCTCTCGGCGGAGCAGACAGCCAGGCTCTCGCCTCAACACGCCATCCACCCGCGCTGTATCCGATTCACTAATGTCCGTTGTAAGCGACGCGTCAATGGCCTCTGACCCAGCGAGCGAGATGGAAATCGACGCCGGGACGCCTCCTCTTCGCGAGAGCGGGCGACGCTCGGGTGTAATTTTTGCGCAGTCCGAGGAGCTGTCCGTATCTCTCCTTGCCCACCTGCCTGTCGAAGTGCTGCAAGTGCTACGGAACACAGGTACGTCGTATTCTTAAATGGCGCTTTGGTCCTATAACAACTTTGCCCGCAGACTTTGTGAGCGATGCATTCACTGGCGACGTTGACACGCGCTGTTCTTTCTGCCTCATTGCTTCCGTGAAAACTTGTTTTGTTTGGAAACATTCGCAAGCGATCCCCGGAGCACCGACGTGCTATATATTTCCTTGTCCAAATCGTTACTCCGAACCACAGGTCCCTTTTAGTGCCTTCGTTTCGTATGGACCCTCGCGTGAACCTGGTCTCATCCTTCTTTCGCCGTACGGTGAAGTACGCTTCTGGGACAGCATCGGCCTTGGCCTCACGGGAGGAGAGCCTACCGAAGATACCATCGTAGACTTGAGCTCAGATGAAACTGTCACAGCCTTCGTATATGCAGAGGTAAGGACCATTCCGCTCTTTCACTCTCTTACTTATGAAGAGCGCGATTTCTCCGTTCCCATCCATTCCAGCCCCATACGTTTGTAGCGACGACGTCAAGTGGACGCCTCTTTCTGTTCACTGTCACTTCAAACGATGGACGCTTCCGTGTTGTCCACCACGTGTTCACCCTTGCCCGCCCCCAAAGCACGATGTCCCGTCTGCGATTCTGGGGAGAGTCCTCTCCTCTGTACTCGAGCGGCTGTATCAGAGCTGCGACCATATCTAATTTGACGGACGAGAGCTTCGAAGTGTGGACATGCATGGACACCAGCATCGTACGATGGAGCGTGTTGAGGAAAGGGTGGGAACAGGTTTGTCGCTTGTGCATAACACAGACCGGGTGCTTTTGAGCGTTAACATAGTACACAGTTCGAGTTTGAGGAGGAAATTACTGAACTGCTATTCAATTCTCTGGTTGAGACGTTTCCAAATATTGACTTGGAAGCGGGCCTTGACCTAGAGCTTCTCGATATTGCTTTTGATTTGTACGTCTTTTTTCGACTGATTTCTTTGAACCTTTCCACATCTTGGTCAGTCCTGACGGACGCCTCCTCAGGCAAAACGAGCTTGTACTTTTAATTTCGTTCAATGCGGGGCAGGAGGATGATTCGGGAATGGACACGCGTCCACGTCGCTTCTATGTTATTGTGAGGTTGTCCAGAGACGATGATAAATTCACAGTAGAGGGTGTTCGAACGGTACCATATCAGATGGTGTGTACAACCGCTCATTTGAACCTTTTTAATGTTGAAAAATATCCAGATATCCTCAGACAAAGCGAATATTCATCCGCGCCTACGACTGCTGAGCAAGGGCCTGGTATACTGTGTACAATTTGGCGATGCTGTAGCACTTGTTGCAAAAGGTATAGCTTTCTCCTTTTTTTATTGGAGGAAAAGTGGCGTATTTCCTAGTCTGACTATTGTTGTAGACACCCAGTACATCAACATCCTGACATTGAAGTCTTTGCAGGACCGCACATTCGGCTGCGGAGTATTAAACGACTCAGCGGAGATGTTGTTCATGAACAGCGACGTATTAATGAAGGTCATCGTAGACGTTGAGAAAGTCAATAGCTTTGATTCCAGGTGCGTTAGAGCATAGTTTCAGCACCACGATACGTAGACCTGATGAGCGTTTTTTGTTGATTTTTAGTACCGGTCGCGGATCGTCAATAAAATCAATAATGACACAGGCTATTCTCTTCGGATCGAATCCGAAGGTCGGTTCGCTATTTTTTTCCTTTAGTATTTATAAGTTCTTAACCTCGTTATATTCTAAGAACCCGCTCCTCTTCACCTTCCCGCCAGACGTTGACGAGGAGAGTCTCATTTCTGGCGCCGAGCAGCTCAGCCGCGCAGTCCTCGCCTCAGACATCGAAGTTGTGCGGCCAAACCCCGACCTTACCCGGCAAATCGTAGAGCGCAAGGACCGTCTCCGCTTCCTCATTGGGTTCATCAACGAGAATGGAGCGCTAGGAAAAGTGGGTTACAGTTTATCCTGATATGTTTTGGTGAATGATGACATTCTTCTCCGCGGGGTAGATGTCGCAGACAAGTCGGCAGCGTCTAGCTACGGATGCGGAAAAATTGTATGCAGCGCAGCAGCTGTGGACGCTGTACTGTCAACGTGTCAAGTCAGCAGATTCTTCGCCAGAGGAGGTAGACTATTACTGAAATTTTCCTTAAGCATCGGTTCGTCCGAACGCATTCTGCTCGAGGCTGTCATCGCGAACATGGAAAACTCTCGCGAAGGTCACCATGAGGACATTATGCGCGCGTATTTCAGGCTGCAGGTACTGTTACTCAATTTCCTGACTGCTAGTGGCTGCAGGAATAACGGTTTAAAAACTAGACTCGAGAAATCGGAAGTCTGCTTCCGTATATAAAACTTGTCACGGAAGAAACGCTAAAGCATTCCCACCTCGCTGATCAAGACCCGGACGCACTTTGCCGAGGAGCAGACTATCTTCTCGTGAGTGTGCTATAATAATCGAGCCCGGGCGACTTTCATCAACCTGGCTTCCCCCAGTGCATCATGCAAAGCGCATGGAATTATCGTGATACCAATGCCGGTGTATATGGTATCGCGGGGCCCATGTTAGATCCATGGACGAGTGCACCGCCCATCGTCGACATTGTACTCGAGTTCTTCAGCCTCGTGGAGCAGCACCTTACTGATACGCCGCCTGAAATGGAAGACGTGGTCGTTCGTGAGGCGCGCAGTCAACTTCCTCAGCTAGCAGCCGCGGTGTTTCGCAGTTTCCAAGAACGACACGACTGGCTCGAAAGGTGCGAAATTTTTAATACCCCTCTGGTTGGGGTAATGCTGAGCAGAGATTGATTTCCGTCTATGTAGTGCTGCTGCCGCTTCCGAGGTAGGCATTGAAGGGGAGAAGCGCGCCTTCCGCGAACGCTTCCAACAAATTCGTCCACACGTGCTCCAAACTCTACGTGAGCTTAACCTACTTACGGGTTTATGCTCTCATCCTAATGAAAATACGCAGTGAAGCATAATATGGTAAAGCAAGCGTTCAGCCTAGCGGAGGATTATCGTGACTTCCGCTCACTCGCCGATTTATGTCACTCGTCGCCGCCAATATATCCCCCATCAAGTAATATTCACAGAGATTCGTTGGTGCGGTATATTGAAAGGTATAAGGAAGAGTTTACAGACGAGTTGTACCAATGGTACATCGATCATGGTAAGTAATCTTTTTTTCGCTTTTACCTACTAATTCTAATGGCCATCAAGCCGAGCTCCGGTGCATGTTCGCACAGAGCGAGCTGTATGGCACGTACATTGATGCATTTTTTGAGAAACATCCACATCCGAATGTGTCTTGGATGCATGAGCTTGGCAAGGGCCGCTGGGGGACGGCCTCTTTGACTCTGCTCGCACAGTCAGGCCATGCTTCGGATCTTGCTACACGAAATGTTAGTCCATCATCTTTGTGATAAGCCCCAAAAGCCTGTGTAAATTCGCTGACGAGGAAACAGGTCATGTTGAGCATCGGAAAGCTGGCACAAATTGCCGAAAACTCGAGCTCTTCAGTCCCGGACCAAACGAACACTATATTGGACGGTGAGGCCGTAATTCTAATCCGCGTTGCTGGTTATTTCGGCTGAGCTTCGAGGAATTGTTTCGTTCGTTTCAGATTTCCATGACGGGCTCGATTACGTGAGCGTGCACCAGAAGCTTATCGGCGAACTGCGCGCGACGCTCGTAGGTTCCAAAGCACGACAGTCACTCGAAAGCCAAGTCGACACTGTCGTTAAGGCCATTGCGCCGTTGCTAAAAGGACGATCTCTCCCGGCGTTCCTCTCAGAGTTCAAGGCTTGTATTAAGGCACTATTGCAAGACCACGTGCTTGGAGTGGAGGACGTCGTAGATATCCTGACACTCAGGAATAGTTCGCCAGACTTTGCGACGGCCCTTGAGCTCATAAAAAACGCTAAAGTAATGTCGCTTCCCTCACTGATAAAATACGTTTGTTCCAAACCCATTTTTCTTCATACGACAGGATATCCCAGAGGCACGCAAAAACTCTGCCTTCCGGACCGTTTGGCGACGAATATATATCCATGATGAGTGAGTTCTGAGCTTCTTACATCCAAGACACGTTTTTAATCAATTTGGACTCTAGTTGGGCGAATATACGAAAAACAGCGAACACGAGTGACACGCAGCTTGTGGACAAATTCCGGCGAACAGCTTTGTATGCAACAGCCAAAGATGCTTTACGGCGCTCTGGCTCGACGCGCTTCACAGAGCTGGACGCCGATTCCGAGCACATGAATGCAGCGAACTCGATTCTCCCATTGGATGAAGCAGCGCAGCTGCCCGTACAGGAAGAACTGGCAAGCCGATGGCCAGGACATGCGGACGAGCAGCTTGCAGCGCTCATGCGCGACTACGAGAGCGAAAAGAAGCGGCTTGCACAACTTGAGCTAGAGCCAATTGTTGAGCGCGTGAAGGAGCTAGCCGTGCAAGAGTTAGAGGAAGAGCTTGATGTAGAAGGCGTAGGTTTGGCGATGGAAATATGACGGCGTGTATAGTAGTTCTTCGCATTTGTTTTTGTGATCCTTGCTATCATCCTTTTTCGCCTTTGATTATCAGACTACGAAAATCGGACTTCTGAGAAAATTATAAATTATAAATTAATTCCAGTTCTTTTGATTCTTCGGGTCTAGCGGTGGGGGAGTTGGCGGAGGGGAGGGCCGTATCGACGCCGCTGTTGGCGTGCCCCCACCAAAGACGCGCGCACGGAACCGGCGGATTGCTGCGCGGGCGGCAAAGACGATCCCGCCATAATTTCGCCGACTCCATTCATCTGAATACTCTCTGAGACGACCGTGCTCTTGCCGTAGCCAATTACCATAAAACTCAGACAGCGCGGTTTCAGTGGCTTCGGGTGTCGCATTCTCCGGTAGTGCAGACAGCACAGCGCGTTTGGCGTCTTCGAAGCGGGTATTACTCTAAGGATGTTGGGAGAAAAATAAGCGTTCGTGTTTTTAGCAAATGGATTATTGGTTTAGGCACGTACGTCTGTCCAGAATGCATGATTGTACGCGTCGAGCCACTTGCGTTCAACACGCCACTGGTAGTCTTGCGGATTGCCGTCGAACTCGTCCAGCAGGTATGGATGCGTCGGGGATGTGCGCGTTCGCTCGACCATAGTAACTTCGCTCCCCTCCTCCGCATTATCTCTTCCTTTCCCCTTCAAATCCCTGCTCCTGTCCGCATTGCTGAGGTCAACGGGCACATCTTCATCGTAAATAATAGGCCGCAAATTTGAGACAGGGTCGGGCGGGCCCACAAGCGCGCAGCGTCGCAGCGACAACCGCAGATATCGACGGAGGATGACCTCTGGGCGGCGCCGCGCCTGCACCTGCGCTGCAGAGAAAAGACGGCGCGGAAGCATGAGGTCTGAGGGATAGCAGCGGGTCCGCTCGACGACCGCGAAAGGTGTCGATCACATAATACATTTTCCTCTTTTGGTTGACGCGCTCACCCGCGACAAATTCGAGTTGTCCGACAAGACTCTGACTGACGGCAATGGAGGAAGGTACGAAGACGAAAAAAACTGTCTTCGTTGGGGGGCTCGGTGACGACGTAGACGAGGCGGCCATCTATGAGTCGTTCTCTACTTTCGGTGTGTTTTCTTTAACTCGCGGGCAACTATATTCTGATGCGCAGCGTTACTCGCAGGAGACATTCTGGAGGTGCAAATTCCTCCAGCTCAGATAAACACACATAACTACAATCAAGATGGCCGTACGTTACTCTGCACGATCACTTGAATCGAAACTAATGATTTAGCTTTGAACTCTAGCGCAAAAACATCGCGGCTTTGCGTTCGTTACCTACACCTCTGCCGGCGACGCTCAAGACGCGATCGACAACATGGACCTCAACGAATTGCGCGGACGTGTTCTCCGTGTAAACCTCGCCCGACCGCAAAGAGTTACTGCGGCAGGGTCAGGCAACCGCCCTAGTGCGTTGTTCTCTAGAATGTTTAGGGTTTGCTCCTCTCAGCTGACACGTTCCACCAGTATGGGAGTCGGAGGACTGGCTCAAACAATACGCCAAGCCACTCGCACAGAGTGGCGGCGTGGGTGCTCGTGCGACTATTCGTGCAGGTGCCTCTTCCGAAGACGCAGAAGGCAAGGGAGAAGACGACGGAGAGGCTGAGGATGCGATGGAGGAATAGAGGACCAACACATTCGCCTTTCATTCACACTACCTTGACTAGTGCCCGTCGGCTCATTGAGGAATTCCGGCGTGCGCTATATGGTATCTCCGTGTCGACCTGGTCAGTTTCATCGTGGAACAGGCTGCTTGCTGCCACCGGTGCCGCTTATTCCTGGCGGGATCTAGCGACATGGACAAATACCTACAACGGTTTCTCAAAGAAGAAAAGCACACTTCACTATGAGACTAAATCGCAGTTATCACAACTAGTTGCATTGTACGCCCCTTCTACATCACTCGCCAAGAAATACTCTGCTCCGGTTTTTTTATTTGTCACTAAGTGTACTGGCAACTTGCCATTTAGGTCGACGTATTCTCGGTTGTAATTATAAAGCATAAACAATGGCCTACTCATTACCTTGCGCAAGTGAATTCTAAGTCACCTGAATGGAGATCGCCATAAAACAGGACTTGAACGAGGCGTGCAGAGTTTTTTTATGCTTGGTGGTCCAATGCATGCGCCTACGAAACCAGAAATACGGATGGTAAAATTACGGATCTCAATCTCACTGGATCAGGCGAAAAAAAAATCGAATCGGAAAATCCACCGTCGCGGAGGGGTCAAAATGGGCAATGTCTGCTTCCCCTTTTCACAACAGGTTCTAACCGCTCCTATAAAGACGACGACATGTATCGCCGGCTTCCCTTCAAATAGATTTCCCGTCATATCCTCACAAGAGCTCGACGCTCAAGAGATATTGCTATAGTTATGTCATGTTCAGGTAAAGCATTTCAACTTGTAAGTGACACAGATTCACGGCGTACAATACAAATACAGTATTTTGGTCAGTAAATTTCTTCAACAATCCGCTAGACTGATAAACCTCCTGATCGACTGCGAGAAGCCCTCAACAGCCCGCACCAACCAAGTCCCACATAAAACGTCCATCATTCACGGGAAGCCCAGGCGGGTTACATGGAAATAGAAACAGCCATATCGAGCGCACTACCTGCAGAAGACGTATAAAATAAGCATATGCAAGCGGCCACTGCTGTACGCACTACTATACCTTCTTTACGACGTCTGCCAAATATGCTACGCCACAACTGGGTCTGCTAGAAATTTCAACTTGCTTATCCGTTCCTTCATCTGGGCGATCTTAGCTTCAGCGGCTCTCAATTTCTCCATGGCGGCATCTCTCTCTTTCGAGGTAGCATTCTTCATAGCTGCATTCTTCTCCTCCAAAGCTGCCTTCTTCTCCGCCAGAGCTGCGTCTTTCTCCACCAGAGCTGCGTCTTTCTCCACCAGAGCCGCTTTCTTCTCTTCCAGAGCTGCGTCTTTCTCCACCAGAGCCGCTTTCTTCTCTTCCAGAACTGCGTCTCTCTCACCCATGGCTGCTTTCTTCTCCCCCAGGGCTGCTTTCTTCTCCTCCAGAGCTGCGTCTTTCCCCTCCAGAGCCGCTTTCTTCTCCTCCAGAGCTGCGTCTTTCTCCCCCAGGGCTGCATTCTTCTCCTCCAGAGCTGCGTCTCTCTCCTCCAGAGCCCCTTTCTTCCCCTCCAGAGCTGCGTCTCTCTCACCCAGGGCTGCCTTCCTCTCCTCCAGAGCTGCGTCTTTCTCCCCCAGGGCTGCTTTCTTCTCCTCCAGAGCCGCGTCTTTTCCCTCCAGAGCTGCGTCTCTCTCCTCCAGAGCCGCTTTCTTCTCCTCCAGAGCCGCTTTCTTCTCCTCCAGAGCCGCGTCTCTCACACCCAGGGCTGCCTTCTTCTCCTCCAGAGCTGCGTCTTTCTCCCCCAGGGCTGCTTTCTTTTCCTCCAGAGCTGCGTCTTTCCCCTCCAGAGCTGCGTCTCTCTCCGCCAGAGCTGCATTCTTCTCCTCCAGAGCTGCGTCTCTCTCCCCCAGGGCTGCGTTCTTCTCCTCCAGAGCTGCGTCTTTCTCCTGCATAACCAAGCGCTTTCCCTCATCTCGAGTTTCGAAAATTAAGCGAACTGCTTCCTCCAAATCTTCGCTGTGATGGCCCCACATTCCTTTACGAAGGGGCACGACTTCAAGGGAGGGTACGGGTGCGTCCTTCTGTCCGTCAGATAATTCCGGAACTTTTGAATCGAATCTACACGACGGTCTGCAGAGTTTGCTGAGGAGCTGGGAGAGGGGTAAGATATTTTTGCCTATAGGGGAATAGCCAAGGTCGAGTGTGTCCAGGCTTTCAAATAATGGCGCATGAGACAAGTTCAGGTCGATGGATTCCAGCTTTGTGCAGTCTACATGTAAGCCCAAATATCGGAGTTTGGGGCATACACTGGCAATTCCAGGGAGAACGTCCAGGGTGAGCACAGGTTCTTCTATCACATCAGGGTGGGGGCTTAAATACAACCGTTCCATCGCCGGCAGCCCAGATACAAAATGCACCAGTTCGCTGTCGTTAAATAAAAGTAGGAAGGGACTGAAGAGTGTGAACATGGTGAGGTTTGATAAAGAAGGAACAGTGGGGAATGGCTCGGGTGAAAATGCGAGGTATTCGGCACGCTTCAGTGTAGTATTGCTTTTAGGGAACGCTTGTATGTAGAGTTCCCGTATATAATGGCAACGCTGTGATATAGTATCAAGAAGAGTATATAGCGCTCGGACACCCTCAAGTGAAAAGAATCGGATAGCCAAAGATGTCAGATTGGGTGTTGAGCCGATAAACTTCTTGATGTCGGGTAATGCAGCCGTCAGCGAGAGTGTAGTGAGAGTAGAGAACGAGTCCAGATTAAGAGTGCGTTCGAAATGAACACGTTTTGCCTCTTCAGAGGAATGGGGGAGCGTGTGGCCCCAGGCTATTCTCTTTAACCGCGGGAGGGGCGACAAGGCCTTGACGCTCGACGTAAGCAAGTTACAACCGATCAAATGTACGGTCTCCAACTCCAGTAGCGACGAGGTTAGCTTGGGAAGGAAAGTTTCAGGACAACGTTGAGGTAGATGAAGGAACCGAAGGTCTTTGAGACGCGGCACTCGCGCTGCCATCTCCTCAAAGAATTCCTGGACACTAGTTGAATAGACGGGGGGTGAAACAGCCAAAGTCTCGAGGCCGTCGTGTATGAATAGCAACGAAAACTCGAGTACATCGGCGCTAAGAGTCCAGACTCCAAGTTCTGTCAGCTTTGGGGTAAGGCATATCGTTGGCCTTTTCTGATATATTTGCGCAATCGCATCGCTGGCGAGCTCCGGCGTATCTCCCGAAATAGAAAATACCCTGACTCGTTGTGCATACTTTTGAAAACGTTCCCAGTCACGACGTCTCAGTGCTGTCTTGAAGTGCAGCAAACCGTTCGCCTAGGTGCGGTTGATGCGTCAAGACTACACGACCCTTGTAGTAAATGCTCTTTCACTTACATCCGGTTCAAGCGGAGAAAGGACGTTGAATAGTGGGATAAATGTGTCCAGATGCCTCCACAATACGTCGAGGGCGTTGTCCGACCACGAGGAGCAAACACGTGCACATCGTGCAAGAGACGCGTCGTCCGCAAAGGTGAAAATTTGTCCACGAAGTTCCGAGATACTGAAGATGTCGGGTTTGCGGCGATTTGAGTCAAGACCAAGAAGTTCCGCAACGTCCATGATAGTTGGTTCAGGAACTGGATGGGGAACAGGAGGAACAAGAGCAGACTGTGACCCATCTACAATCGATTTAACACGAGGTGGACGTCTTCGTTTACGTAGCTATATATACCTAAGAATTTGATTTAGATACCTGGATTGGCGCGAAATACCTGCTAATGGAAAATGCCAATTTCAGGTCGCCAGCGGTGTTTTCAGTCTGAAAAATAGAATTCATCGTCTATATCGTCAAGCGAGACGGTGTACGTTTTTGCCGCAGCCCGAAAAAATCAAGCCATAGCTGGCAGAGCATGGTATTTCGGAGAAGAGAAGCCTGAGACGGGAAATTGGCAGAAAAGCCTGGTGGCATGCGGAGTTTTATTATTGATAGTCCGACACATCCTTTGCCGCAGCGCCGAAACGCCCGCTGGCTTTACCTTTATCACTGTGGTTGAAATGATAGAGTAGTCCAAGTTTTTACAACTGGGTTGTCTTAATTGAATCCTTTGGGGAACACGCCGTGTGCGTTTTCGCGGAAATTGTATCCCAGATTTTTGACGAAGAAAGTGTCCTTTGTGAGTTTGTACACATCATCCGGACCTTATTTTAGGACCTGGCAATGGATTCCCAGACCTGGCACACTACATAAGTATCCTAGCTGGGCAATGAATTTGAAACATCCACATAAGCCTCTCCTACTCCTCTGACTGCTTCAATTTTGACCAGCGCACGCAGTACACCAACGAGCCGTCCGTCGTTTAAGCATTTATTGAGCTGATTCGGCGCCCTCCCGAAACAGCGAACGAAACCCGTAAATGTACCGAAAAATAGAGAATCGAGTGTTAGTTATGGTTGTAGGCATCACTGTCCCTTTATCGCGATGCACATGTGGTCTACTGCCCCGATTAAATCGAATCTACCAGACCATTCCGATGTACCTATCCCTTCGGAAGAGTCCGGCTCTCTCTTCGAGGGCATTGCCCGTATCGTCCCTGCTTAGCTCCATAATCTCAAATTATATAACGTTGAGGTCTATGTCTTCGCGATATCTTTGAAAAAACCAAGCTATTAATGACTAGATAAGATAGGTCACGAGTCCATTACTATTGTTCATAGTCCAATAATCCAAACCCATTATAACTTCATTCCGGAAAACGCACATTGCCAGTCTGCCAGCCCGCAACTGCTAACCACTACCAAAACCAAGGTCCGACGGCCAAGGCGCCCACCATTCCCTCTTCCACAGATTATCCATTGACAGGTGTAAGATAATAAAGCCATCAACCAGGGTCCCACGCCTGTGGATATATTGCAGATCGAAAGCGACGCGCACGTTTGTGGGCAAGGCTGCCATCCGCTTCAGCCGCGTTGCCAGACCCGCAACAAAAGCGGCCCCGCATCTAAGCCTGACAGGTACGCTGACTTCCTTGCCCCGTTGAGTCGGTCCTAGCAACTGCCCCCTCGCCAGTCTCGTCTTTTTGTCCCCTCAGTCGGGCAATCTCAGATTCGGCAACTTCCAATTTCCCCATGAAAATATCTCTCTCCCTTAAGGCGACATGTTTCTCCCGTAAGGCAGCATGTTTCTCCTTCAAGGCGGAGTCCCTCTCCCTCAAGGCGGCATCCTTCCTCCAAGCAGCAGAGTGCATTACCTCTTCTCGGTCTATGCTGAATAAACGAGCTAGTTCCTCGACATACTGGTGTTCGCATGCCCACGTTCCTTCAAGCTGACCATGCCTATATTCCTTTACGTGTCTTTTAATACGATCGTTGAATTTATCCAGATCGGTCGAAACGAAGTCGCATGATGACTTGCAAAGCTTGCCGAGATACCTTGAGAAAGGATTGACCATTTCGTTGATCGGTGAGGCGCCGAGGTCAAGTTCCCTTAAATTTTCAAATACTGATGTGGTGTATGGATCTGAGAGATCCGGAGTCCTAAGCGTGCAATTCACAAAAAGGGATAAATGTCGAATTTTCGGACACATCCTGGCGATATCATGGAGAATAGCCGGGGTAAGGCGGGGCAAATCCCGCCTACCTAAGTGAGAATTTAAGCGCAGTTCCAGTATATGCGGGAAAGAGGATATAAGCTGCGCTAGCTTGTCGTCGTCCGAGAAAAGAGGAACTGGCCAATATATTGTGAATACTGTCAGCCTTGGGAAAGAAAGATGAGTGCAGGGCCTCGACGGGAAATGGAGATTCTCGCACCCCAAAACATCTGTCAATGAAGCAAAACTCCAGCCTGGGAAAGAAATCGTATCTATTTCGAGTGAAAGAAGCGATCTGCAGGAACGCGAGATAGTTTCGAGGAAAGAATGCAGTGTTTCGGCATTCTCGAACGAACGGGAACATAGATCCAACGACCTTAAATTCGGTGTAAAGCTAATGAGCTTGGTGACATCAGAAATGGAAGCAGTCAACTCAAGTTCGGTTAAAGAAGGGAAGGAACCATGAGGGGATAATTGCAAGAAATAAACGCGGTTTGTCTTGGCTCCGGAACTTCGCTTATAAAACTTGCCCTTTACATGCGGTAGATGCGACAAAAGCGCATTGCACTCAGCAGTCGAGACGTCAGCGGGAAAGCGAACGATTTCCAACTCCGGTAAATGGGAGAACAGCTCAGCAGACTCCATCCGCACGTTATGATGATATATCGCGTTATGCTCGACGCATTTGAGGCGCGGTGCCCGTGCTATCACCTGTGCGAAGAATCCTGAGACATCACAACGATCATGGTAAATATGAAGGGACAGCTCAGTGAGACTGCTGGACATGAATAGTACCGAGATATCAAGAGAGTCGCTCTCCAGGACAGCGCCCTCCGGGACAGCCCAAACACTGAGTTTCGTCAACTTTGGGGTAAAACACACTGTTGACCCCTGGCGACACAACTGCATAACCGCGTCTGTGGATAGCTTTGAAGCCCGAGTGCCAATGGTAAGCTCTCTGACTCGCTGTGCGTAAGATTGAAAGCGTTCCCAATTGCGATCTGTCAATCTTGTTCGGAAGTACGATAAACCGTCTCCCTACAGAGATTAAGTCATTGGTAATGTTGTGGCAACAATGCATAAGAAAGTTGTTGATTATTTTGCTCACAGTTCGGTCCAGTGGAGATAATACTTCAAACAACGGTCGGGGATCGTCCAGCTCCCTCCACACATAATCGAGGGCACAGTTCGACCAAGTAGAGCAGACGGCTGCACACCCGTGCCAGAGTCGCCTTTTCCGCAAATCCAAAAACCCGTCTCCGAAGCTCCGGGACAGCAAAGACGCTGGTCCTGGGGCGTACGTAGACTGGCAGATTATCCACAGCGCACATGAGTCGTCGAGACAGCTAGTGGAAGGGAGGTTGTAAGTAAGCACGCGACGCGTTTGGGCGCTCAGAACGAATCAGGATTAGGGGGTATCACGATGGGGTTTTAGGCCTTGTTTTAGGCCTTGTTCGAGTACTTGTTTTGAGCTGTGTTTTGAGCCCAAAACAAGCAAAACAGGCAGAACAGCAAAACAGGAAAATTTCTTGTTTCGCTGTTTTACTCCTTGTTCTGAACCAACTTAAACAAGGTTTTGAATACTAATTTGGGCATGTTTCCAAGTCCGATTATTTGTAATTTGCCTCACAAACTGATTCTGCTGCATCTTCTTGTGCATTTTGCTGCCAAAAATTCCTGCATTCTCTGAAGAGCTTTAGTTTGCTGATGTGTGGATACACCATACATCATGTCCACAATACCAAAGAGAAGTTGCGATCTCCAAAGCCAGCTGGCAGCAAAAGAGGTTGCCGGCTTCCCTTAATGGTAAGTAAATGCCGATCATTATTTATGTAATATTTACGAACCTACTCTGCCGATTTGCCGGGGGCTACGTGGTATCGCAAAACAAAGTCTTAAACAGCACGTTGAACCGGGGGGTATCAAAGTTAAACCATGTTTTAGACCTGTTTTGACAACTTAAACAAGCACTCGAACAAGCCCTAAAACAAGGCCTAAAACCCCATCGTGATACCCCCTAATTTCTTTCTTTCTACGCGAAAATATTATGTCAGCATCTATAGTCGGCAAGGCAGTCAGGATTGAGTCGATTGACTGAAGTCATTAATTCTATCGAACTCACGTTGGGTTTTACGTACGAGAACATCGCAAGAGCAACTGGTTGAATCTGCCGGAGGCAACGACGTCGTCATTAACGATAATGACGCACTATTGGGCATTATCAGGACGGACCTAAGGGCAGGCCGCAAGACACAAACGCGCCTTGCCGTCGACGGCCTGGGAGAGTCAGGGTCCGGAGGCTGAAGAAAAAATACCGGACTAGAATGCGGTTATTATACCGTACATACGGACAAAGCAAAGTACATGGGCCATTTTCAGGAAGCCCAAGTAAAAAAAACAATGCGACAAATTTACGATTTTCTCTTCTCTTTTCTCCCTGCGCCTCAGCTCCTATGGGAGTTCAAAAGTGCTCGTGCAACGACCTTGTGGATATCCGGACACCGCTCCTGACACGCGTCAGTACCTGCAGAAGACATACTATAAAATAAACATTAGTAAGCGGTCACTGCTGTACGCACTGCTATGCCTTCTTTACGATGTCTGCCAAATATGCTACGCCACATCCGGTTCTGCTAGAAATTTCAACTTGCTTATCCGTTCCTTCAACTGGGCGATTTTGGCTTCAGCGGCTCTCAATTTCTCCATAGCGGCATCTCTCTCTTTCAAAGTGGTATTTTTCTCCTTCAGAGCTGCGTCTTTCCCCTGCATAACTAAACGCATTCCCTCATCGCGAGTTTCGAAAATTAAGCGAACTGCTTCCTTCAAATCTCCGCTGTGATGACCCCACATCCCTTTACGGAGGCGCACGACTCCGAGGAACGGTACGTCCCTCTGTCCATCAAATAATTCCGGGACTTTTGAGTCAAATCTACACGACGGTCTGCAGAGTTTGCTGAGGAGCTGGGAGAGGGGTAAGATATTTTTGCCTATAGGAGAATAACCAAGGTCGAGTGTGTCCAGGCTTTCAAACAATGGCGCATGAGACAAGTCCGGGACGATGGAGGCCGGCCTTGTGCAGTCCACATGCAGGCCCAAGTATTGGAGTTTGGGGCATACCCTGGCGATTTCAGGGAGAACGTCCAGGGTAAGTACAGGTTCTTCCGTCACATCAGGGTGGGGGCTTAAATATAACCGTTCAATCGACGATAACCTAGATACGAAATGCACCAATTCGCTGTCGTTGAACAAAAGTAGGAAAGGACTGAAGAGCGTGAAGATAGTCAGATTTGGTAAAGAAGGAATAGGGAGTGGCTCGGATGAGAATGCGAGGTATTCGGTACGCTTCAGCGTGGTATTGCTTTTGGGAAAAGCTTGCATGTAGAGTTCCCGTACATGATGGCAACACTGTGATATAGTCTCAAGAAGAGTATATAGCACTCGGACATCCTCAAGTGAAAAGAATCGGATAGCCAAAGATGTCAGGTTGGGTGTTAAGCCGATGAACTTCTTGATGTCGGGCAATGCAGCCGTCAGCGAGAGTGTAGTGAGAGTAGGGAACGAGTCCAGGTTAAGAGTACGTTCGAAATGAACACGTTTTGCATCTTCAGAGGTATGGGGGAGCAAGTAGCCCCATGCTATTCTCTTTATCCGCGGGAGAGGCGACAAAGCCTTGATGATTGGCGTAAGCAAGCTGCAATTAGGCAAATGTACGGTCTCCAATTCCAACAACGACGAGATCAGTTCGGGAAAGAAATTTTCTGGACATTGTTGAGGTAGTTCAAAAATCCGAAGGTCTTTGAGATTCGGTACTCGCGCTGCCATCTCCTCGAAGAATTCTTGGACCCTGACTGAATAGACAGGGGAGTAAAGGGTCAAAGTTTCGAGGCCGTCGTGCATAAATAGCAACGAAAACTCAAGCAAATCAACGTTATAAGTCCAGACTCTAAGTCCCGACAGCTTTTGAGTAAGGTATATCGTTGGCCTTTTCTGGTATATTTGTGCAATCGCATCGCTGGCGAGCATCGGCGTGTCATCCGTGACATAAAGTATTCTGACTCGCCGCGCATATTTGTAAAAACGTTCCCAGTCACGGCGTCTCAGTGTTGCCTTGAAGTGCATCAAACCGTTCGCCTAGGTGTGATCAATGCGTCAATACTCAAGACTACGTGACCCTTGGAGCACATGCTCTTTCACTTACGTCCGGTTCAAGTGGAGAAAGAACATTGAATAGTGGGATGAATGTCTCCAGACGCCTCCATAAGACGTCAAGGGCGTTATTTGACCATGAAGAGCAAACACGTGCACATCGTGCAAGAGACGCGTTGTCTGCGAAAGTGAAAACTCGTTCCGAGTATCTCGAAATCCTAAAGAAATCGGGTTTGCAGCGATCGGAGTCAGGACTAAGACGTTCCACGGCGTCCATGGTAGTTGGCGCAGGGACTGGAGATGAAACAAGGGGAGACAAGAGGCAGGCTGTAATGCATCTACGATCGATTTAACACGAGGGTGGACACCTTCGTTTACGTGACCATACCTAAATAATTGATTTAGATATCTGGTATTGGCGTATAATTACCTGTCAGTGGAGAATGCCAATTTCACGTCGTCGACGAATCGTCGTTCATATCGTCAAGCGAGACGTCGTACATTTTTTTCGCAGACCGAAATAGTAAAGTCATGGCCAGCAGAGGCACTCTCGAAGGAGAGGTGGGAAATACTAGCGGCAGAGACTGGACAGAGAAGCGATATGCGGAGCTTTATTATTCAAAAGTCCGACGCATGCGTATCCGGACTCCGCTCCCTTCTCAAAAGAGCGGGTCCTCAAATTGGCACCTCCGAAGGGGTTGCCGGAGTTTTGTTTAAAGTACAATAGCTTGCTTAAGGTCGTATTCAGGTAATTATTAAGGCCGTGATTTTTGTCCATAAACAGCGAGACAAGAAAAATAGCGAAATGGGAACTTTTCTCGCTTCGCTGATTAAACCTGGACTTGAACAAGTTGAATACTAAGTCCAAAGGCTTCAAGCTGATTCCACAGACAGAGTCGCGTCATACTGCACCCAACGCCGCACTCGTAAACAAGGCTTTAAACACAGCTCAGATAACCCCTGCCATCTCCTAACTGGTCTCCCCAGACTGTTCCGGTTTTGGTCAGCCGGTATACTGTATAGCACGACAGAGAGCCATCCGTTCAAGCCCTCCTTGGACTGACTCGGCCCTCCCTAGATAATACATAGTAAACTCAACAGCGAACCTCGTGAATGTACGAGAAATAAAGGATAGATTACTGGTTATTGCTGTAAGCATCACAGTCCCTTCCATCGGGATCCACGGGAAGTCTACTGCTCTGCATTAAATTGAATCCACCAAACCATTTCCCGATACGTCTTTCCCTTTGAAGGATCCAGCCCTCTCCATAACACAAAGATACCGTCCAGTCTGTAACCGCCAACAAGCGACACGAAGGTTGTACGGACAAGAAGTCCACCGTTCCGTTGCCCCATGGGTTAACCATGGACAAGGTGTAAAATAAAGCCAATTAGAACGTGTACCCCGGGCCTGTGAATATATTGCAGATTGAAAACGACGCGCTCGTTAAGGCTGTCACCCGCCTCAGCCGCGTTGCCAGGTCTGCAAAACAATTTCCCACATCTAAGCCTCGCAGATACACTGACTTCCTTGCTCCGTTGAATCGCTCCCAGCAAAAGTCCCCTCGCCAGTCTCGTCCCTTTGTCCCCTCAGTTGGGCAAGCTCAGATTCGGCAGCTCTCCATTTCTCCATGAAGAGATCTCTCTCCTTTAAGGCGATGTTTTTCTCCTCTAAGGCGGCATGTTTATCTTTAAAGGCTGCATCCTTCTCTTGAGTAACGGAGCGCTTTGCCTCGTCTCGAGCTTCGATGAATAAGCGAGCAAGCCCTTCCATAACTCTACAATGGTTTCTCCACGTGCCTGTAAGATATTTCGCGCCATATTTCTTCAATGTGCTCTTTATAACTTTTTCTGAGAGATTTTGGTGATCCGAAACGAGTTCGCACGATGCTCCACAAAGCATGCTGAAATATTTGGAGAAAAAGTAGATGTCTCCGTTGGTCGGTGAAACGCCGAGGTCGAGAATGAATAACTTTTTAAACACTGGTGTGATATACGATTCTGAAAGATCTGAAGGTGGAATCGTGCAATCCACGTAAAGTGCCAGATACCGAATTTCCGGACATGTGTTTGCTATTTCAGGGAGAATATCAAGGGTAAGGGCTGGCTTTTCTAGTACAGCTGGGTGACAATTCAAGTGCAGGATTTGAATAATTGGGAAGGCGGATATGAACTGCACCAGCTCGTCGTTATTAAACATAAGCGGTACTGGCCAGAGGAGTGTGAATGTCGTCAGAGCCGGGAAAGGAAGAAAAGTGAACGGTTTTGATGGGAAAGTAAGACACTCGCGTCTTGAGAAATCAGCTAACGAAGCGTTACTCCACGTGGGAGGAAATGGATCTATCCGGAGCGAAATAAGCGACCTGCAGGAATGCGAGACAGCTTCGAGAAAAGAATGTAGTGCTTCGGCACTCTCAAACGAACGAAACCATAACTGTAGCGAACTTATGTTTGGTATAAAGCCAATGACCTTGGTAACGTTGGAAATATCGGCCATCACCCCAAGTTTCGTTAGATAAGGGAAAGGACCATCAGAGGATAATTGCCAATATTGGTTAAATCCTGGCTGTCCAAAGTTAAACACACTCTCGTGTCGCCAAGATATCTTCTTTATCCGTGGTAGACAAAGCAAAGCTTTGACAACTTGGGAGGTTAAAGTATTGATGGGAAGGTGGATGACTTCTAGCATCGATAATTGGGGGAGAAGATCGGCAACTTCCATCCCGATCTGCATTCCATGGTGAAGTTCGAGATGTTTGAGATGTGGTGCTCGCGCTACCACCTCTTCAAAGATCTCTGTGACCTCAAGTCGATTTGAACGAAAATCAATGGACAAATATATGAGGCTCTCGGACATGAAAAGCACAGAGAAATCAAGGGCCACGTCTCGCCAGGTATCTGAGACGGAGAGTCTCGTCAA
This sequence comes from Coniferiporia weirii, assembly GCA_024195185.1. Taxonomy (NCBI): domain Eukaryota; kingdom Fungi; phylum Basidiomycota; class Agaricomycetes; order Hymenochaetales; family Hymenochaetaceae; genus Coniferiporia; species Coniferiporia weirii. The sequence goes on from JAKOPK010000019.1 coordinate 113,363, forward strand.
CATTGGGGTAAACACGGTCAGTCTCTTGTGGTAGATTCGCATAATAGCCTCTTTTGAGAGTTCGTGTATAAAATCTGCGCTAATGGAAAGATCCCTTACTCGCTGGGCATATGATTGAAAGCGTTCCCAATCGCGACGTCTCGGTTTTGTCAGGAAGTGCAGCAATCCATCGTCCTATGGAGATCAAGAGCGTCATATTATTATTATTATTGCGTCAAAATTACATTTCGAAACAGCTGGCGATTATTTACTCACATAATCAAGTTGTGGCCCTAGCGGAGATAATATTTCGAATAACGGTCTGGGATTGTCCAGCTTTCTCCATAAATTATCGAGGGCGCAGTCTGACAAAGCAGAGCAGACGCGCGCACACCGTGCTAGAGATGCCTTGTCCGCGAAACCGAAAATCCGATTGCAGAGCTCTGGGACATCAAAGACATCCATTTGGTAGCATATGGGCAGGACTGTCAGGTTATCCATGATCATCGAGGTAGCAGTGAAGAGAGGCTGAATGCAACGTGCCCGGAAGGGCCTACTTAGAATGAATTGGAATTGTCATCATCGTTTCTGAGAGCGTGAGAATGCCATGTGAGCATCCGTAGACTGTCACCGTATCAAGTCTGACGGCATAATTGAGGTCACTCAGATTGTTGGCTATGCACAAATCCATATTGTATACATGAGTGTCTAGAACAATGATTTTGTGCAGGTATACTGAATTTTAAGAGGCTCAAATTAACTCTTAAAGCTGGTTCACCAGGTGGGAACCCTGTTCCGTTTCCAGAGGGTAAGTACACAGATTTCCACATTTTTATAAATAAACATAGAGTTGCAAAAATAATATGCTTGGGGTGGAACTGCGGTAGAAGCAAGGGCAGCCCAGACAAGGCTAGCGTCAAGTAGAACCCGCTACACAATAAACAGAATTCTACATCGACTCTGAAAGGACCCTGGTAGAGTCATTTAGAATGGGAAACACCCGACTTGTCGTCGACCTGCAGACTCAGAACACTCGGCCGGGACCGAAACCTAAGCGGGCGCCCCGGCGATTCCGGACCGAGCGACTAAAAACCACACCATATGCACGGTCGTCCCACTGAAGGCCTACGGGTAAGCACTTGAAGCCACCCAGTGTCGAACGGGCGGCCAGCAGGCCAATCGCATGTCCTGAACACCGTCGGAATCCCTACGGCCGAATGACTCTGTGTGACTCTGGGCCGTATTTATCGCGTTTATCGCATGGTTCACCCCTGGCTGGCCCTATTTAACTCATGACTTCCGCTCCGTGCTTGTCTCCATATCCCTTCGCCTGGTGTGCAGACGCTGCTCTCCACGCATCCTTAGACCAGCACCAGTAAGATATTTCCGGACTGCCATGTCTACCCCGCAAGTGCATCAGATCGCCAAGGCCGGCTTCGGCACGGGCACGAATGAGCTGTACGATAGGTGGGCGCGGATAGCACAACCACTCCCGCTGCTATTAATAATTAACCCGTCCCTGAACCCCGCAGGGCGCGGCCGACATACCAGCCCGACGTCTTGTCCCACATCCGCAAAGTGGCCGGCGCGAAGAGCTCAGTTAACATCGTAGAGTCCGTCGTGACCACCCCCTCTGCCGTGTTAGCGCGGCGACTCTGATCGCTCTGTCATAAATAACAGACTGGGAGCGGGCACCGGGATATTCACCCGCGCCCTGCTCGCGCACCCGGAGTGGCAGACGGCCGTCGGCGAGCTCAAGGCCATCGAGCCCAGCGAGGGCATGCGCGAAGTCTTCGCCAAGACTGTCATGGACCCTCGAGTGAGCGTCGCAAACGGGACGTTCGACCACACCGGCGCCCCGGACGCCTGGGCCGACCTGGTCATAGTCGCACAAGTATGCAAATTGACTACTGTGTCCACTCTGCGACGAGCTGTGGCTGGACGCGCTGATGCTGTGTAGGCGTTCCACTGGTGCCCCGACTACGAAGCGGCGCTGCAGGAATTCGCGCGCGTCCTGAAGCCCGAAGGGGCTATCGTGCTCGTGTGGAACTTGGAAGACCGGTATGGGGCCTATACCGATTTAAGAAAAGACACGGTCTTTAATAGAACCCTTTCCTCAGCGAGCGTGCGAGATGGGTCGACCAGCTGCGCGACGTGTACGAGAAGTTCGAGCTGAACACCCCGCAGTTCCGCCTCGGCCTCTGGCGTAAGGTGTTCGACGTGCCCGCATACACGAAGTTCTTCCACCCATACGAGGACACGACGTTCTATCACAACATAACTGGCACGTCGGACAGCGTCGTCGAGCGCGTGTTTAGCAAGAGCTACATCGCCGTCCAGCCAGAGGAGAACAAGAAGGCAATAAGGGAGATGGTGAAGGAAGTCGTGGAGAGGGGGGACGACAAGGTCTGGATTGACGAGGCGCAGGGCGTGTTCGAGTATCCCTACAACGCCTTCGTCTATGTGCTGCGTCGCAAGTGAAATATATAATAATAGCTTATTGTACTAGATAGTAAGAACATCCTTCTTGTACTCGTACCACCACCATCTCGGTGGTTTCTCACGGTCCTGAATGTCGCTGGCTCACTACATACAGAGGGATGTCTTTGACACTCCCTCCCTGCACTACATACAGAGGATCTTTGCATCCTCTCCTTCGTGCAGAGTGGGTCAGCAGACACAGTGACTGCACCAGATACTGGTTGGGCTACCTGCAACATCAAGGCCTCTGACCTAATGTATCGTCCATCTTCCAACTTGCTCTTTCTGTCGCTCTCAAAGGGTATAACACGCTTGTTACCCCTCATCTAATAACCATCCTCATAACTTGGTCTGGTGGAAAGCTGGGAATGGTCTGGGGACCTCACGAGGCCACAACGTTTCACAGCCTACACAACATCGATCAAACACACGGCAAACATGAGGCCGCTTTATTTAATCACCTGGACTTCAGAAAATCTATTAATAAGGAGGAGAAGATCGGGCCGGCGAAACTCCAGAACACAGATGCAGACATCAACTGACCTCATCCAAATGAGGCATTACACATGAGGCATTACGTCGACTCACCTGCGATACTGCAAATAACCAAGGTGCATGGGCAAACCCATCAGGCATACAGTTTTAGCAGCCAGGTCCCAATATGGACGACGATTGTGTTTTAGAAACGACACCGATTCACTCACGCGGAGTATAAACGCTAGGGAGGGGTTTATCTCTATCACCTTTAGTGAAACACACTCGACCCCGGTGGGATGACCAACCGAGCACCGACAAGTCGGACAGTGGCTCTGCATGTATTCAATTTAGCCGTTGCAAGCGGGTGTTCCAACTTCACTTCTACTAATTCGTTCTTATTCACGTCCCAGTCGGTCCAGTTATCCCTTCTTAGACATAAAAACATCATAAACTCAGAAACAGCCCACTACCAAATATTGTCTTTCTTTATTATTTTCGGACACGCTATTTAGCCTAGGATGGTAGTACCCCCTATTGTCGCGGCGCCGCGTCTTGCTCTCTAGCTGTAGCGGGATATAAATGCTGATTATAAAAATAAAAAAAATAAAAAAGATAGTAAGAATAGGACATGGATGATTCTGACTTTTCCCGCATATATATGTACTTGATTATTACGAATGAATGAATGCGTTTCGAACTGGCTTCTGAGCTTCGCCAACAATTAATTACTAACACTCAGTATCATACTCGACTTCGTCCCTTATGCAAATGTGTATAACTACAACATGATGAAATCGATTCTGTACCGACAAGGTCGCGCGTATCTGCGCCAAAAAAGGCTCTATTCGTCGCTCGTATCCACCAGTCAAGAAGCCGCCCTCGACGACTGGATACAGCGCACTCACGGCGTCCAGCAGCAATACCACGACGAGCTCTCTCGTTCCAAGGTCGCCGACCTCTTCTGCACCTTGCCCACGCGCGCCCACAAGCTCGCCGATCATGTACACGCACACACGCCGCTCCAGCCGCTGCACACGCTCGCGTTCTTCCACCCGCGCACGCCAGAGGCGCAGCTCGGCGCGGACCAGACCAACACGGACTTCTGCCCGCCTGCACCGTTCGCCCGGCGCATGTGGGCCGGCGGTGCATTCCGCTTCCCCCGCGCCAGCGACGCGGGCCTGCGCGTAAGTGCGGGGGCAGGGGCGACCGCGCGGGCGAAGGTCGTGAAGGTCGAGAAGAAAGGCTTTGAGAGGGGCATGCCTATGGTGTTCGTGCACCAGAATATCGAGTACGAGCAGGGAACTGGAGAAGGTCCGGCGGTGGTTGAGGAGCGGATTCATGTGTATTTGCCCAAGGATGCGCGGGCTGATAGGAGAGCGGTGCGCGAGGGTACGTGCTCAGTGCTGCCACGCCAAGTTGACGACGCGCCGCTTTGCTTTCCATTGATTGATACGGACCTCGCAGTGACTGGTCTACCAAAACCGCAGTACACATTCTCATGGACGCCCACGCCGACGACCCTATTCCGCTTCTCCGCGCTAACGTGGAACGCCCACCTAATACACCTCGACCAGGCGTACGCCCAAAACGCAGAGGGCTACCCAGGTACGTGAAAATACCCGCTCCCTCCCCAACCTGAAGCGCGTCCTACAAAACCTTCCCCCGCAGAGCGCCTCGTGCACGGCCCGCTGACCGCGCTGATGCTCGTCGAGGCGCTGTTCCATAAGGCCTACGCGGGTCGCATCGACAACTTCGTCTACCGCGCGCGCAACCCCGTTTTCGTGGGGCGTCGCCAGCACGTGTGCGGTGCGCTCAGCCCGGGCGGAGGTAGTGCGGCTTTGTGGGCCGAGGACGACGACGGGGTTGTCAGCATGACTGGGACGGTCGATCTGCTTGACCAAGGCTGGAAGACGACTGCATAGCATTCGTGAACTCGGGAAGGCCGCTATGGGGTGACGCCCGTTTCTTCGGTGGTCACCGCATGTGTTTCCCCAGAGCACATGCTTTTATTGTATCTCCAATAAAGCAGGGATGTATATCCAAGAAGAGTGGAAGCTATAACTAAACTAACTGAAGGCTGAGCAGCACGCTACGCTGGCAGTTAGTACGGCCGCCGCTCCCGCCTTCTGTGTTATCGTGCACATCAAGCCTCTCGTTCGTCTGTGCGATGTTACAAACCTTCGGAATGCACAGTCAGATCGGGCAATTTTGTTTTATGCTAGCATGGAAGGCGTAACTCTATCATCTACTGTAGTAGCTCCAAATTTGTAGCACACCGACACACGCCGGCGTTTGTGATTCCCTCCGGGCCTTCTGCACCTTCTGCGCCATAAACGCGTAAGGACATAGAAGGGATGTGTCCGTCAGACGTCTGCGTGCTCATCGGGGGTTCTCTCGTTCCGCTGCTAGTGCCAGTGTGAGGGGGTGGCACGTATACGTACGTACATGTCGTCCATTTTACCCAAATCGTACATATGATATATACGTGTATGTCAAATGCTCAGAAGCAAGCCTGTGCTCCGGTCGGGTTTTGAGGTTCGTATCCCCGGGCGTGTCCGTTACTCCGTACCTATCCCTTATGTGTGCTGCAGATCCTCTCCTCTTTCCACCTCATTCGTCATTTTTTTAAATGTTGCAGCGAGTGAAACTTTGGATAGCAGGGTCGCTAGCAAGTCGGATTGAAGCGGGACTTGAACTGGGTCCGTTAGTGGTTAAAATAAACTCACGAGCGGCACGGTTTCCGAGTCTTTCTTTATTTCTATATACATGTACGTACTGTAGTGCCCTTCTATCACCTTCATTCAGTAGTTCTACCAGCTCTATCTCCATCGCTGTGACAGCCAGGAACGGAGTCAGCCCCGCATTCGAGGTCGGGACTCGGGATTTGGTACATATGTAAGCTTTCCCTCCAGCGCCATGAATCCGTGATATCAGAGATGGAAGCGCAACCGGAATAAATGTTCAAGTCGAACTGCATCACAGTCTTTTCATACCTATTATTACAACTTTGAATAGACGAGAACTTCTTTCCGAGGGCGTGGACGGGTGACCTTGGAATACTTAAGTCTGAGTCAAAGAACACAAGAACGCAAGAATCTGTGATAAATTGACGCGTCGCGTATTCACGTGCAAATCACGTGTCCCCCTCCGTCCATTCGTTCGACCTCAAAAGGCCCGGGGACCGACCTAAAAATAAGTCATTTAAATTAAGCAGCCCGAGATAGATGATAGATGATAGGAGCCTGTATGTACAGTACAGTCTATATTTAACAACGTATTACAACCTCTTTTCGCGCGCTCCGACCCAAAAATACATTACTGTGGTGGGCAAAGGAGCTGTCCAATGAGGATGAGGAAGGGGGGGGTTAAGGCGCTTAGGGACTATCGTAGTTAGTTTTCACTGTAACTCCACTGGGGAAGCAATTCAGCGAGCGAGCGAGGGGATAAGCGTCCGTGGGTCGAGAGTCGTGCAGCGAATGTCATTCCCTGTTATTTATTTATTTTGCGCTTTTTTTGTTTTCCTTCTTCACGGGGACCAATCGGCGACTAGATGTGGCGCCGTACGGTCAAACGCATTTAGCACTGCCCACGCTGACGGTCGTGCCTCGAACGACTCGTGCAGCATGGGGCGTACGAGGTTAACGAGTCCCGGGATGTCGTACTCCGTCATCTGCAGAACACGAGATGCACACAAAAGGTTCTGAACCAGATCTCTGAACAATGTGGCAGGTGCGTACCTTGCAAGCACGAAGGATGACGACACCTAGCGCCCAGACATCCACCTTGAACGGATCAGACTCCTCGCCGCGCTCGATCTCAGGGGGCACCTCTGTGCCGCGGCACCCGACGATCCGCGGGTGGCTAGCACTAGCGCCAGTAGCATACCGCCGGCTCATCTCGAAGTCGATGTACCGATAGTGTCCTTGGTAATCCGTCAAGACGTTGCGTAGCGAGATGTCTAGGTGCGCGATCCCATGCGCGTGCATAAAAACAAGGCCCTATAGGGTAGCGTGTAAATTAGTTGTCATTTCCCACACTAGTACTGGACGTACTTCGATACACTGCCGGATGGCGCGCAGAAAGTCCCGTTCGGAGCATGGATTGCTCGGGTCGATAAGCTGTGAAGACCACTCTTCTTGGACGATAAAGCCCACGTCTTCCTCTGGCACCTCAATAAGGTCAAGCACGGCTAATCATGGGATCACGAGAAAGAAAAAAAAGAAAAGAGCCGCAGTCAGTTCCCGAGACCACAACCACCAGGCGTCACCACAAATAACCCCGCGAGACGCACGAATAGTATGGTTCATGGGATCGTTGCGAAGAGGGGGCGTTGACAGAATGCGGATCACGTCGAACTGGCGACTGCGAAGACACACGGCTTTGACCATGATACGCTTCCCATCGCGCACCCGGGTACCGCGGAAAAGCGTGTCGGGCTATTAATATCGACGACATCCGGAGTTGGAGATAAAGTTTTTTTTCTGAGGTAAAACACATCGTCGCACTCACCAGCCCAGCGTCTTTGCAAAGCGCGTCAGGATTAGCTCTACATGCCCGTGCATAGCCTTCCCTGTGGCAGACATTTGCCGGGGTGTTGGGGATGGGGCCTCCAAAGACACGTTCATAGTACTGTTTGACATCTCTAGATGTATCGAGCCGAAGTCCGAGCCGCTCGAGTAGACTTCTGTAGTTCTCCCAGCAGGGTGTGATGCGCACGTTCAAGTCGTCTTCGTCTAGGGAGGAGGCGGATGAAGTTGACGGGAAGGAATCGGAGCTGGAAGAAGACGAGATGGAGCTAATACGAGGACGCATTTAAGAAAAGCGGACTCAGGCTCGGACTTCTAAGCTCCAGCTGCAGGTTGTGGCAGTACTACAAGCGGATGACGGGCAGAAAAAAGAGCAGGAGCAAGGGCAAGGGGGAGACTTATATCGGGAAATTATCCGCAGGGACTAAGAGAGCTGAGCGTAAGGCCGGATTTGGAAGGCATAGGGCGGGGCAGAGAGCGACGGGCGAAGGAGAAGAAGAGTATTCGAGCTTGTTGAGTTGAGTGCGGCGGTACCGGAAAGGGAGGAAAGTCAAACACGGTTTGGCTACATGTCCGACATCGCATCAGGCTAAGGTTAGAAGAGGAAAGAAATTCGCTGATAGCAATACGATAAAGAGAGGAGCGCCGACGAGCGACCGGAGAGGAAGAGCACGCGCTGAGTGAGGATACACATAGGGAGCACGATTCCCAGCGCGAAGAGGCGGACTGCGCTGGCGACCGCGAAGGTTCCGAAACAAGCTACCAGGAAAGGAAGGAGCGGGAGTCGTGTGAGAGAAAAGAACCAGGATTGTACTGGACACTGGAGAGCAAGTTTAGGTTTCCGGCAAAGCGAGGCGAAGGCGCGGAGATGGTAGTCGAAGCTGTCGCGGTCGACAATGAAGGGGCTGAGAAGCACGAGCCTAAAACGTCGGTGGCGGTGGTGCCGTCCCCGTATGGAAACGTGTTCCCAGCGCGTCTCCGAGTACTCCGACTTGCTTGCCTCCGACCGCCATGGCCTGGCAGTACCAGCACTACCAACCACCTGGGTCGGCATACTACCCACCCACCTCACAAGAGCCGTACGCAGCGCAGGGCTACCACCACGCCTGGTATGGCTACACCTTCCAGCAGCACCCGCAGGCTCGTCCCTCTGCGCCCATCCAACAGGTAGCTCCGATTCCGACACCCCCAGCTGCACCTACCCCAGCACCGCCGCCGACGACGACGGCGACGTTCTCCACGTACAACCCCACATTTGTGCGCGAGCCCGCCAGCTCGACTGCAGCCGGCACGAGCACCGGCACACGCGGACCACGGAGACAGTCGCAGTTGAAGGGGCTGTTTGCCAAAGAACGTGAGTTCGTCTATCTCGGCGGATCGATCTGCGAAGACGATCCGCGTTCTTCTGCACGTCTATATCCCACCAGAGACAGACTGGACGTTTTACCGCTCTCCCGGTGTGCTGGCCTCCGAAGACTAGCCGGCTCCGCATGCTGTCAACTTGTCTATCAAACCACGCTAACCCGCTTTTCTCCAGTTCCCAAACTCATGTACAGTTTCGGCGATGACAAACAGGTCGCAAACGACTCTGTGGCCGTCATGGAGGAGATCCTAATTGAGTATATCGTCGACGTGGTATGTCTTCCTCGGATACTATTTATTTTTGGCTAACCAATTCCGCAGTGCCAGACATCGCTCTCGTCTACGCGCAAGACGCGGCTCCAGATTGAAGACCTACGCCGCACTTTGTCACGGCATGGAGACTCAAAGAAGCTTGCACGCATGGAAGAGCTGCTGTTCATGCAGGAGGACATCAAACGCGCACGCAAACAATTCCCGGACGACGAGCTGGGTGGAGGTGATAACTTCTAGGTTCCTCCGTATTACACTCGTCCTTGTATCATACATCCCAGCTTGTACAGTAGCTCTGTTAAATTAGTTAGTATTCATAATGACGTCGCTAGGTGCTCCGTCGCCGTCAACCGCCCCTTCCAGTTTTCGCATCTTGCGCTCCAGATACCGCTGTCGGGCGCTCTGCACGTCTTCCTCCGTATTTCGCTTTGCTACCATCCGTTGCGCCCTCGCACGCTCAGCCTCCTCGTGCTTCTGTGCTGCCCTCTCCTTTTCCTGCGCAAGCTGTTCCTCGATCTCACGCCGCCGCCGCTCATTGATCTCGCGCTGACTCGCGGCAGTGCCAACCGCGCGGGGAGCTGCAGCCGCCTGATCATTTGCGCCCCCTTTCGACTTCCCCGCAGACAGGCCGAGTCTCCGCGTGTTCGGCGCAGATAGGTTCAGTCCGGCGGAGAGCAGTTCGCGCTTGTCGACGATCTGGTTGTCATCGTTCAGCTCGACACTCTTCCCTTCCGTCATAGCCAGCTGCGCGCGCTCGAGGTCCGAAACCGGGGTGAAGTCCGCAGGCTTCGTGATCGTAAGGTTCTCAGGCCCGAGTGTGCCCTTTTTGTTCTGCGTCGCGGCGACGGTCGCGCTGTGCTGCTCCTCCGTCTTCTCGAGCAGCTGCCGGTAAAAGTGAGTCATCCCTGTTGAGGGTCCGCGCTTTGCTTTCTCCAGTTCTGTTTCCGAGGTGCCGGTATTAGAGACGTACTAAGACATATGATACGAGCTGTGTGTCCAGCGCACCTTCGCGTTTCTTTTCCTCCTCCTCGGCCTTTCGTACCTCGATCATTTGGTCCTTGTACGCCTGAGTAACGAACTGCTCCTTGTCCACGAACTCGTCGCCCTCGGCCTCCCGCTCGCGCTGTATCATCTTCTCCTCAGCCCGTAGGTGGTCCAGCTTGCGCACCGTCGCAGCTTGCAACAGCGAGCCAATATACTTCGGCTAGAAAACGTACACATGCAAAGAAAAAAACACTGTTAGCCTCTCCCGACGAGTATGAGGACAGCGTAAAAGAAAGACCCCTTGCGTACCTTGCGCTCCTGCGTCTCGACCTCCTTATGCTCCTTCTGACGCGCCTTCGCAGCCTGCATCGTATCCCACACCTCGTCGTACTCATACACAGTCCTATCGACGAGCTTCTCCGCCTCGAGACGCTTCTGCTGCGCCCTCGACAGGCGCGGTGCAACCTGCGCCTGCGCAGCGAGCGCGCGGTTCCCCTTCACGCCCGCCGCTCTCGATCCAGACCCGGAAGCAGTCGGCGCAGCGTCGAGCGGCTCGTCGTCTCCAAGCGACGCGAACGCGGCGGGTTGCCGGAGCGGAGGCGCATTCCCCGTCGTTGTCGCCGCTGTTGCGGGCTTGGCTTTGTTGAGGGAAAAGGACACCTTCATGGCGTGTGCAGCCTGCGCAGCGAGTGCATACCCAAGTCGGACGGAGCGAAATTAGGTTGAGTTTGCCTTATTCGTATTTTAGAGTTTGTGCTGGACGCGTCTGATTTTTCGACTCGGACTCGGACTCGGACTCGGACTCGGAGGCCCGTGTCTACAAGCTAAGTACAGCTACCGCGCTTTTATCGTAAAGCGATGGCGACAAATGTATTCGACCGACGACGGATAAATGGACCAGAGGAGAGCTTTGCTCCGACTTACGCGAGCGACGATGAAGAAGACGTTGTGAATGTAAAAACGGACGTAGAGCAGCCGCGCCGTGGTCGAGCGGCGTCGGAAATCCGCCCTATATGTGCGTTAGTACCAATCCCAACGTTCCAGCTTACAGCTTACACAGAGTTCATAGTCTTGAAAACAGGCCTCATAAGCCAAGCAAACGGCTCTGCGTACATAGAGACCGAGAAGACCAAAATTGCATGTGCAGTGTCCGTCCGTCTCGCACTCCCATTGATTTACGCGTTCGCGTCCTGAACGAAACCTCCCGGAGGGGGAGACATGTAGATACGGCCCGCGCCAGTCGAAGAGCGCGACGTATAACGAGAAGGGGAAGATAAATGTAGAAGTGAAGTTTGCGCCGTTTTCATGCGCGAAGCGTCGTGCGCCTATGCGGGTGAGCTCGTTTGACGGCCCGTGCGTAGAAACATTCTTGCTCATATCATATGACTGCAATTGTTGGCTTCACAGGACGCGGAGGATCGGTCGGTCTCGGTTTTAATACAGCAGTCCCTCGTTCCCGCCGTCCGTCTGGAACTCCTCCCAAAGTCGACCATTGACGTGTATTTGTTCGTTATCGAGAATGACGGCATCGAAGGCTGCGTGGCTGCAGGGTCTGTTGCTGCCAGCACAGCACTTGCAGATGCTAGCATAGACATGCTCGGGCTCGTGGTCTCATGTGCTGCTGTGAGTCGCTGTCGCTGTCGTCCCTACGATGTTTTTGCACAATAATCGCTGACAATGGCTGGACCGACCGTATTTACCAGGCTACGAGGACGAAAGAGATCTGGCTAGACCCTACGGCGGAAGAAGCGCGCGAGGCACATGGTTGCTTGACCTTGGCGTGTGTTCCCGCGCTAGGACTCGTTACGAATGTCTGGCAGACGGGGCAGATGCATATCGACGAGGTGGAGAAGGTGCGCGTTTCTTGGAGTCTTTCACGGAAACGGCGACCCCCCTCATCTTTTTTTTTGGTGTGTGTATGTGTGTAGTGCATGGACGCGTGCCAGGAGCGGTGTCTGGATATCCACAAGGTCGTTGCGCAGGCGCTTTTAGACACTCATGGCAATGGGAGCTGAGGCGCAGGGAGAGAAAAGGAGAGAAAAATCGTAAAATTTGTTACGTCGTTCTTTTTTTATTTTTTCTTGGGCTTCCTGAAAGTGGGCCCGTGTACTTTTGTCCGTATGTACAATATAATAGTACTTCTGACTTTTTCCCTGCCTCCGGACTCTCTCAAGACGAGTTCCTGTTTGAAAAACCGGTCGGAGGGCCTTCGAGTCAAAGCGGACTCACACCACCGGTACGTAAATACTTATTAGCGAGAATTAACGAGAGATGCGCGCCCAGGTCTTGCTCAAGACGCGCTGCTGCTTCACAGGTCTGCCTTTAAGCTGGTCCTAATCTTTCCCTTGCACCCCTTCGCCTTCGCCATCGTCAGCTAATATTAATGTCCGCGAAAAACGCCCCAAGAACGGACGCTTGATATGAGAGGGTGAGTTCCACAGAATATGTATATGACCCCGGTTTGATGCTCAGACTCCCTCAAATTGATATTCAACATTAATGGTCAATTTTCGTTGTACTCTCCAATGCGGTGCTCTTCAGCCTCCAAACATGACCTTAGCCATCTGAAAAGGCTTATCGTTCCCAGCGCGCCGAGTGCCGTGCATTTGCTAATACACTGCGCATCCCAGTAGCTTCTCTTGCGAGGATGTATGGGATGTCAGCACCGGTCATCATGCGCGTTATCAACAACGAGTTTAAGTTTAAAGATAACCTAGATTCAGACGAGGAACATATCACCTCGGATGTTTCTCCAGATCTTCTGGAGGTGATGGATGGATTGAACGATGTGAGTACTGGATGCTAGCAAGTTGGCCGCAGTCTGTCGTGATGGTGGTGCCATCATAGTGAAATCGTTGACGTCCTAATATCTCCCTGTTTATGCTTATAAGAACCTACAAAGAAAAACAGGTATTTGTGTACGTTGGTCTTCATTGATATCAGTAGATTGACTGGTCCGAGTCAATAGAACTTGGCTTCTTCGTGTTCATCCGTTAACTTGGCGGGAAAGGCCGGCGTTTCTGCTGATCAGGAGGAACGACCCTCTAGGGAGCATTCACAGGTCGATCCAGAAGAGTTTTTGTTAAACGCTATCAGAACTACGCAAATCGATTCCTCGTCGATATCCTCAAACGCTGTTCTGAACGCCAGGCTCCTTTCAGCTTTAGTCGTGTGGAAACGAGTAAGCCTGGAGTTGACCTCCCCCAGTCATTGGTACCTAACACTCTTTAATTTCTGTTTTCTTTTAGAAAAATGATGCGGGGGAAGGAATGTTAGAGAACCCTAGTGCCCCTGCTAAGGCCATAAAAATGGAGAGATTGGACGTGGTGCCAGTGCAACATCCTGGAACGTCCCCTGATCCCACCTGGGCTCAGACGGCCGTCACGGTCTCTGTTCCATCCGCTCGGGTGCTCCGACCCAGAACAAGAATATATGGGTGCCCTACCGGAGGACTCAGAAAAATGCGACACCAAAGTCCTGAAATAGTTGAAATACACTCCGACAGCGAGTCATCATCTTCCACTCCGCAACCTGTCAACGAACCTGAGGCCTCCACCAACTCGCCACCAACTGGTACCACACTGTCCAGATCTCTTGTCTCTGCTACGTCACCGACAGCACCAGGCGAGAATTCCGGGTCAGCCATAGTCTCCTTCCTCGTCTCACAGGGTCGTGACTTGAGCAGACTTCTGCCAATGTTCATCGAGCTCGGTATAAAAGATAATGAGGGCATCGCATTGTTAAGGAGCATGCCGCGTAAAAGAGCAAGAAGTGGTTCGATGAACTCGTTGAACAGGGAAAGCTTACGCTGCTTGAAGCTCGTGCTCTTTTATGCACTCTCCATGGCTAATGTCGATTTGACGACCATGCATATGGCGTGGTTTTTAGTCGCTCGGTCCGGAATCGCCGGGGCGCCCGCTTAGGTTTCGGTCCCGGCCGAATATTCTGAACGGCTGCAGGTCAACAACAAGTCGCGTGTTTCCCATTCTAAATGACTCTACCAAGGTCGATGTAGAATTCTGTTCATTGTGTAGTGGACTCTACTCAGCTGCTTTTGTTACCCAGGCTTCAGCATCCTATTTTTGTAACTCTATGTTTATTTATAAAAAATGTAGAAATCTGTGGAACGGGGTTCCCACCTGCTAGTGGTGAACCAACTTTACAAGTTACTTTGAGCCTCTAAAATACACGTATGTACATAACACCATTGTGCTAGATACACATGTATACAACATGCATTCGTGTGTAGCCAAGAATCCGAGTGACCGTAATGTCTTCGGACGCCTGCGATCGGATACTTATGTACATTCTCACGCTCAGAAACGATGATGACAGATCCGATTCATTCGCTCCTCTTCACTGCTGCCTCGATGATCATGGATAACCCGACAGTACTGCCCATACGCTACCAAATGGATGTCTTTAATGTCCCAGAGCTCTGCAATCGGATTTTCGGTTTCGCGGACGAGGCATCTCTAGCAAGGTGTGCGCGCGTCTGCTCTGCTATGTCAGACTGCGCCCTTGATAATTTGTGGAGAGAGCTGGACAATCCCAGACCGTTATTCGAAACATTGTCTCCGCTAGTGCGAGGTGTGAGTAAATAATTGCTAGCCATTTCAAAATGTAGCCTTGACGCAACAATAATAATATGATGTTCTTGATCTCCATAGGGCGATAAATTGCTGCACTTCCTGACAAAACCGAGACGTCGCGATTGGGAACGCTTTCAATCATATGCCCAGCGAGTCAAGGATCTTACCACTGGCACAAATTCCATAATGGAGCTCTCTGAGGAGGCTGTTATGCAAATCTGCCACGGAAGGCTGACCGTGTGTCTTACCCCAAAGTTGACGAGACTCTCTGTCACGACTATCTGGGAAGACGAGGCCGGGGTTTTCGATCTCTCTGTGCTTTTCATGTCCGACAATCTCACGAATCTGTCCATTTATCTTCCAACAAATAATCGACTTGAGATTGCAGAGTTCTTTGAAGAAGTGGTAGCGCGAGCACCACATCTCAAACATTTGGAACTCTACTATGTCTACAGTAGAGGGCAGGTCGAGATGGAAGTTGCTGAGCTGCTCCCCCGATTATCGATGCTAGAAGTCATCCTCCTTCCCGCCAATGCTTTAACCTCCCAAGTCGTTGAAGCTTTGCTTTGTCTACCGCAGATAAAGGATTTATCTTGGGAACGGGAGTATAGTTATGGACGGCTAAAACGTATCGAATTATCTCCTCCCCCTCATGATTCTTTCCCTTATCTAACGAAACTTAAGTTGATGGCCGATATTTTTGACGTTATTGAGCTCATTGGCTTTACGCCAAATCTAAGGTCGCTACGGTTATGGTCTCGTTCGTTTGAAGGTGCCGGAGCACTACATTCTTTTCTCGAAGCTGTCTCGCATTCCTGCAGATCGCTTATTTCGCTCTGGATAGATGCATTTCCTTACATGTGGGATAACACTTCGTTGGATAATTTCTCAGGACGCGAGTGTCTTACTTTCCCATCAAAACCGCCCAATTTTCTTCCTTTCCCGGATCTGACGACATTCACACTCCTCTGGCCAGTACCGCTTATGTTTAATAACGACGAGCTGGTGCAGTTCATATCTACCTTCCCAATTATTCAAAACCTGCACTTGAATTGTCACCCAGCCGTGCTAAAAAAGCCAGCCCTTACCCTTGATATTCTCCCTGAAATAGCAAACACATGTCCGGAAATCCGGGATTTGGCACTTTACGTAGACTGCACAATTCCACCTTCAGATCTTCCAGAATCGTGTGCCACACCAGTGTTTAAAAAGTTATCCATTCTCGACCTCGGCGTTTCACCAACCAACGGAGACATATACCTTTTCTCCAAATATTTTAGTAGGCTTTGCGGAGCATCGTGCAAACTCGTTTCGGAGCACCAAAATCTCTCAAGAAACGTTGCAAAGAGCACATTGGAGAAATATGGCGCGGATTATTTTGCGGGCACATGGAGAAATCATTGTAGAGTTATGGAAGGGCTTGCTCGCTTATTCATCGAGGCTCGAGACAAGAAGGATGCAGCCTTCAAAGATAAACATGCCGCCTTGGAGGAGAAAAACATCGCCTTGGAGTCGGAGAGGGACATCCTCATGGAGAAATGGAAAGCCGCCGAATCTGAGATTGCCCGACTGAAGAAACGGATGGAAGATAATGGCGAGGAGGCCGCGTCCGACTCAGTGGAGCGCAAGTAAGTCAGCGTACCTGCCAGACTTGGATGTGGGCAGTTTACTGGCAGGTCTGGCAAGGCGGACGAAAACCTCGACGAGCGTGTCTTTTCCAATCCGCAATACGTTGATAGGCCCGGATCCGGATTAATTGCTTTCTTTACGTTTGTCCGTGGTCAATCTATGGAGGGAGGGAATGGTGAACGTCTTGTTCGTAGTATTCAGCCCGAGGCTGGTAGTCGTTGGCAGTCGACAGGTAATATGCGTTTCACATACGGATAAGATTGATTATGAGTCGGGTTTGTGAACAATATTAATGGGCTTTTAACCTATGTATCTAATTCAATAGTTCATAGCTTGAGATCAACTTGCAAGTGACAACTGGCTCGAGGAAATATGGTGTTGCATCAACTGAGTCGCTCTCCATTGCTTCATCCACTAGGTGAGCACCAGTGGTTGCTTGCCGCTCAACGTCTTTGGTGTCTTTGGACTTGACAGTCAAAATGTCGGCTTTATGGATGACGCGTCTCTCGCAATACGCGTCTGTATCTCTCTCGGCCCGGTTACAGATGCTGACATAATATTTTCGTGTAGAAAAGACGCGCGCGAACGCATCGCGTATCCTTTCACTGCTGCTTCGACGATTCATGTGCACCGTGGATAATCTGCCAGTCTCCATACGCCCCAGGACCAACGTCTTTGATGTCCCAGAGCTTCGGGAATGGATTTTTGCGTTTGCGGAAAAGGCGACTTTGGCGCGGTGCGCGGCCGTCTGCTCTACTTGGTCAAGCTGTGCCCTCGATCATTTGTGGTGGGAGCTGGGCAATCTCCTCCCGTTGCTGGAAGTATTATCTTCACTAAAACCAGACGTAAGTAAATAGCAGACAACTTTCTTATGCCATATTGCCACAACATCAGCAATGACTTAAATTTTCGTAGAGACCTGGTGGCGGTTTATTGTACTTCCAAATACGATTAACAAATCGCAATTGGGAACGCTTTCGGACATACGCACAGCGGGTCAGAGTGCTTACTATTGACGTTCACATGGCTTCAACGCTATCCACAGAAGCAGTTATACAGCTGTGTCGCCAGGGATCAACAGTGTATTTTACTCCTAAGTTGACGAAACTCAGCATTTGGTCCGCCCAAAGTGTATATCTTGATATTTCGGTACTATTCATGTCCGATAGTCTCACAGAGCTGTCCCTTTATCTTCCCGAAAATCGGCGTAAGGTCTCGGAATTCTTCGCACAAGTGATAGCGCGGGCACCGCGTCTCAAACGCCTTGATTACCGCTCGGAGCTTAAACAGTACTTGGAGATGGAGGTTGCTGAGCTGTTCTCACATCTACCGGAGCTAGAAATTGTCTATCTTCCCGCTGGCACTTCGGCCGCACGGAGCGGGGCAGTTTTGTCGCGTCTACCGCAGGTGAAGGGCACTTTTTGGCGCCAGACTTTCAGATACAAGATAAGCCGCATTCATTTCTTGCAATTATCCCCTCACGGTTCGTTCCCTTCTTTAACGGAACTTGGGTTGACAGCCTCCCTTTCTGATGTCAGCAAGCTCATCAGCTTTACACCGAATTTAAGGTCGTTGGATCTGTATTCTCGTTCGTTCGAGAATGCCGAAGCACTGCATTCTTTCCTCGAAGCTATCTCGCGTCCCTGCAGATCGCTTCTCTCACTCCAGATAGATGCGGCTACATTTCCGGGCTGGACTTTCGCTTCACTGAAAGATGTTTTGGGACGTGAGTGTCTCGATTTCCCATCAAGGCCCTGCAATAACCTTTCTTTCCCAAAGCTGACACTATTCATAATACATTGGCCGGTCCCTCTTTTCTCTAATAACGACAAGCTGGTGCAGTTTATTTCTTCTTTCCCGCTTATAGAGGGACTGGCCTTAAATGGCTACCCACTTATGCTGGATAGGCCTCGCCTTACCCCTGACATTCTTCAAGAGATTGCCAGGATATGCCCCAAAATTGACTTTTTATCCCTCTATGTGGATTGCACACTTACAACCCCGGACCTCTCAGATTCATGCGTTACATCGGTATTCGAAAATTTGAAAGAACTTGAGCTCGGCGTCTCACCGATTCACGAAAAGGTCAATACCTTTTCAAATTATCTCAGCAAGCTTTGCAAATCATCATGTCATTTCAATTCGAACGACTTCGGCAGGCATGTTGAAGACATGGAGAAGGAGTACGGTCAGGATTTTCTAAAAGGATCGTGGGCTTGCGAATACGACAATATCGGGGAGCTTGTTCGTTTATTCATCAAGGAGCGAGACGAGGTGATGCGCCCTGTTTTTCGGGAGAGGGATGCGGTCTTGGAGCAGAAACATGCAGCTTTACAGGAGAAACACGTCGCCTTGAAGGAGAGGGATATCTTTATGGAAAAATGGAAAGCTGCCGAATCTGAGAATGCCCGACTAAGGGGACGAAGGGACGAGACTGGCGAGGGGGCTATTGCTGGGACCGACTCAACTGAGCAGGGAAGTCAGCGTACCTGCGAGGCTTAGATGTGGGACAGTTTTTTGCTGACCTGGCAGCGCAGCTGAGGCGAGTGACAGCTTTGACGAGCGCGTCGTTTTCAATCTGCGATATATTCACAGGCCTGGGATCCGCGTCCTAATTGGCTTCATTTTACACCTTGTCTATGGTTAACCTATGCGGAAACGGAATGGAAGACCCCTTGTCCGTAGGACCCTCAAGTTGCTTGCTGGCATTAATTGGCGGTTACAGACTGGAGGGTAACTTTGTGCTACGGTGAGGGCCGGATCCTTTAAAGGGATAGACGTATCAGGAAATGGTCTGGTGGATTCAATTTAATGCGGAGCGGTAGACTTCCCATGTATCCCGATGGAAGGGTCGGTGATGCTTACAGCAACAACCAGCATTCGATCCTTTATTTCCCGTACATGGTTACCAGATTTGGAGCCGTGTTTAAAGCCTTGTTTACAAGTGCGTTAGGTACAATATGACACGACTCGGTCCGTGGAATCAGCCTAAAGCCTTTGGACTTGGTATTCAACTTCAGGCTTAAACAGCGAAGCGAAAAAGGTTCCCATTTCGCTATTTCTCTTGTTTCGTTGTTTATGGACAAAAACACGGTTTCAACAAGGACCTGCATACGACCTTAAGCAAGCTACTGTACTTTAAACAAAACTCTGACAACCCCTAAAATGCCAATTTGAGAACTCAAATTTCTTGTGACCTCAGGCTCTTTTGAGAGAAGGGACGGGGCCCGCGTGCGTCGGACTTTTGAATAATAAAGCTCCGCATATCGCAAACCCACTTTCCTCCCGCTGGTTTTTTTCCATCTCCTCTCCTTCGGGATATCTCTGCCGGTCATACTCATGACTTAATCATTTCGGACTGCGGGAGAAATGTATGCCGTCTCGCTTGACGATATGAACGACTAATCGTCGACGGCGTGAAAATCGGCATTCTCCACCGGCAGGTAATTATCACCAATTCCAGGTATCTAAACGAAGTATTTACGCATGGTCACGTAAACAAAGGCATCCGCCCTCGTGTTAAATCGATCGTAGATAGGTCACAGCCTGCCTCTTGTTCCTCTTGCTTCCCCTCCAGTTTGTGCACCAATACCATGGGCGTCGTAGAAACATCTTGGCCCTGACTCCGATCGCCACAAACCCGACATCTTTATTACACTGTATTTCGGAACTTCGTGAACAACTTTTCACCTTTGCAGACAAAGCGTCCCCTGCACGATGCGCACGTGTTTGTTCTTCATGGTCAGATAACGCCCTTGACGTTTTATGGAGGCGTTTGGAGACATTCATCCCATTATTCAACGTCTTTTCCCCGGCTGAACCAGACGTAAGTAAGAGATCATTTACTCCAAGGGTCATGTAGTCTTGACGCATCAATCACACCTAGGCGAACGGTTTACTGCACTTCAAGGTAACACTGAGACGCCGTGACTGGAAACGTTTCTACAATTATGCGCGGCGGGTCAGAACACTTTATGTCACGGATGACACCCCGATGCTCGCCAGCGATACGATTTCACAAATATACCAGAAAAGGCTAACGATGTGCCTTACCCAAAAGCTGTCGGGACTTAGGGTCTATACCTTTAACGTCGATTTACTCGAGTTTTCGTTCTATTCATGCACGACGGCTTCGAAACTTCGGCCGTTTCACCCCTCCCCCTATTCAATTAATGTCCAGGAATTCTGTGAGGAGACGACAACACGAGCGCCAGGTCTCAAAGATCTTCGGTTCTGTCGACCACCTGAACATTTTCCAGAAAGTTTTTTCCTCAAGCTGATCCCGTCGCTGTTGGAGCTGGAAACCGTACATTCACTTTGTAACTTGCTCACGTCGAGCGTCAAGGCCTTGTCGACCCTCCCGCAGTTAAAAAGAATAGCCTGGGGCCACACGCTCCCCCATACCTCTGAAGATGCAAAACGTGTTCGTTTCGAACGCACTCTTAATCTGGAGTCGTTCCCTACTCTCACGACACTCTCGCTGACGGCTGCACTACCCGACATCAAGACGTTCTTCGGCTCAACGCCCAACTTGACATCTTTAGCTATCCGACTCTATTCACTTGCGGGTGTCCGAGCACTATATACTGTACTCTTCTTGGGACTATATCACGGTGTTGCCATTATGTACGGGAACTCTACATACATACAAGCGTTTCCCAGAAGCAATACCACGCTGAAGTGTACCGAATACCTCGCATTCTCACCTGAGCTATTCCCCGTCCCATCTCTACCAAATCTAACTATGTTCACGCTCTTCAGCCCATTCCTGCTTCTGTTCGACGACAGCGAATTGGTGCGCTTCGTATCTGGGTTACCGGCGATGGAACGGTTATATCTAAGCCCCCACCCTGATGTGACGGAAGAACCTGTATTCACTCTGGGCGTTCTCCCTGAAATCGCCAGGGTATGCCCCAAACTTCAATACTTGGGCCTGCATCTAAACTGCACAAGGCCGACCTCCATCGTCCCGGACTTGTATCATGCACCATTATCTGAAAACCTGGACACACTCGACCTTGGTTATTCCCCTATAGGCAAAGATATTTTACCCCTCTCCCAGCTCCTCAGCAAACTCTGCAGACCGTCATGTATATTGACTCAAAAGTTCCGGAATTATTTGACGGACAGAGGGATGTACCCTTCCTCGAAGTCGTGCCCCTTCGTGAAGGTGTTTGGGTTCATCATAGTGAAGAGTTGAAGAAGGCAGTTCGTTTACCTTTCGAAACTCGAGACGAGGGAAAGCGCTTAGTTATGCAGGAGAAAGACGCGGCTCTGGAGGAGAAAAATGTCACTGAAAGAGAAAGATGCCGCCATGGAGAAATTGAGAGCCGCTGAGGCAAAGATCGCCTAGTTGAAGGAACGGACAGGCAAGTTGAAATTTCTAGCAGAACCAGATGTGGCGTAGCATATTAAGCAGACGTCGTAAAGAAGGTATAGTAGTGCGTACAGCAGTGGCCGCTTGCATAATTTTATGCCTTCTGCAGGTACCGACGCGTGTCAGGAGCGGTGTCTGAAGATTCACAAGGTCATTGCACTAGCGCTTTTAGACACCCATGCCGGGAGCTGAGGTGCGGGGAGAAAGAAGAAATTTGTTGCGTCGTTTTTTTACTTGGGCCTCCCGAAAGTGGGCCCATGTACTTCTGTCCGTATGTACAGTAGAATAATTGCATTTTAGTCCGGATTTCTCCAGCCTCCGGACCCTCGACTCAGAGAGTCAAGACGCATTTGCGTTCTGCCCTCAGGTCCGCCCTGATAACACCCAATAGTGCGCCGTTATCGTTGGTGCCGACGTCGTTGCCTTCGGCAGATCAATCCAGTTCAAAAAATCTTACGACGTTCTCGTACTACGAGAAATCCGATATGCAAGGGTGCTGGATGTGATCATGTACTGTAGTAGAACTTAATGACTTTACTGCTGCCTTGCTGCCGATAACGAATGCTTACATAATATTATCGCGTAGTGAGAACGCCCAAACGTTTTTTTTCGGCGCGCACCTTCCACTTCGACCATAACTCCGACCACACATGTGCACCATGGATAACCTGCCGGTCTCCATTCGATTCAGAACCAGCGTCTTTGATGTCCCAGTGCTTCGGAGATGGATTTTTGCATTTGCGGAAGAGGCAACTCTGGCGCGATGTGCAGCCGTCTGTTCTACTTGGTCAAACTGTGCCCTCGATTATTTGTGGATGGAGCTGCGCAATCCCTTCCCATTGTTGGTAATATTATCTCCACTAAAATCAGACGTGAGTAAATAGTCGACAACTTTCTTATACAGTGTTGTCACAAGATTGGCAATGACTTTAATCTCTGTAGGAACTTGACGGTTTATTGTACTTCCAAACAAGATTGACAGATCGCAATTGGGAACGCTTTCGGTCATACGCACAGCGGGTCAGAGTGCTTACCATTGACATTCATAGGACCCGAAACTGTCCACAGAAGCAGTCATGCAGCTGTGTCGCCAGGGGTCAACAGTATGTTTTACTCCAAAATTGACGAAACTCAGCGTTTGGACTGGCCAAAGCGTGTGTCTTGATATCTCGGTACTATTCATGTCCGAAAGTCTCACAGAGCTATCCCTTCGTCTTCCCGAAAATCGACGTGGGGTCTCAGAATTCTTCGCACAAGTGATAGCGCGGGCACCGCGTCTCAAACGCCTTGATTACCGCTCGGAGCTTAAACAGTACTTGGAGATGGAGGTTGCTGAGCTGTTCTCACATCTACCGGAGCTAGAAATTGTTTACCTTCCCACTGGCATTTCGGCCGCCCAGAGCGAAGCAGTTTTGTCGGGTCTACCGCAGGTAAAGGGCGCTTTTTGGAGTCAGGCTTGCGGATACAAGACAAACCGTGTTCATTTCTTGCAATTATCCCCTCATGGTTCTTTCCCTTCTTTAACGGAACTTGAGCTGACAGCCTCCTTTTCTGATATTACTGGGCTCTTCAGCTTTACACCGAATCTAAGGTCGTTGGATCTGTGTTCCCGTTCGTTCGAGAATGCCGAAGCACTGCATTCTTTCCTCGAGGCTATCTCGCGTTCCTGCAGATCGCTTCATTCACTCGAAATAAACACGATTTCTTTTCCGGGCTGGAGTTTCGCTTCACTGAGAGATGTTTTGGAGCGCGAGTGTCTCGATTTCCCATCAAGGCCCTACAGTAACCTTTCTATCCCAAAGCTGACAGAATTCATAATATTTTGGCCGGTCCCTCTTTTCTCTAATAACGACAAGCTGGTGCAATTTATATCGTATTTCCCGCTTATACGGATACTGGGCTTAAATGAATACCCACTTATGCTGAATGGGCTTCGCCTTACTCCTGACGTTCTCCTCGAGATTGCCAGGATATGCCCGGTACTCCAATGTCTATCCCTCTGTGTGGATTGCACGTTTATAACCCCGGACCTCTCAGATTCATGCGTCACATCGGTATTCGAAAATTTGATAGAACTTGACCTTGGCGCCTCACCGATTGACGAAAAGGTCAATATTTTGTCAAATTATCTCAGCAAGCTTTGCAAATCATCGTGTCGCTTCGATTTCAACGGTCTGGATGGCTTCGACGATCATGCTAAGGAGAACATGGTGAAGGAGTGTGGCAAAAATTATAACGAAGGATCGTGGGCATGTGAATACCGGAATATTGAGGAGCTAGTTCAATTATTCATCAAAGAGCGAGACGATGCAATGCGCTCTGCTTCTCGGGAGAGGGATGCTGCCTTCGAGGAGAAGCACGTCGCCTTAAAGGAGAGAGATATCTTCATGGAAAAATGGAAAGCTGCCGAATCCGAGAATGCCCGACTGAGGACGAAAGGACGAGACAGGTGAAGGGGCTGTTGCCGGGACCGGCTCAACGGAGCAAGGAAGTCAGCATATCTGCGGGGCTTAGATGTGGGGCAGTTTTTTGCAGACCTGGCAATACGACGGAGGTGGATGACAGCCTCAACGAGCGCGTCGTTTTCAATCTGCAATATATTCACAGGCCTGGAACCCAGATTAAAGGCTTTATTTTACACCTGTCGATGATTAGTCTATGAAGGAACGGAGTGGTGGAACGTCTGTCAGCAAGACCTTGCTTGTTGGCAACGGCGGTTGGCAGTTACGAACTGATAAATGGTGTTTCGCGGAACGGAGCTAATATGAGCTGGATTATGGACAATACTAACGGACTCGGCCTGCCTTACGTAGTCATTAATAACTCGGTTGTTTCAAAGATATCGCAGCTGGATAGCGCTCAACATTGATATTAATTTTAGATTATGGGCCAAGCAACTCGGGCAAGCGAAGTCGAACTGATGATGATTCCACAGCATTGCACCAATATTTCTCGGTACGCTCACAGTTTTCGCTATCAAGTTTACTGTCTCGTGCTACTGGTGGGAGGGTAAGTCAGCTTCATTAATGCTTAACCAGGAGTCGACTTATTGTGGTACTACTATACATGATGCTTATCAAGGTTGGAACGGTCTGAGTAAGATATCTTAATTCGCTATGGAGACTGGCCCGGGGGGGGCCAATTATTTGGAGGTGTGCCCACTGGCATTTGAAAAATCGGGTTTCTTTCTATAGGGAACGGAAGGCCATCGGTCTCGGTTTTTGAAACTAGATACGTGCTCAGCGTTCGCTACATCGAGCGTGAAGTACATATATGCACATGAATAAAAATAAACGCGCTCATCGGAGTGTGAACTATTTGCCAGGATAAGAGAAAAGATCGACAGAACTAGTACTTACTAGGAACGCTGCTTTGACCCATCACAAAGCTTGAGGCCCCATACAAAAAAAGGCCTTCAAAATGCATCAAATCATTGCCACACACAGAACCAGAGTACGATATCGACTACTGACAATTTGAAGCTGTTTAACGGCCCATGATATCCTGAGCATGCTGAAGCAGATGGCGACTGCATTCCTCTTTTAGGGAAGCGAAGAACTTTCTGCACCTCCGTGGACATGTACTTTGGCATTTTTGGCTTCTGAATATCAAGGAAGAGTTCAACGAACCGATTTCAAAGCGAATTCCTACGTAAATGTGCCGCACGTCGAACTTACATCGGGGCCAAGGCGGTCTGTTTCCTACTCTTAGGTCCGCCTTGATACCGCCTGATATCACATCGTTAATGGGCAGTTCCCGCTATGTTCTCGTACATGAAACCATACGCGGGACAGGATACGAGAGGATCCGGGTGAGTTTGACAGAATGGCTGCAGTCACTTGCCCCCATCTACCTTACTCCGTCTTTCTATGCATTCTGAAAGCTTATTTCCTTCCAGGACAAACAAGAAGCTGACCCGTGCACAGCGCGCAGACTGCCGTGCCCAGACAAGGCTAGGTGCTTCAATGTCCTCGCTCGCCCGATTGTACGGGTGTACACTGCCAGTCATCGGACGCGCCGTCGCCAACAACTTCAAGTTTAAAGACAACCTGGACTCTGACGAGGACTACATGGACAATGCCTCCTCGGCCCGCTCAGCTCTTCAGGGGGCCCCAGAGACGGCTGCAGCTGTGAGTAATCCCAATATTGTCCGTGACATGAAGCGGCGGTGTCGTAGACTTTGTTGACATTCCCATATCTTTCGCCGGCAAGTCCTCGGACGCCCACACACGTACACCGAAGGTGTGCATCGATGTGTAGTGCATGCCTTCAGTAAACTGATTCAATCTGGATTGACAGGAACCTGCTTCTCCGCATTCATCACTTTCATCACTCTCATCACTTTCCTCAGCCGGCACGGCAGGAAGGGTTGCATCTGTTGATCAGGAAAAATCGCTCCCCCGGGGGTATTTACAGGGCCGACGAAAGGTTTTCTCAAGCACCAGCAAGAGTATTAAAAGCGAGTCTGAGGCCACCGTGACTGTCCCGACCCCTCTTTCGGCTGTGACCAAGCAGAAGCGAGTAAGTTTAGGAGTTATCTTCCTTATCTTTGGAATGTAACACCCTTTAACTGTGCTCCCTGACAGAAACTTTACGTGGAGTTAGGGATGTCAGGCAGCAATTCCAATACACCTGCCAAGGTCGCACGGACGGAAAGATTAGACTTCGAGCATTTCCAGCCTACGAAAACATCCTCAGGCTCTTACAAATCCTCTGTTGCCACGCTTGCCCGAGCGCCTCTGCCATCGGACACCCAGAGGGACTATTCATCTCGGCCCATACACCCTAATTCCAGTAGTGGCACTTCTCAGCATCAAAGCGCCGCCACCACCTCGTCTAGGGAAACGCGGCGCCGCAGCCCTGAGATAATTGAGATACTTTCAGACAACGAGTCTGTTTCTCCTACTTCGCGACCTGTCGACCAGGCCCCCACTGCCTCAACCTTAGCCAGTACTGCAGCATCTACCACTCCCGCTAAATCGCCGGCGGCTCCAAGCGGGAATGCAGTTGTTACCTCCTTCCTCTGCTCGCAGGGACGCGACTTGAGCAGACTTCTGCCCACTTTTATCGAGCTTGGTATAAAAGGTGAAGACGGTATCGCGTTGCTGAGAAGCATGTCGCGCTCGGAAAACGAGAGATGGTTCGATAAGCTCGTAATCCAGGGCAAGCTTACGCCACTTGAAGCTCACGCCCTTCTGTGCATGCTCCATGGCTGATGTTGGGAGTCTGGAGAGCCTACGTAAAAGTCCCTTCGTTCCGGATTTACGGGGCTCCTGGTTTGGCAGTGCGATATATTATCGTTGTGCATTGCCCAGATGCCTTCGTCCACAGGAAAACACCTGGCCGTATTTGAACGCACATTTCCAATGTTTTGTTATTTTGCTGTCGCTCTGTTATCTTTACTGTCGTCATGCTATCGTATCTATGTTAACCACGTGTTAGGACTGTTTGCTGCTACTATGCAGTACAAGATCCAAGTTGCCTCCCAGAGCCCATGTATGCTCCCAATTTTCAAGTGCGGCTGCTCCCACATGAATACGAGACTACCGGTGCGAAGGCCACTTGCTATCATTAATATTGCATGACTTAGTAGTATGTAGAGTACGGCTTTTTTTCAGCCTCTGATTCTTGAGAACGAGGCTCGGACTTCCCTGCGGTCGCTAATATATTAATACGTAAAATGGACAGATCTGCGCGCCGTTCTGCGCCAGAGTTGAAGTCAAGCGCGTTTGTGTCCTGCCATCAGGCCTCCGCCCTGATAACACCCAATAACGCGTCATTATCGTTGCTGTCGTCGCCGTTGCCTCCAGCAGATCATCCTAGTTAATTCCTGCGATGTCCTCGTACGCGAAATTCGATATGCGAGGGTGAGTTTGATGGAATGACTTCACCGGTCACTTGCCCTCACTTACCTGGCTGTGTCTCTCTATGCGCTCCGAACACTTGTCCTTAGCAACACCAAGAAGAAACTGACCCGTGCCCAACGCGCCGAGTGCCGCGCACACGCAAGGCGGGGCGCCACGATGGTTTCGCTCGCGAGGATGTACGGGTGCTCAACACCAGTCATTGTGCGCGTCGTCAACAACAACTTCAAGTTCAAGGACAACTTGGATTCCGATGACGACCACATGGACTCGGACGTTTCCTCGGATTGCTCACCACTCTTGGAAGCATTAGAGACGGCAGCGGTGGCGGCTGTAAGTGGTTTCGGCGATTTCAGCCGTGATCCGTGACGGCACCATTTGCGGTCTTTGTTGATGTGTTCTCATCTCTAGACTCTCACCGGCAAGTCCTCGGATGCTCGCAGACGTGCGACGAAGGTATTTATGCATGCTCTCTTTCATTAGTATGAGCAAAGTAATCTAAGCCAAGCCTTTAGGATTCTGCTTCTTCGCTTCCATCCACCAAAACAGCCGCCAATAATGAGGAATTGCCCACATGGGGGTACTTGCACGAGTACCTTGGCCTGGAAAAGCTTTTTTTCAAGCCCAAACGAAAACACGCAAATGCGAGGGGGACCTCGTCTTCACTCGGCGTCCCAACGCCTCTCTCGGTTGTGGTCACTCGGAAGCGAGTAAGCTTGTGACTTGTCTTCATAACTACTGGTATCTGACAGACATCAACTGTGTGCTTGCGAAGAAACCCGACGAAAGGGGAGGGACGCCAGAAGCTTCTGGTTCTTCCACCAAAGTCGCACGCACCCGGTCTCCAGAACCAGCTGTCTCCGATTCTACCACCGCTATGTTCATCCGGCTGCAATCGTCAGAGAAGGTTAACACAGAGCACAACGGGCTTGATAGCCCTTCTGAACAAAAAGTACACCCAGACGCGATTGACGGTACTGCTCAGCCTCCAGACGCCGGCTCTGTCTCATCCGTGAAGACGCGACTTCACAGCCCTGAGGTAATCGAGATACTCTCCGACGACCCGGAAGCTTCCTCTGCGCGACCAGTCGTCAAGGTCCGTGCCTCATCAGCTGGTTCTACACCATCTCCCACCTCTCCTATATCACCAACGACACCGACAGAGGGCACGGCCGTAGCTTCCTTTCTTAGCTCTCAGAAACGCGACTTGAGCAGACTTCTGCCTACATTCATTGAACTCGGTATCAGAGACGATGAGGACATCGCCTCGCTGCGGGACATGCCGCGCGAGGAAAACAAGAAGTGGTTCGATGAGCTTGTCGAGCAGGGAAAACTTACGCCTTTTGAAGCATACCTCCTCTTGTGCGCGCTCCATAGCTGACTTCGTTCGTGAGTATGAGCCCCTTTATCCTGATATTGCAGGATTCCAGCCCCTTTACTTTCAATAAGTATTATTCAATATACAGTAGTACCATCGCGTAATGTTTTTTTGTGTTCTTGTGTTCGAGATATCGCCCTATCTTATTTGCGTACGTATTTCTATAGTTTGCCTTTCTACTATTATGCCTCCGGTAGTTGCACATACAGAACTCACTTCTTGACGGGTCGTAATATTAGGCGGCCGCTTCTCCGTATGTTTCGTACTCGAGAAAACGCTCTATCCTTTCGTATGTTCAACCGGTATGCCTTATGTAAACATACGGCTGCGTATAAAAGTTTAATTTTCACCTCCTCTTCGGGCAGCGCTGATCCGTCGTACTTCGGCGGTACCTCGCCCATTAGCCCGGGTGGACCCTGTACTTTACGATGCTTCTCTCTCGCCCGCTGTCTGCACACCTTGCGTCCTTTTGTGTCAACAAATAATATTAATAATTGGTGCCTCGTCATTTGTACCTCATCGTGCGCGCATTATAATCCGTCGGCTCGCCATATTACATAATCTGTTTTCTCTTGATATATAACTACGATCTTCATCTTGTACATCTCTTGTTGAACCAACACCAACAGTACTTGCTCGCCCTCTCCTATCTGCTGGGTGCTCCGTAGGACGCCGATCTTTAAGATCACAATTATTTAGACTTCTGAACCCGACGCGAATCCAAACATGGAAGAATACACTGGTCGTTTTCGTTGGCACGAGTGAGTTACTGCCTGTATTTCTTCGCGACTACAAAGCCCACCCTTCATATTGTTGTAGCGGACCAATCAAATCCGAGCCGATGCCGATGTCGATGCCGATGCCGATCTCAAGTCAGAAACCTGAAATCGGAAGGCGAGTCGGTCCGCACTTCCCTGCGTCTTGTCTTTGCTAAGTATATGCGCTCTGAATTGAATAATAAGTATAGGGCCAGCTGCGCTGGCAACACCCGATACCTCTTTTGTATATATTAGGGTGCATATTTCTTATTCTAAGAACACTACTATCAGGTCGTGGAGTTTTTACTTTGTCATTTTCAAATCCCTGAATTATTGCAATACAGAATCAGGCCATAGTCCACTACCTGACAGTATCGTGAATTCAACCGTTGGCCTTGGAGTTGGACTCATATTTTGAAGTCGCATGGGACTTCGTAAGGAAAATGGTGACCTGAATCCACAATGATATTAATCATTGTGTGCATTTTACAGCTGAATGCCTTGTAATTCATATACTGCTCTTAGGAAAGAGCAAGGACACAATCAAGCCAGACAATTCCTCCCACGTCAATGTTCTTCACGGTGTTACTACCATAAACTGAAGTGTACATATACAGTTCATATATCCACATCTCCTTATGAACACTTTGTCAATCTGGATTGTGTAGCCTCCGTTTGGCCCCTTGATGGGTCACTGGCGAATTGGCGAGCTCGGATGCTACCCCAGTAAATGCTGCCCCCAGGATTTGAACTGTTCCCACCAATTTCCCTTCCAAGGTCCAGTCCTCTCTCGTGGGCCTATGCACAGGACGCCTGTCCCGACGTGCAGCTTATCCAGCACGTCATCCAGATCCAGGGCACCTTCTTCAAGGTCGAGGTCGGCATCAAATCGTTTCCGGCCCTTAGCTGGAACAGGAAAGCACGGAAGTGTGCAACGAGACAAGAAGGATGGAAATGACACGAGGAAGGTCATGAACTCCGGGTTGGTCAGGCCCGGCACAGTCCAGATGTGCAGTTAGGTGATGCCATGGAAATTCTTGGATGCCAAAGAGGGCGCATATGTGCACTCCCCGCCGGCGGTGCGCAGGAGCAGTCCATCGATCTGCGTGCTTGTGAAGGGTAAGGGCCCTCCAGAATTATTGATGCGTACTATCCTTTCTGGACTCCCCTTGATCTCCCTAAAGGGAGAGCCTCCAGCGAAGTCGAAGGTATTGCCAGTGTGTTCGGATCAACAAATGGATCAGAAGCCGCACGAGAACGGCTGAACTATACACGTTGCACGGGTCTGTTTTGAGAACTTCAAGAAGGCGCAAGAAGTAAGGCGCTTAAAGGTTCCAAGCGAGACCTAGAATGTTGCCGCGACAAAGTTTGTGTCATCCGAGAGACGAACAGAAGACGAGCGTAAGGCTAGTCTCTACCCAAAACCTGTGCAGACCATTCAGTAAAGCTCTGATGTGTCACTTTACACGGGAATGAACTGACCCCCTTGAGTACATCTACAGCTTCAAGCAAATGTCTTTCCCACTTGATGAACGTCAAAAATTTGCGATTGTATGTGTACGAAAGCGGATGCCGAGAACATATGCAGACTCCATGAATATAGCATCATCAAACTCCCATTCGATCGTTACATTCAACCCTTACATATCAGCTTGGGAAGTACTTGTCAAACCCATCAAACAGTACTTCCGGAGCCATGTATCCCAGCGTGCCACAGTTGCTAATCGAAAACCAAAGAGGCTCAATATAGGATGCACTGCCCTTGATAACCCTCAGTGAACAGAACCTGCGCGAAAGCCAAAAATGAGTAAGCACAATGTTTTAGCGTGTCCGTTGCCATTCAGGAAAGGGAAGACAGTCAAGAAAAGGGGGAACGTAAAAGACATGAGTAAAAACAATGAGTAAACGTAAGAGAAATGACAATGAAAATAAAAAAGGGAAGGAAAGGGTTCACATGTGAGTACAAACAAGGACGGAAGAAATGAGGTAAGAGAGCAAAAGAGGGTCAGGGGATTACATCAAGGCAGAAAAAGGAAGAAAATAGAGATGCCGAGACCGGCACACCCGGATATACGGGGGCCGACGTATCTTGTCAGGGTCCATATTTTTGTCGGTATAGAACCCTCTACCTAAAGGTATCGGGAATCATGGCATTACAGTTACGAGGTCAAGGAATGTAAGAAATTATCCCGCTCACAGCGTGCCGACTGCCGCAAGCGAGCGAAGCAGGGTTTCTCAATTGCAATGCTTTCGAGGATCTACCATTGCTCATCGCCGGTCATTGTGCGCGTTATCAACAACTCTTACACGTCTCGAGACAACGTGGACTCGGACGAGGATCATGTGAGCGTGGACCTTCCGGCGGATTGCACGCAATTGCTAAACGAGATAGGGATGGCTGTGAGTGGTACG
Organism: Coniferiporia weirii; assembly: GCA_024195185.1. Taxonomy (NCBI): domain Eukaryota; kingdom Fungi; phylum Basidiomycota; class Agaricomycetes; order Hymenochaetales; family Hymenochaetaceae; genus Coniferiporia; species Coniferiporia weirii. The sequence continues at coordinate 145,452 of JAKOPK010000019.1, forward strand.
GTTCTCAATTACATTCTCCCGTTAACGGTCTCGTCGTCCAGGCATCACACCCCCGCAAACGTGTGGCGAAGGTAGTAGAGTGTATTATTTTTATAATTGACAGGAACAAAACTGATCCGAACCCATTCAATAGAACCCTGCTCCTTCGCGTTCATCTACAAATACAACGGAAGAGTCTCAGCTCGACAAACATGAGAACCGGCGCCTTGTCGAATACTGTAATAAAAGACACATTATTTATGGAAGCCCCAAGGAAGAGTCGAAAGGAAAGGCCTCGCCCTCGAAGAGCTCCCCCATGCATCCTTCGCCTCTCGCGGGCTCGGCCGTGAGGAAGCGGGTAGGTTTAAAATTTATCCATATGATTACTGGTCCTCAACAACCTTGCATCACACTTTTTTCAAAAGAAACATGATGAAAGGGAAGGCACGGAGTGGACCCTCAACGCCTCACAAGTAAAAGACCCGAAGTCTGTTGATCCGGTTTTTAAAGTCGCACGGACGGAAGAGTCGTATACGGTGCTTCCGGATACGTCCGCGTCGATGCAGACTGTCTCCTCCATTATTAAGCCTAATCTGCCGACGAACAGTCGCAATAAGCCAACATTTTCCGGTTTCTGGTCAGTAAGGCATGAAGCGGGCAATGAAGTAGGCAACAGTGCCGCTCAACCTCTGGACACCAGCGCCGCGGATATGAGCTCTTTCACAGCATCCAGCCCCGAACATGCACCAACGACGAACGAAGCACTCTCAGACAATTTTCCACCCTCTTCCGCACCACACGTCACCGAGGCTCCCACCACTTCGTCGTCGTCTAGTATCGCACCACCTTCTATTTCTACTGAGACGACACCAAGAGAAAATGCGGCCGTTGCTTCCTTCCTCAGCTCGCAGAAGAGAAACCTGGGCAGACTTCTGCCCACGTTCATCGAGCTCGGTATCAAGGACGAGGACGACATCGCCTCTCTGCAAAATGTGCCACGCGAGGAAAATAGAAGATGGTTCGAGAAGCTTTCCGAGGCGGGCAAGATGACACCGCTTGAAGTCCATATTTTGCTTTGCGCGCTTCATGCCTGACCTCAAGACTCCTCCTATTCTGGTCGCTTTCCGGGGCTCTTCTGTACCTATAAGCGTGTTTCGATCTGTTATTATGTACTGTGTGTGGGGTTTCATGCTCGGGAAACGCTACCTACTCGTGAATATGTCCCTTGCTCCCGGTTTCTCCAACATTGTGAGTTTAGTAATTACATGTACCGCGTATAAATCTTGACCGGCCGTAATTTTAACATACAGTATCTGTACAGCTTGGCACTTATAATTTGCTACTCGTCAAATGAAGTCTCAATAAAAATTCCGCAGGGTAATACTTGATATCGTCCATCGAAAACTGTAAAACGCGTTTTCAATTAGGATGCTAGACAAAGCGCTAGACATTAGCCGCACATCTTGTAGCACTCGTTTAAACTGGTTCAGTGTTGCTCTGATTCACGCCTTTGGGGGCACTCGCAATTGACTTGGAATCAGTGTACTGCGCGATCTCCGCAGTGAATTCAGATATTTTGTGTGCGGCTTCGCCCTGCTTGGGTTAAGCAAACCAAGCTTCTGGGTACCTCATCTTTATTTTCTCTTTTTTCTCTCTCACATGTCTCTCACATTCCCCCACGGATAAGTCGAGAGCACGACGAGACCATATGAGCCACAAAGTAGAAATTGGCACGCGCGAATCACCTTTTTTGGATACAACACTTCTAAATCTGGAACGTCAATCCTTCGTCACAGCACTTGTGTGGCATACGTCATACGATCGTTGTAGTTTGTGTGGTTAAGTTTGGACCTTCATTCCTCCGAGAAATCTCAACAGTTGCTTGTCTCTCACAGACCTATACTACACAACTCTGTAGTTGCATAGACCCCTAGCCAAAATATCCCGACATGGCAAAGTGAGTCTGACAGCGCGCCTTCAAGTCCATCCATGCACAAGCCTAAAAACAACGGCATTAAAGCGAGTCGAAAAGGAAGCTGAAACGCGCCAATCGCGCCGAGTGTCGTTCCAAAGCAAGGTCTGGTACCCCGACCGCAGAGCTCGCGAGGATTTTCAACTGCTCGTCGTGGACTATAAGAAACGTTGTCAACAACGCTTTCGAGACCCCGGATAACGTGGACTCGGACGTGGATTACCTGAGCTCGGAACTTCCGATGGATCGCGCTTCGACTTTGGAGGCACCGGGATTAACTGCAAGTCGAGCTGCTCTCAGCGACGTTAATCCTCCGTTACTAATAATCCTGTTTCCCGCTGTCTAGCTACCCCACAAACGCGCAGTGCAGGTACTTAATGGCAACCATGCTCCCCGAAGCGATCTGACCTCATTCAAAAGGCTGCTTCTTCGCGTTTATCTACAAATACGGCCAAAAGGGTATCGCCTGCTAAACACACTTCTCATGATAGCGTCGGCGAAGGGGCACAAAAAGAAGCCTCGTCTTCAAAGAGTACCATCACGCCTCCTATATCCCTTTCTTCAGCTGTGCGAAAGCGGGTAAGTCTAGAGCTTATATAGATAGCCTTGGCGCTTGACAGTCCTACATCACGCTCTTTGAAAGAAGCCCGATGAAGAGGAAGGCACGGAGTCGATCCCTAGCACGTCGAAGGCGGCACGGACGGAAGGGTCAGATACAGCGCGCCACAGGCTCTCTGACACGACTGTGCCGATGCAGTCTGTCTCCTCTTCCGGTGTCTCCGAGTCTTGCGGGGCGGGAGACGGCCGCAATGAGCAGATGCTGTGCGAATCCAGATCAGAGAGGCGCGAAGTAGGCGGGGCAGGCGACGGTGCCCCCCAGCCTCCGGAAGCCACTACTGCGAAGGTCATTTCTGCCATGATATCTCGATTCGGACAGGCGCCAACGGGGAATGTAGGGCACACGAACAACTTGCCATCCTCGTCTGCGCGGTCTGTTGCTGAGTCCCCCGTCACCTCGTCATCGGCTGGCACCGCACCAACTTCCGCACCTGCTATATTGCCGACGACAACAAGTGAGAACGCCACCGTTGCATCCTTCCTCAGCTCGCAGGGGCGCAACCTGAGCAGACTTCTGCCTACGTTCATCGAGCTTGGCATTAAGGACGATGCGGAAATCGACTCGTTGCGGAGTGTACCGCGCGAGGAAAACAAAAAGTGGTTTAAGGAGCTTTCCGGGGAGAACAAATTGACACCGCTTGAACTCCATATTCTTCTTTGCGCGCTTCATGTCTAAACTCAAGAGCATCCTTACGCTGACCTTTTATCAAAGCCTTTTTGTTCTCACTGGACTTTAATTATTGCCGCCATGCGTTGCGCGCGCATCTTCTAATTCGAAAAAACGCTGTCCTATTCTTATACATATTCCTTGCGTCCTGTGCCTCGATGGTATTATTTCAATAATTACAGGTACGATATACAAACCCCAACCAACCTCGGTTTAACACATAGAATGTAGCATTTACAATACGCCAAAAGACTTGCTATGTAGAGTAGAGCTAAATGTTCGTCCATCAAAACCCTGTAGAAACACGTAAACTCGATTAGATGTGCAAGACAAAACGCCAGTAACTGGCCACGTACCGTACTTGTTCCCCGCCTCTTTCCGGTTCCGCTTTCCCTGCGCAATTTTGTCTTCCAGCGCCTCCCGATTCATATACGCCTCCGTCAGCAGCGAGTGCAGCTGGTGCCGCGTTCGCGCAAGGCCACCTGTCTTGGTCGGGTTGATCGCAATCTTGGGCATCGCACGCTCGCCTTCTAGGCGCGCACCGCGCGTCAACGACTTCTTCTCCTCGCGCGCTGCACGGGCGGCATCCGCGAGCCCCGCGGCAGTCACCTCCACCGCATCCTCGCCGTCCGCGCCGGCGCCCTCGAAGCCCTTCTGTCCCTTTTCGTACGCGCGGATCTGCGCCTCGTACTCGCGCGCCCAGCGGTCGGAGTAGGTTTTGTAATGTGCGGGATCGTGCATCGCCCAGGTGCCGGATGGGAGCTGGTAGTATCCTGGGTATGGGTCGTTGGTTTTAGGGGAGGGGGGCGTGTATTCTTCGATTTTAGGCGCGGCGGAGATGGATGTGCTGATGGAGAGAGGGGGGACGGAGGGGGCCGCGGAGGGGATGGAAGGCGCGGCAGATGCTCGACTCGATGAAGCCGACCCTATGGAAAGACATCGTGAACCACCAAACAGTGTGAGACAGCTCGTTATGTTACGTACCTAATGAGAAGAAGTCGATTGCAGGAGCTGGCGTAGGCTCGGAGACCGAGGTTGCGAACGACTTGGGCGCACTTGACGCCGGTACCTTCAACTTTCCTTTTAGCAACATGGACGGAGGGATCATAGACGTTGTTGTTTCCCTCCCGACAGGAGCCGGAGCGGACTCATTTTGCTCGTCCTCTACATCTGCCTGTAACTCTTCAACAGCAGGCTCTTCCAGAGCCCTGCTGTCTCTCTGTAAGGCCGCCGAGAACACCAGCCCTGGCCTCCCTCCACCCAATACGCGCTGCGGTGCCGGCAAGTCCATCGTACTCTTCTTTGGTACTGGGAGCATGGATAACAGCGCGGAGGCGCCTCCCCTCCCTCCGAGACGTGGCTTCTTCGCGGCAGGCATGTCGTCGGCCAGCTCGTCATCGTCACTCGCGTGATTATCAAGTTTCGGGAGCTCGACAAGGATCTTCTTCGGCCCTGAGGATTTCTTCGCCTTTGGGGGCGGAAGGGATAATCCCTTTGAAGAGGATGCGCTGGCGGGTGGGTTGAGAGCAAGTTTGGGCTTGACAGACGACTCGGAGCGTCCAGCTGCGGCGTTGGGTACAGCTTTAGCAGGTGTCAACGTTGAAGCTTGAGATACAGTGTGTTCTTCATCGCTGTCGCTGCCGTAGTCCAGTCCGAGCATTTTGTAAATCGTGTAGATGATTAATCCGCTTGTTAATGACGGTCAGAGGCACAGCAGTAGCTCTTTGGTTATTTCAGGACTCAGAAACTCGAATCGTGCTGCATGCACGGTGACTGTGACCCGTATTAGTCATACGCATGACATAATAATGGTCAACTCGGTTTGTCCCGGTGGCTCATCTTGGCATCAGCTCAACTTCATGGGCGCATCCGTGCTCTGGCCTTCTGCAGCTGCGCCAAACACTCTGAAACCCACGATGGCCCTTTCAAAAACAACAGGTAAACGTTGTTACCAAGGAATGGACGCCTCGGTCGGATCGATCGCGGCGAAGATCTCTCTTATACCACCCGTACACTGGAGTTCAAACTTCAGACATGCAGGCTATGCGTAGGGACCGACTTAAGCAATCCTTACTGCTCGATTCCTTCTCAAATTATTTTGTTTCCACTACGCCGAATCAGGTCGCGCGGTTCCATGGGCTGATATGAACGCCAAGGGACCGCGTTGCCATCATCGGATCCTGGTCATTAACTGGCTTCACTGCCCACGGATGCTTTTGCCTCATTAAGGCGGTCACATTTAACACTGGGGAACTTCTAAGCCTTAAAATAAACAATTGCATCTTACATGGCAACACTTTTGGCACGATGGACTCGACAGTGGCCAACCCTTGCTATCTTTGTCTTTCCCCGGCGAGAGTCTGGGCCGAAAATCAAATTCCGCGGCCCCTCCTAAGTACAACGGGCGACCCATCATATGCTATATCACTCGCAAAAATCACACCAAAATATGTCTCCCTCCACTGCCCGCGTTTTCGCCGCGTCAAATTCAAAATGGCGTTAATAGCTTATGGGACTTCCATTGTGATAATGATCAAACCCAACGGCAAAATGGGAAGGGATTACCGGCATGAGTTGCGCGATACATCCGACTTGTTGGCCGGCATCCGCATACAGTTTCCACGCTGTGGTTCTGCGGGATACATGGAAGATACAAGAGATGAAGGCCCGTGTTCGGACATTTCAAAAACGTGTTTAGGGCATGTAACGACACGTATGGGTGTCGGAACATACTGTAACAGTGTCGGTGAAGATCCGTAAATCTTAGGCTCCGAGCACAGGCCAGCACAGCTTTCACCGGTTTCGACGGGTGAAATCGGTAGGCGAAGACACCTTGAAGAAAGTGCAAGGCGCATTGTTGCTGCACGGTCGGAATGGAAGTCCAAAGGTGAGTGGAGTTTTGTATAACTGATCTTATCGTGTGTTGGATCCAGAAACTTGATTGTGACTTGACAGCAGGGCATGATCAATGCTGTGCGAAAAGTTTAGCACGGACGAACAGCGAGTCGATGAAAAGGGGAACCCGGAAAGGCAATGCTTGGAAGCAGAAAGGAAAGGTGTTTCTCACAGAGGTGGCAAACGCTTACAGGGCAGGTACTGTGATCTTCGTGGATCCAGGGACGGGTATAAAGCCTAGACGTAAAAGCACCGTTTATCCACGTCGGAAAACTGGCGATCTTAAATGATCTTTGCACAGATTAATGGACCTCGACGGTCGGAGTTACGCTTTTTATTAAAGCATACTTTAGGGAAACAAAAACGCGTCCAAATGGTGGGTCGGACGATCTGAGAGGAAACCAAGAGGATAAGCTTCACATACTATAATACATCCTATTTGAGATTACCTTGGAGATGTACATATATTGAACTGATACTCGTCGTATGGAGATTATCTTTCTGGGCGCAAATAGAATTGAGATTATCTTCATTTGCGCTGGGACTCTGAGCTCCCCTTTTTTAAGTTTGCATTCAATCGGATACACTGCGTACATGGTCAAAGGCCGTATCACTCCCTGGTCCACCGGCACCGACAAGTCTCCTATGGTACCTGCACCCAATAATGTGCTCTGTGGCTGCTGAAGAGGGGGAAACTCCTTTTTCTTACTGTTCACGGTCTGAGGCAGATGCACGCCTGCGAAGATTTGCTTCCGAATCGAGAACTAGTGTGGCTGAGAAGGACCAGTTTGGAAGGATCGTGTTTTCTTACATCAGCACGCGAGCATCCGTCCCTAGGGACTAAGTTAAGGCCAGTGGTACAAGCGGTTGTCGCGTCTCTTGCTCCCTTCCCCCATCCCCCGAGGCAACTTTCAGCACATTCGATCTCTGCGGCTTCAAGGCCAGCCGCACGCACAAATTTCAACCCCCACTCGTATTCAGCACCCGTGTGCGTTGCTCTTCAGCCAATCCCAATCGGTCTCGGGACGCCTCATGCCACACACTTCTCTATACAGCAACTCGTTGTCAATTTATCTCTTCCTTCACAAAGAACCTTCTGCACCTGCGCGCCCCTCTGAACATCTTTTTATTTAATCGCTGTTTACGAACCTGGGTCTGCATTGTCGAACCCGCCGTTCATGACGAGTCGCCACCATTACTCCATTCCAGGGGCGTCTCTCCTAAAGCCCAGGGCTCCGTCAAAGGTGCGCACTCATTGTATTTCGCAATAACGAGACGTGTGCCCAATAAACATATCTTTTTCTTATCTGCTTTCGTGTCCACGCGAATCACCAGCAGCAGCCTCAGAAACTCAGTAGCGGCAATGCCTCGGGCCCGAGTCGCGACACGAGGCAGCCAAGCTCATCCCGTGCTTATTATACCCAGGAGACATTGCCCAGGAATAATCCTCCCTCTCGGCCGCCTTCCGCCAGCGGCTACAGAACGCAGCAGCCTGCCGCGCATGCAAGCGGGTTTCTAGTCCCAGGCGGCTCACGGCCACCGTCTGTGCACCGTCAAAGCATAACACCGCAACCGCAAGCATCGTCTTCGAAGACCCGACTCGACACCCAGGACCAGCGTGGCTACTTCTCAAAAATGTTCGGAAGAAGGTCGTCTTCGGCTGCGCCGCAAGTGGAAGACAAGCATAAGAGCTCTTACGGCCACCAACGCAGCACTGTCACTCAGATGCCCCCCGCCACTTATCCTGTCACCGCCGCAATGCCGAGTCAACCCCAGACGGCCGCAACGTCAAACTGGGCTGCGTACGAGGCTTTAGTTAGAGCGCGCGAGGGAGAACGTGAAGAGCGTGCGAGGCAGAAGACGAAAGAAGAGCGGATTCGCGGGAAGGAAGAGAGGATGCGCTCGGAACATGCAGCATACAAGGCGAAGCTGGAGGCGGAACAAATTCAAGTGGCTGCTACGGCAAGAGCGAACCGCACCGAGCGTTCGGCATCGCGTCCGGGTCGAGATGTCAGGGGAATGCAGGAGTACGAATCGGACACTGCTCGGAGAAGGCAACAAGCTCAGCAGGTGTCGTCGGCTGGTTATAGGCAGGAGGTGTGCACACTAGTGACCTGTGCTATGTCTTGAGGTTAATAAGTGACAACGTTTGCCCAGCAGGCGCATCTCTCAGCTACTCAATATATACATCCGGCCTATCAGCACTCTACGACGAATGTAACGCGAACCATGACGTCTGTGCAGGATGTTCAACCAGCACCTGTGCTACAGTCTTCGTCACACAATCCGATTGTTCAAATACAGCCCTCTGCGTCTAGTCATTCCACTTCCGCCTCCAATCAAGTCCATGCATCACGCACGGTTTCGGCACCCGCACCAGTTGCTCCCGCCGCTTCGAGCGCTAATCCACCTCCGAACCAGGTTCAGAGTCAAAGCCAGAGCCAAGACCAGGCTCAGGGTCATCCTCGACGGACTGTAACGCCCCCTCCCGCGCCGAAGGTATTCCCCATGTACCTCCCGCCGGGGGCTGATGAGAGGACTCGGTTGTTGAAAGAAGCGGCGGAACGGGACAAGGAATCCGAGAGACAGAGGGAACACGAGAGAGAGGCGGAGAAAGCGCGAGAAAGGGAGGAGAGAAGGGCAAGGAGAGCTGAACGTGAGAGACAAAAGGAAATGGAGCGTGGCGAGCGCGAGAGGCAGAAGGAAATTGAGCGCGCTGAACGGGAGAGGCAGAAGGAGGTGGAGCGTGTTGAGCGAGAGAGGCAGAGGGATCTTGAACGTGCAGAGCGAGAGAAGGCGAAAGAGTTGGAGCGCAGGGAAAAAGAACGGCTGAAAGCACTGGAACGTGCTGAACGAGAGAGACAGAAGGCCGTCGAAAGGACAGAGCAAGAGAGATTGCAAGAAAGGGAGCGAGAGCGTGAACGTCAATACAGATCCTCTCAAAAACACCGATCGCACCGCGACAAAACACAATCACTCTCGATACATCCCGCCGCTGGCGTAACCTCTGGAAGTGACACCGAGAGATTGAATCGGAAGGATGCTGTAAGTGTAAACTCCGTCCTCTTATATGCGGATATTTTTGACTTTCTGATGTTTCCAGAGACATCGTTCACAGAGTTATCCAACTGCTTTTTTAGTGGAAACTCAGCCTTTACTTATTCCTCCCGAGACCCGTCAAATTGAGTCACGAAAGAATCCCGTAACGACGCAGACATCTGTACCCGCGCCGGAGCCAATCGCAATGCAAGAATCATCGTCCAACCAGGACGTGCGTTTTTTCTTGTTCAGATCTATGAATGCAATCTTGAATGTTCACACTAGGTCAAGTACTCACAAGTCCAAACTCATTCCCCGGCTTTGCCTGTGCCGCCGCCCCTTGCCGATAGACATGACGTAAGTAATTAACGAATCTTCACAGCGATGAGTTTTATGAAGCTAAAAATGTTATATTTTCAGCAAGTGGTTTATCCGCGAAGCGCATCCACGGTGCCAACGTCTCAATTCCAACAGCCGGTACCCCAGAACCTGTCTGAAGAATCTCGTGCAGACCTTAATGTTCCTGGCGACACGTTGATTGGGAGCGGACATACCACGGTCTCAATGACACAATGGCCAGAGCCTTTTCATCCGGCTATGCAGTCGTCGAAGCTTGTTAGCATTTACGCTTCACAGGGTCCACCGGATCGCACTCCGGCTCGTTCCACGCAAAAGTTGGAATCCAGCGCACAAGCGGCGGAGCGACCGACAACCGGCTTATCGTTTTCGCACCCATCGGCGAATGGATATGGAGGACTCGGTCGCTCGTCGGCACAGGATCGCCCTTCGTATCGGCCCCCAACTACTGTCCCCGAACACGCCTCTACCCCAGTACTCACGTCTGTGCCTCGGCCTCAGTCTGGCCTTTCGGCGCTTCCTCAAGCGCCTTCAGCCGTCTCTTTGCGTCATTACATGATGAGCTCGCAGCCACAGCCTCCCATGAATAGCACGACTCACACGACACTCACACCGGATCCTGACCAGCATTTACGATCTGATTCGGGCGGTATGCCTTCACACGTAAGGACTATGGTGTCTGGCACGTCCTCTCAGCCGCCTTCAGCGATCAGTCCGGACCCAATGTCGTCAGCTCACGTATCTTATGACCGATCATCTATAGTCCCAACAGCCGTTTTGTCACAGGGAATTGGGTTCGGTAGCTCCTCTCATCCGTTTGTAGAAGTGGCTGGAGCCCAGGAAGCGCCACAGGTTGCTGGACAAATCCAACAACCCGCTTCTGTTTCTCGCGCCGCATCCAACAATTCGACACGCAGTCCGAAACTCAGGGATTCTTCTCAATTGCCCATTCCGTCGTCGAATGATGCGCTCCCAGCTATGTCCGCCCCGCGTGCTGTCTCAGATGAGTCCGGGGCGACGGAAACGGGTGGCTCACGCCAACCCCATTCTCAGCCCACGCAGACGCATCAGGGTGTTCCACATTCTCAGCAGCAAGTTTTCCCAGCCGCACCGGCTGCCCCTATGTATTCCTCATTGCTTAATTCTTCGACCTCTAGAGCATCGCACGACCCATCAACGACTTCTCATCGGCATTCTGTACTTCTTACGCAATCTCATTCGCAGTCCCACCCTCAGCCATTACCTTCAAACTACGCGCATAGTACCAGTAATCAGGAAATTTTCTCAAACCGCCATGAGGATTCGTCGATTGGGCCAACAGCCGCACATGTACCTGTTTCCGCCGCTGGTTTTGCGTCCCAGAATTCTCACAATCAGCAACCCTACAATCAGCAGCCACACCCGTATAGCAATGTGTCGTATAATCCGTCCGTTAATGCGCACCATCATACGCAGTCGCAATCACATTTACAACCGGAATTATTAATGTCTTCAACTGGTCACGTTAACTCTACATCGCATATGCCAACATCCCGCGCGCATCCGTCTCACCCTACCCCGCCGGCTGTTAATCCGTCGTCACAAAATCTGTCAACTGTGCTTTCGTCGCAATCTGTGCATCCATCCACTACACTGTATCATAATCATTTCAGCCCCCGCCCTAATGACACTCCCACACAGACTCGCCCGCAGAATTCAAATGATACCCCCAAACCTCCCCCACAGCAAAACAGCAGCCAAGTGCCATACCCTTCTGGAAAGGCCCCAGGGCCTTCGCCAGGACCTGCTGCCTCTGCCACCTATGTAACTTCAACCCACCAGTCTGGACCATTCATTGACGATTCGCCCTCATCTCTAGGCCTAGATATCAGTCTCGACTCACTGCCGCCTCCGAATAAGCCTCAACCGCAGCAGCCTCCGCCGCCCTCGGGCCATTCCGATGCACAGCCGACGCACACTAGACCTCGGAGCGTCATTGCTGCGACGTCTACACCCATGCGTGTTATTAGTCAAGTGTATCCTCCGAACTATAACCCTGCGCGTGGACAGTCCACCGACATTCCGCCCCCGCTAACACCGTCCAACTCTTCGCGGGATTCACACGAGGAAATCTTAATGACACCATCGTCGTTGGATCCCTCTGGAACCCAGCCTCAAGAGATCACAGTGACCCTTCAGCGCTCGGAATCGCAACGCTCTGAAAAGAAAAAGAGCGGATTGTTCGGCCTCTTCCGATCAAACTCTAAGTCCAAGGAGCCCAAGGAAGCTAAAGAGCAGGCTGGCCCGAGGGGATATAGAACGAGGCGGCAGACGCCGGCTGCCCAAAGAACCGAGAGCGTAAACCAACCAAGACCTACTCGGCAACCGCTGGGAACTGCGGAGGCAGCGACAAAGCCGACGAAGGCTGATCCTGTAGCTGCGGAGCGCCATGTCAAGCACCCGAGAACCCAGAAGCACGTGCCACCTCCTATTGCCATTCCGCCCCATCCTATCCCCTATCGCCTTTTTACGTCGAAATCAAAGAGGTACCGTACCATGTCCTCCGCGTCACTGGAGGCGCTGGACGGGACTGCGGTGAGTCTGCGAGTTGCTAACTGCACACGAAGTTTGTACTAAAAGTAGACGTCTATTCGAAGAACAACACGGTCGTTGGGTCGCCGACGTCGTCGAGGAGAAGCCCAACGCCTTCAGGGGCTGGACCGCTGACGCCGCCTGCTCGGGACCCCATCAGGGCGGCACGGGAATGGCGCAACAACGAGGAGCGAGCGTTTGCGGGGCGTGGGAGCCACCGGCGGCGTCGCCCGGGGGTTACTTTCGACATGACGGATGATGACACCCCGAAGAACGGCGCCAATGTCAGGCTCACGCGAACATCGAGCCTGCATGGGCCACGAGGAGAGTCGTCGGAGTGAAAGGGGCGTACTTCTGCCGGGCATATGGATTCGGATTGGATTGGCGAGAGCCCGGGTGTAAATGAATCTGTACTGGTGCCGGTGTACTGCTTGTGAGTCTGTTGTACAAAAGGGAAATACATGTTGTTCGGGGTGGGTAGTAAGTTCTCGGCAGCCAGGTATAATGAAGAGCGTGGGGGCTGCCCGAAGAGGACGAGCGTCACACGAAGCGCACGCTATCACCGCCGCGCGAGTCCGAGCGGCTGGGCCATCTTGATTCTCGACTCTGCTCGGACTCTCGGACTCGACAGGCGGTTAGCTGTCCCTCCGCCGCTTTCATTTCTTTTTCTTTTTCTTTTTTAAAAAGAGCCCGACCGGACTCAGGCTGTCCCTCTCGGGCCTGACTCGGTCCCCCATCTCGCCCACTATATAAGTCCATGCGAACCCGATGCTCACGGCTTGCCACATCCCTCCCCCCCACTTGCGCTCTCTACTCTCTCTGTTCTTCTAATAATCTCAACCCGGAACGCCCGTGCACGCCGCTCATCTCCTTGGCTTTAATTCTTAAAACCTTACCTCAGGCTAAAACGCTTTAATAACCCCGCGACCCTAGGCATACTATCTTTCCTGTACTCCCATAATCTCAGGCTCTTTTCCATCATGGAGGTCGACGATGCCCGCAGCACGGCCAGCGCGTCGACCGCCACAGGCACTAGGTCTTCTATGATCACTTCTATGGACGGCACCCCCGCACCCTCTCTCTATTCTTACCGCTCAGAGCGTGATGGACGCGCCATGCTACGCGAGATTGCCGGAAGAACGCTAAATACGACAAACGATCTCTATCTCCTGCCAGCGGGTATTTATCGCCTTTTTCTCCATTTATACGTACCCTTCTTAATTAAGCGACGGCTCCCGTTCAGACGAAGGCGAGCACGGCCGGCTGTGAGCAGACTCAGCCCTGCCTCTGTAGCTACCGTTATCTTGACAGATTGAGTTAGAGACAAACAACACCTAGTTAGCCTTTTGTCCATCGGGGGGCTCTATATTGCAACCAGGGAAGTCCAAGACGCACTCGCCCCGATGGCCGGTCGGCAGCGGGCCATCCTGGACTTAGGTCCGTATACCTGGTTTCAATGGTTTTCATGTTTGACTCAGCCGGCTAAACTCGATTAGGTTGCGGGGGAGGAAATTGGTGTGAAGATGTTCCCCCCTCAAAACAGAAAGACAGTACTCATTATTTTTCATTTTACTCTGCGGACAAAGGGCTATGGGGATGGCACAGGAGTTTCCACATGCACAGGTAATTCTGGTCCATGGCCGGAACCGATTCAACACAGTCTAACTTTTCCTGAAAAAAAGGTAGTCGGTGTTGATCTGGCACCTAGCACAATCAGGTGAGGGATTTGGAGTATTTGCAAGTGATAGTTGGACTGAACAGTCTGTACAAGACCACCCCCGCCTAATTGTCGGTAAGTCTTAAAGATATATATATTATTTTCCCTGATAGTAAATAAAATCTTTAGGCTCGAGTTTGATGACGTGAATGATCCCCTGACTACTGGTATCTTTACCGATTATTGAAGTCTACGTCCTGTCAGTTTACCCTCGGCCTGGAGCACTACTACAATTCATTTGACGTAGTACACGCCCGCTGTACGGCAAATGGGGTAAGCGACACCTGCACTAGTTATTGCAAATTCGGAACCCATCTTTTCCCAGGTCAAGGACTTCGAGGGATTTGTCCACGAAGCTGCAAAATGTGTACGGCCAGGTAATTCCCTTCACATCCTCTCGCTTTATGAGTTGCTCATACCGCGGCTGCGGAAGGTGGTGTTCTTCTCTTTACTGAGGGGAACCTCGAGATGCAAAATGAACAAATGACTGGCCAGGAGCCGGCCTTTGGTGACGGCGGTCCGGGTCAGTCGTGGCTGGCTCGCGCGACTTTTGGTTCGTCCATCTGTCATCAATATTCCACGGGTACCCCTAACCCCTACCTTCTATTAACTCGTGACAGAGGCATATAATCTCATGAAGGGTCGAGGTAGCTATGTAGACGCAGGCCTAATGCTTGAACGCTGGATGCAGTCGTGTCCTGACCTCACCGACGTGCACTCTCAAGAAATGTGGACGCCCATTGGGCCATGGAAGAGAGGTGAGATTGGCCAGACCTGCATAAACACAGTTTCCCACCACTAATTCGTATCTGCCTCGCTACGTACTCTATCGCACACTTGTGCACAACATCACGGATCATTACGTCCCCCGCTCTTCTCTGTACATCTGTCTGTTGCATCAGGGTCGACGCCCGAGGAGACACAGAGATTGCAAATGATTGGGACGCTGATGCGCCAGAATATGAAGGCAAGCGGGGGAAGCCGACGCGCTGAATAACATTGATGTAGAACATCTTTTTTTTTCATACTCAGGAATTCGTCCGGTCATGTAGACCCATGTTCGTCGCCACCGGCTTCCCTCCTGCGCAGATAGAGCGATTCATGGAAGGCACTGACAAAGGTAATAACTTCAAACCAGCCCCCCTATCCTCCCCTTCTCCTATTCCCCATCAACGCCTGCTTTGTCCGCCTTTCTACCCATCCCCCCCTTCTTTCTCCCGGCCTCGGCTTCTTAGAAGCCCCCCTGGTTGGAAAGACGCTGAGCACGGATGTTTATGCCCCCCACCTTTCTTCTTTCGCAGAACTCGACGCGCTGAGTCTGCGCATGTACGTGAAGTGGCACCACGCGTGGTCCCGTCGTATCGACGGCCCGAACACACTAAGTGCGGCGCATGAGATGAGCGTTACGAGCGGGGCGGTGCCCGCGGACGACTTCGATGTCGCCATTATGGGCGCATGAACGGAGTTATGTTCCGTCGACTCCGGCTCAAGCGGTGGAAGGGGGGACAGATGCGTCAAGTCGCCGTACTAAGTACAGACTTACAGGCTTAATCCGAAAGGATTAAGCCACCTGATTTTTAGAAAAATTAGTCGAGTGCCCGGTATTTTATTCTAGCCGCGGCCGGTCCTCCCTCTATCCCTCTTTTTCTCTCTTCTCTCTGGACGGTTTTTTAATCACTAATCCTGCGCTTTCTCCTTGTCCCATATCGATTTTGACTTTGGTTTCTGCTGTCTATTGCTCTCTCCCTCGCTGTGACTCCACACATGTAATGCGCCAATATCGTGCTGGCCTCGATCACGCATCACTTACTCTCAAGTAGCCTTTTCACATGTATTCTTAATAATAGGCTATCACTGTGTACTCGTTTGTCTTGTGATTTCCGCGCTGTGGGACGGGCGGGAGAACCCGTAGCACAGAAAAGTAGCACAGAAAAAAGCGAGTATGAAATTTATCGAGAAAGCTAAGGACTGACGCGTACGATGGAGGGCAATAACGGAAACACACTCAAAAGTGGGGGAAAAAAGGGAGGAAGAAAGGAAACCGCGCAGGTGGCAATGCGCAGCTACAATGGTCCACACGTAGCACAAAACGAGCGAATGGGACGGGTCCGGCGGGAAGTGGTACGACAGCTATACGACATGGGGGAGGAGGGGGGTATCATTCATCAAGATCCAGTTCCCTGCGAGCGCGGCAAGGTCCAGCAGGAAACACCAAGGAATAGGGCGGTGAAAGCACAGGGGGGCTGTGGGATAGGTACCGCGAGACCTTTTGACGTCCTGCTTAAGCAGAAGGAAGGGGCCGCGGCTGCTCCTTCGCGTTCTCCTTGAGTGCAAGCAGTTGCTTCGAACGGAACGCCTCGTAGTGGATCTGCGCGGTCGTCTCAATAAGGTCCTGTAGGTGTGTCCTATTTGCATTTCGGACTTTGTCAGAAGCGGGACGTGTGCTCCGAAAGGGGGGAAAACGAACCTTGTGAGGAAGTTCCTGAGATAGACGAACTCGCAGTGGGTCTCGTCTTCGATGTTAATGACGCCCCATCGGTTCTTGCGTCCCCGGACTTGCTTTCCGTCGATAAGCACGTTGCGTTCGGAACCAACCACCGCGAAGGGAATCATGTTCTATAAAAACGACCAAGTTTCAGTATACGTAAGCGTAATAACCATAATATGCACGAACCCGGATTCTCTCGTTAAGGCGGAGCTCCTCATCGTCGTTCTCATCGGTGTCAAAGGGATAGAGAACGATGTTGTGGTATACAAGCTCGGCACGGATCTAATTAAATTTATTTTCAGGTGAGAATGTTCCGACTTGGATACTATTGAGTTCTTACCCTCTGCTTGAACGCGTCCCTTTCGTCCATCGTCAAGCTGTCCGCCTTTGCGATAACGGGAACAACATTGACGACCTCGCTCAGCTTTTTCATGACAATAATGTCAATAGGGCGGAGCGAGTGGCCGGTCGGGTTAATGAAGAACAAGCAGCAGTGGATGCGCGTGTCCTGGATATATCGGTCGCGTACAGCGGTAAGCTCCTTGCGGAGATACGCGCTGTGCTGGTCCTTAATGTACTTGACAATCGGATCCCAGCTAAAGAAGGTGGTTCATTATAAGGAAAAATTCGATTTTTTCCGCCCGTAAGGAGTGAGAAACGCACCAGTTCTCGTTGTTGACCATGTCGCCGTAACCCGGCGTGTCAACAATGTTCAACCGAAGACGCACGCCATTCTCGCTGATGACTACAGAGCGTGCTCAGTCTAGGGGGCTATTGCAGCGCGTTTTCTGCCAAGAAAGCACGTACCATGAGAGGCAGCCTGAATCTCGGTCGTTTGCCGAACAGGGACATCCGACTCTTTGCGCCCCTTCGAGTCGATCAAGTGCGACGCAAAAATCGTGTTAATGAGCGTAGACTTTCCCAAACCCGTTTGCCCTATACGGTAATGACATTAAGACGACAAGTTGGTACGGAAAATGAGGCTGAAAATTGGGTAATTCGTACCGACGACGATGACATTGAACTGGAAACCGCGCTTCAAGAGCTTGTGCTCAATCTGTTGCGTGATGGTGTCGAAACCAACGTACGCGGTCGCGCGGACTTCTTCAGCTTCAACGGCAGCCATTATCGTCTGATGTGTAGTGATGGACTAAAGAAAAGGGAGGGGGCGTCGCTGTTGAAGGCAGCTGGGACTGACGACGAGCTTCAACAAAATTGAGTTGTCGCGCGTGTCCCGTTTTGGAAGTCTTCTATTTGCCGGTGGCTGAACTTTCGACTGTTACTGGTTTTTTTTAATTTTTAAATCAGCATTTTTATCCCGCTACAGCATAAAGCAAGACGCGGCGCTGCGACAATAGGGGGTACTACCATCCTAAGCTAAATAGCGTGTCCGAGAGAATATGTAAACTCATAGATGTTTGTTAGTGGGCAGTGTCTGGTGTTATGATGTGGTGATGTCAAAGGAGGGATAACTGAACCGACTGGGAAGTGTAGGTGAATGAATTAAAAGAAGTGAAATTGGAACAACTGCTTTCAAAGGCTAAAATGGATACATGCAGAGCCACTGTCCAACTGTGTTGGTGCTCGGTTGGTCATCCTACCTGGGTCAGTTGTGTTTCGCTGGTGTTGGTAGAGATTTTCCCCTCTCTAGTGTTTATACTCTACGTGAGTGAATCGATGTCGCTTCTAAGACAAATTGGTCATCCATGCTGAGACCTGGCTGCTAAAACTGTATGCCAATGGGTTTGCCCATGCACCTTGGTTAATCGCAGTATCGCAGGTGGGATTCGACAAAGAGCCTCGTGGGTAATGCCTCATTTGGATGAGGGCACGTTTATGTATGCGTCAGTGTTCTGGGGTGTCGCCAGCCCGATCTTCTCCTCCCTTTTTATGTTATGTCTGAAGTCCGATGTAAAAATAGAAAGCCTCATGTATGCAGTGTGCAAACTGAAGGGTGTGTAGACTGAAGAGTCATTGTGGCCGGTATAAGGTCCCCAAGCGATCCCCAGCTTTCCACCAGGCCAAATTTGAAGAGGAGTTTTATGAGGAGGGGTAATGAGCGTGTTATACCCTTTGAGAGTGACAAAGAGCAAGTTTGTAATGAGAATAGAGACATTAGGTCTGAGGCCTCGATGTTGCAGGTAGCCCAACCAATATCTGGTGAAGTCACTGTGTCTACTAGCCACCCTGCACGAAGGAGAGGATGCAAAGATCCTCTGTATGTGGTGCAGTGAGGGAGTGTCAAAGACATCCCTCTGTGTGTGGTGAGCCAGTGACAAACAGGACCGTGGGAAACCACCAAGATGGTGGTGGTATGAGTACAAGGAGGATGGACTGTTACTGGTCCTAACAGGTAGAAGAGGGTTTTGGCTCGGATTTCAGAGTCTGTACTAGCTCTACTCATCATACTTGTATCTGTCTTTCTTTTTCTCGTAGACTCTAAAAAACAATTGCTCTGTGATGATAGAATTTTTTGGTAAATAAATCGCTAAACGTCGGTCGATTTAGGTAGAGGATTGGGTGACCGCTTCCAGCAGCGTTTTACCCGCTTCGACGACGTGAGCACGCAAAATCTACTCTGCTTCAAAGCAAGGGCGACACTGAAAGAAACAAGTCCGGCTCTCCTGATTTGCTCCCGCGGAAGACGAGACTGTCGACGCTCTCGACTGGGAGTGTTATAGAAGGTTCTGGAGACCCAGCCTATAAAGCTGCAAACGACCAGAGTCACAGTGTTTGCTCTGCGCGAACTCAGCTCTCTTTTATCCTCACACCAGTATTTCTTGCCATCTGTACGGTTTTCGTGGGTGTACCACGTTGGGTGTTTATCATGTCGTCTATGCCATTGAGTACTGCCAACTGGCACTGGAAGAACAAGAACGTGACGTCCTGGGGGAAGGAGTGGTTTGAGCGCGAGCTCAAGACGATCGAAATCAAGGAGGGCGAGGAGTCCGTCACCATCTTGGACGTGACAACGGTTGAAGGAGACAGCGAGCTTGGGCAGCGTAAATCCAAGTAAGTGTGAAGATACCTTGCCTCTCGAGTGAGAAACGACGTCCGTCTTGTTTGCCAGGCTCATCACGATCTACGAGTGCCGAATCGTCCTCAAGTGGAAGGGCACGGCGTCTGATGGAACGGATGTCTCTGGAAAACTGGAGATCCCGGAGGTCTCGCACGAAATCACCCTCGATGGTTTGTCCGACTATGTGGTACGCCGTTTGCGTTTCCTCAGGCAGCCCTCCTGTTTCTGAGAAGTCTACCTATGTAAAAGTATAACTGGTCACTCTCGACCGAGTCTTCTCCCGCTGTTGATAAACTCTTTGCGTTTGCAAAAAAGCGTCTTCCGACCGCGCTAGAGGCCAAGTTCGCCGAGTACCCTGTTGCAATGGTCGAGACGCACGGGAAGGACCTGCAGATCACTAGTTCTGCGTCGTCCGCGCAGCCATCGCGCACAGGGACGCCTGCACCCACACTCGCCACGTCATCGTCCGCCGCCAAAGTGCCCAGCTCTGCTGCGCCGAAAGTGGTCAAGCAGGAAAAGAAGACATTGAACACGTCTGTCGTCACGGTAGATGCATCATTCATGGTCTCCGCAGACGACCTCTACCAGATGCTCACGGACGAAAACAAAATCCCTATGTGGACGCGTGCTGCAGCACAGGTTCGTTCTGCATGCTCGCGGAAGAGTCGACAGTTGTTCATTTTTTTCTTTGTGAAATAGTCAAAGCCAGAGCCCGGTGCACCGTTTTCCCTCTTTGGTGGAGGCGTGAAGGGGACGTATGTTTCCCTCGACAGGCCCAGCAAATTTGTGCAGAAATGGTCCCTGGCTAGTCCGACTTGGCCATCTGGTAGGTCTATGTTAATGAGTAAAGTTCATATCGGGCTAGGACGCTCATCGGGCTGTTGCCCTTCCAGAGCATCTCGCTACTTTGACTACTGCACTCGAACAGTCATCTGATTCTACGAAATTGACGTTATCTTTGGACGGTGTTCCGTCCGGTTTGGAGGACGAGATGAAGAGGAACATGGAAGGCTATTAGTCCGTTCATACCATTCGTGTTGGGCTACCCTTTTCTTACTATTTTTTACAGTATCCAAGGACTGAAGTCGATAGGGTACGTGCAGCTGGTCTATTCTGAGCCATCTCCATCTCCGTCGTCGCGTACGACTTCGCGCCGCCGAAAACCATCTAAAAAGGCAGTTGATCCTGCACCAGCGGACTATGATACCCGTCCCATCGCCATAGCCCTCGCGCTCGTGGTGCTCGCTGGGGCATTCGCTATCCCTTATTTTAAAAAATGAGTCGTCTGAGACGGTAATAACGCGAGACGACCAGGCGCTTGCGGGGCCATACTATTTGCTTTCGAATTTCCATATGTGCATAATTTAACAGGAACACTAATTAACTTATTTGGTACCTCTTTTCCGTGATTTATACAGGTTGGGCACTGTTCTTTAGACGTCCTATTAGCCCTGTCCCGAGCTCGTGCGCTCAAGGTTGGAGTTGCTCGCCTTGGTGCTCTCTTTCGGTAGAGGGTCATTCGGTTATAAATCAATGTCTTTGTTGTGTAAGTGAACGTTGAAGTTTGGTAGTAGAGCATATATTGCAAGAAATATACAATTGCATGTTCCTGTACTCTAAAGGAAACGGAGATGTTGACCGTCCGCGGAAGACTCTGATATACTTAGCTCGCTTAGTAAGCCCACCATGTTACGCGTCGAGTTGGATCTTCGTTGAGAAATCCCCTCGCTCACCTTTACTTTTACTCTTTGCAATCTCACTTTCTCTCAATCGAAATTTTTTCTAGTTCCCCTTATCCTTCCCTCTCCATTTCCACTCACCTCGACTCGCAGCGGTTTCAAGATGGCGACCAGTTTCATTGGGTCAGCACTGTCGCCACTAATATTGGGTTTTTTTCACGGTCTCAAATACCCTGTTTCACCGTGCAGAAAGGCCATTTCTCTCCTCTCTCACTCAGATGTACGCTACCGCGGTATCCTCGCAGGTCTCGATCCCTCGAATTCGACCATTCAGCTGCGCAATGGTGAGCTATACCACGCTTGTTCGCGGCCGCTTGGCGCGTTTGACTGATGGACACGGACGATCGACGACGAAAAATGTGGACAGTGTACTCCATGGGCACCGAGAATCGGCGGTACGTGGCGCTCACGATCCTTTTGACTCGTATCCCCTTGAGATCGTTTGCTGTGTGATGAATTATTTACGGATGTAAATGGGTCGAAGACCCGGACGTCCGAGAGCGCATAACCATCATGTGGATGTTTCCGTTGCCTTCCTTCTGACAACCATCGATACTCCCTGTTTACGCTTTCGTTACGTTTCTTGTGCCGCTCCTTACGCATTTTCCGCATTTTCACAGGCAACCGGAGGAGTTTATCCCGCCAGCAGAACAACCATACCAATATATTATTTTCCGAGCTTCCGAGGTGAAGGATATCGCGCTTGATAATGGAAATCCTCCGATGCGCACGAGGAGCGTTCATGATGACCCTGCCGTTATTGGGGTGAGTGACGATTTACCTCGTTATCCTTTTCATTCTGTCTATTTTAATGATGAAGTATACACGGATGTAAATGGGTTTCAAACCCAAGTGTCCGAGAGCGCATAAACCCATGTGGATTATTCCGTTGCCTTCCTTCTGAAATTTCCCACTGTTTCCCTTTGAATCTATCTCTGGACTACCGAATCTGAGTCACCAACAGGCATCAGGTCCTCCTGTAGCGAATGGAGCTTATGGTCAATATTATCCTGGGCCTGGACAGGATGGCTTGACGCC
>JAKOPK010000020.1:0-164767 GCA_024195185.1 Coniferiporia weirii
TGGGCCTTTAAGAAGCGCGGGTACTGTCCGACGATGTACATGATGTTCGACGCGACGATAGCTTTATTATCCTTCCCACGTTTCATCTCACAAAGCCCGAGAAGGTCCTTTATGACTGTCACGAGGAAGCGCTTCTCAGTCTCTTCATCTGTTGATCATGATGAATCGAATGACGGTCGAATCAAACATAAGAGATGTACGTACTCATTGCACCGGAGATAGACCCAATAGCCCAGCATAGTGTATTCAGGTTATTCCAAGACCATTCCGAGCCATCAACCTGCTTCGCGAGTTTCTCCGTGAGGATCGTTTCCGTGTCGAGGACGTCCAAATGGGTAAGATACACGAGCAGCTCACGCATCGATTTGTATAGTACAATAGTGTCGCTCTCCTTCATAAACTCACGTACAACCTCGCCTTCGTCGTTCTCGACGATAAGTACCTATAATCTAAGTCAGTCAAAGTTAGTAAAAAGCGCGATAGCATGTGGCGTTTACCTCTTCAGGTTTCACCATTTTTTCAATAACGACAAGTCGCAGGTTTGACAGCACATCGCTGTAGATATTCTTCCGAAGATGTATGCCATTGAGCATGTTGGCTGTCGTACCCCCCAGGCTAAGTCCCATAAGGAGTCCCGAGTCTCCCATCGGAAGGCTCTGGATCTCCTCGTACAATTCTGCGACTAGCTTCAGCCAGTACTCCAGACAAATTTTAAAGATCTCTCGTTCATCGACTCGTGAAATCTTCACCATGTATAGGTGAGCATTCAGCAACACGTCACGGTTTTGCTCTGTCTCAACGGCGCGTAGATGGTTCGAGAGGAAGTTCGTAAGGAAGAGCGCGAGGTTTAAGACGAGTTCTTGCCCTGCATCGTTTGCGTTTGCGTAGGCTTCAGCGAGGTTGGTGTTCGGCGGGATCATGCGATTGACAGAGGTCATTACCATTGCGAAGAGAATAACGAATTTGGGATCGTATTCCGGCCCAACACTCAGGGATGCGATTTCCGCCAAGCACTTTAAAGTCACATTTCTGAACTCAGAGACCTCGAGGAACTACAAAAATCCGATAAGAACAATGTCTTTTCTTGAGCATCGACGCCACGCACCCTTGTCATGAGTAAATCTATAACGGTCGTCTCAAACACAAATCCAAGCGGAATCCAGTTCAGGAAGCGGAGGAGTGTTTCAAGTGTCGCTTTGATGAGCGATGTCTTTTGCGCCTCTTCGAGGACCTCTAAGCAAAGTTTGAATATCTCCGAGAACTCTCCACACATCTGGTTCTTTAAGCTCTTAGTCTTCGCCTGCGTCATCTGCTCAGCCGAGAAATCGAATATTTCTTCAGATAAGAGTTTGAGGATGACCATGTTGTTTTCGCAGAGCGTTAGGTTAGTCTTGGACGATTCCACGAGTTCAGGAATGAAGTTGGGCCAGTTGTGTGGCCATTCTTGTTTAAGAATCTGCTGCAGTCAGGTTACATTCGACGAAAGACGCGTACCATCTTACTTGCACTAAGGCCAGGTTCAGCTTGCTCACGTAGGACTTCTCCCTGCGTATCGTAGGTTCATCAGAAGACACCTTTACGACGACGCCAACAATAAAGTTTCGTATTCCTGTCACGCATTAGAATATCATAAAACAAGTATAAGACTAGAGAAACCTTGGCGCTGGCCGTCTGGGATTGCCTTCCATCGCGTTTGCACGAGCTTTTCCAAAATTTGTAGGCCGATGTACTGCCACGGGACGAACGAGCTGCAGTTACAGGCCGCTCCAGAATCATGACGATTGCAATTATTACCTTAGACTGTTGTAGCGAAGAGCGCTCAAGAATGTCCGGCACGCGTGCCCATGCGTCCGGGTGTTCTTGGAACTGCGACAAGACACGCTGGGCCATTTGTTGCTGGTCAAGTGGGGTTCGCATGAATGACAGACATAATTGTGATATGTGCAACGCAGTGCACCTCTTGACCCGCGCCGGAGTATAATGTCATGACAATCTTGTCAAAAAGTTCAATATCGAACGGCTCGCGCGAGAAATCGAGCAGGGCCTGTATAGACGTTAGCATCGGCTTAGAGGTGTGCATATGCAGTAGAGCGGCAACGCAAACCTCCATGATGGTGTTTAATGGAAGCAATTATTATCGGCAAATGTTCATTGACTCGGCTGTGGTTGAGAGGACAGTTGCTGTCGATATTGGCGGTTAGATAGAAGGGCAAGCTTGTAAGTAACCCAGAACCTTCAACCGAGCATTCGAGCCCAAGCGATTAATGCGCTGAAGGGTGAAGGGCGCGTAGTCACGTGTACTCAAGATTCAGAAACCTAGGAAAAGTCGTTACGCGTCTTTCAAGGGCTCTCAGCCAGTGTCCTCTCACCATGTCTATGTTCCAGCGCGATCCGAGGGCGGGTATATTCTTCGGCGGCGACAGAGTTTCGGGCCAAGAAATACGCGACCAAAATGGTGAGCGCCTTTCATGTGTAACAGCCTGGTCGCAAATTAACAATGTATGTAGTCATTGCCGCGCAGTCCATAGCGAACATTATCAAAAGTTCGCTTGGCCCGCTGGGACTCGATAAAATGCTCGTGGATAACATTGGAGTGCGTATATGCTATCTTACACGTGTTTCTCATATACTCACATGCCCCCAGGAAGTAACCATATCCAACGATGGGGCTACTATCCTTTCTCTCCTCGAGGTTGAACATCCTGCCGGTCGTATATTTGTTGACCTTGCACAGAAGCAAGACAAAGAAGTCGGAGACGGTACAACCTCCGTTGTCATCATCGCCGCAGAGCTACTCCGCCGCGCCAATGAGCTTGTGAAAGCCAAGATACACCCGACAACGATTATCGCTGGTTACAGGCACGCGTGCCGTGAGGCATGCAAGTTCCTTGTCGACCAGCTAAGTATTAAGATCGATGCAATCGGCAAGGAAGCATTGATCAATGCTGCGAAAACGAGTATGTCGAGCAAGGTTATTGGCGGGTGAGTTTTATCGTTGCTTGCATCTCGAAGGCTGTCTAAACGGCATCATTAGGGATGATGACCTATTTGCGCCGATGGCTGTCGATGCAATGTTGGCTGTGAAAACCGTTAATGCGCGTGGAGAGACAAAATATCCCGTGAAAGCGGTCAATGTACTGAAAGCCCACGGTAGGAGCGCGCGCGAGTCACTGTTCGTGAAAGGATATGCGTTGAACTGCACGGTCGCCAGTCAAGGTACGATGCGCAGCGTCCGTGAGCTACTCCATTGCTCAGCCCTTCTAACGTCTGCGTTCGCAGCCATGAAAACACGAATTCCGAACGCGAAGATTGCCTGTTTAGACATCAATCTCCAAAAGCAGCGAATGCAATTAGGCGTGCAGATCTTGATTGATGACCCCAATCAGCTCGAGGAAATCCGTAGACGGTTAGTTGACTGCAACTATTCTCTTGCATCAAAATTCATAATGTCTCAGAGAATCCGAAATAACACTCGAGCGTGTCCGCAAGATCCTCGCCACGGGTGCCAATGTCATCCTTACTACAAAAGGTATTGATGATTTGTGCCTAAAGGAATTTGTAGAAGCCGGAGCAATGGCCGTTCGCCGTTGTCGCAAGGAGGACCTACGTCGTATTGCGAAGGCCACCGGCGCGACGCTCATATCGAGTCTCGCTAATTTGGAAGGCGATGAAACTTTCGAAGCAAGCAGTCTTGGATACGCGGAGGAGGTTGTTCAAGAGAGAATTTCGGACGACGAACTTATCTTAGTTAAGGGTACAAAGGTCGTCAACTCGTCTTCGATCGTGTTGCGCGGCGCGAACGACTACATGCTGGACGAGATGGAGAGAGCTTTACACGATACTCTATCCATCATTAAACGCACACTCGAAAGTGGGTCTGTTGTTCCGGGAGGAGGCGCTGTCGAAACCGCGTTGAGCATCTATCTCGAGAACTTCGCCCAGACTTTGGTAAGATCCATTTACTTAATTTGCAATTCGATCAGTACGGTATTCTGAAAGCAAATCAGGAGTCACGCGAGCAGCTGGCAATCGCCGAGTTCGCCAACGCGCTCCTTGTGATCCCGAAGACGCTAGCAGTGAACGCCGCGAAGGACTCGACAGACCTCGTAGCAAAATTGCGCTCGTATCACAATGCAGCGCAGAATGCACCGGCGGGGGATCCGAAGAAGGTGCTTTCACGGTACGGACTGGACCTTCTGAACGGGGAGGTGCGCGACAACGTACAAGCGGGTATCCTTGAGCCCACAGTTAGCAAAGTGCGGAGCCTGAAGTCTGCATTTGAGGCCGCTGTATCGCTGCTCCGCATCGATGATGCGATCCACTGTGTACCAGGTAAGACTCAAGTTCGTCGTACATACCGTGGCTAACATGACGATTACTCATCAGAGCAAAAGGGAGATCCTGATCCCCATGGCCATTAGATTTAGAGCTGTTATAGTCTTGACGAAGTGTAAGGTTCCAAATATAAAAATACATCGTTGTATAGTCAAACCTCCAAAATGTACAAGAAATTTGGAAATTGGAAATAAACGTGGCTTGGGAGTCACGTGGTTTACTGTTGGTTCGTGGCCCGCCTTTCGCTGAGGTTTGAAGCGGCCTCGGACTCCGTTGGGTCGGCGCGATCGTCGTCTCGTTCCGCATCCGATTTCTCGACGCGCCTTTAGTCGTTACCCAGCACATCAGCTCTTTGTCGACTATCTTTATTGCTTGCCTTTGAGCCAGCCTAGTCTTCTCGCCTTTCTCATGTTTGACGCGTAAGCACACTATCCAATTTCTAATCCTCCGGCCGCCCATGCAACAGTCCGCTGCCGTCCCCGCCGACTCCGCCGGTTCCGTCACTCCCTACCTCCCAGCCCGTTTCCGCGCCCTCATCTACGCTTGTCTTGATGCTGGCCTTCCTAAGTCTGCCGTCTTCTACGCCGAACGCTACTTTGCTCTGGACAACAAATGCCACGATGCAATCCATCTCTACTCGACTGCGCTCTTGCGCTGCGGACAAACTCAATCTGCGCTGTGGTTCGTGAGGGGACCCTACCAACAGGAACCATGTGCTGGCTGCTTTATCGCGCAAGCTGAATGTTACACCGCGTTGGGGCAGCACGCCCAGGCGGGCGAGGCACTTGAGGCAAGTTTGCGGGATTCTTGTCATGTGTCTTATGGTGAGTAGTTCATCCCCAATTCTGAATCGTTTATGTGGTCTGACGTCTTCTGCTCAAAAGCAGCGTCCTTGAATATGACTCGCGAAACTCGCGTCTACCCGGAAGAGGCCGTACTGCACTGTAAGGCGGGAAAAGCGGCCTTAAAGGCGAACTTATTAGACAAGGCTATATCGAGTTTTCGTCGTGCTTTGTCTCTCAACCCCATGCTTTGGGATGCATTCGAAGGTCTTTGCTCAGCAGGTGCGTTACTTCCCGAACCATGCTTGGCAGTCTCCCATTGACAGGGTTCTGCAGGGTCATTCCCCGAAATTGAGGAGGTATTCCCTTCTCGGCCGCATCCGGTAAAGCAAGGGCAGGAGGAGTTTTATGCTAATGCTGCATCTTCCTCTAAGCACACTGTAGCACCTAGACCAGCAGCTACTGGATCCGGCTTCTTCACTCCAACCGCCAATGATCAGAATGCATTTCGCGGATGGAGACCAGATCCTGCACCCCCTCAACCGTTCCGCATGGGAATGCCACCGGGGGGACGTGACTCCATGTGAGGATAAGTGCGTGCTTTGAGTTTCATCCTCGTTCTGACGAGATACGATTTAGAGCGACAAATGAGTCCTTTTATCCCGATACCTCAATATTAGCACCCCTACGTACCGTGCGCATTCCGGCGGGTGGTGTTCCCCCGCGTCCGTTGTCTTCAGCAGAGGAGACGGGGCCTGCTCCCAAAAAGCCTCGTTCACAAACCCGGCAACCCGCCGCTTTGGAGAAGGACAAACTCAGGCTAGGGGCCGGTGCTGACGCCCGCTCGAAAAAGGCACGCGCACGCCCGGTACTTGTGTCTGCTAATCCCATCTCATCTGAACCTTCTCTTCCTCGGAATCCTCTCCATGCTCGTGGTTTGCAGACTGCGACAACCAAGACTGGTCGAAGTGAAAATAATGCAATGGCACCACCATCGATGGCGTCTAGACGAAGCGCAAGGCTTCTGTCTAACAGCGGTGTCGGCGACAAGCAGAAGTCACATAATGTGAAGGTTGGTGGATGAAGTGTTCCGTGTTGAGCTTTGTTCTTATCACATTACTTTTTTTGGAGCATCCACCTCAGCGGAAGCGAACCGTTCATGGTCGTTCAAAGTCCACTGAATCGGAAATGGATGAAGACTATGCCGCGCTCGGAGATGTGGCCTGTTCCCCGTCGTCGCAATCCAACAATGCCCACTCCCCACGGTCTGATGATACACCGGTACCAGTCTGGACGGCTGAAATGGAGCAAGCCATGCAAGAAGCCTACAATTCGACATTAGCCGATAACTACGTCTATGATCTGATGCGCTTGTTTGCAACTTGCGTCCGTCTGCTCGCCATGTATGACTGCCAGGCCTTCCTAGAGATGATCGATCAACTCCCGCGAAATCACCAGCAAACCTTCTCTGTAATAGTCATGATAGCTCGGGCCCGCTACGAACAAGCGGATTATATGACGGTGCGTCCGCGCTCGTTACGCCCAGATCTTCTCTAATTAGCAACTATTGTATCTGTTAGGCGGAGCGCTTTTTTGATCATGCTCGCAACAAAGACCCGCACCGCGTTTGGGACATGGACATGTACTCAACTACGTTATGGCATCTGCAGCGAAACGCGAAGTTGTCTTTTCTCGCACAAGAGCTTCTGAGTATAGACCCGCGGTCTCCACAGGCGTGGATAGCCGTTGGAAACTGTTTCTCGCTACAGAAGGAACGTTTACAGGCCTTGACATGCTTTCGACGCGCGGCACAGCTGGACCCTTCTTGTGCTTACGCGTACACATTGAGCGGACACGAGCTGACAGACGAGGATCTTGATAAGGCGGTCAACTTCTTCCAGTCGGCGCTGCGTGCTGACCAGCGCTCTTATAATGCATGGTATGCCCATTCTCTCGTTTCCCCCTGTCGATAGTGTTTGAGGAATGTTAATTACCTTTAATCTCAGGTATGGTTTGGGATCGTGTTATCTCAGAATGAGTAAGCTTCGTTTGGCCGAGTACCATTTTCGCAAGGCCGCAACCATACACCCCCAGAACGCGGTCCTGCTCGGGTGTGTGGGTATGGTGGGTCAACTTCATTGTGCAAGTAAATTTATGTAACAACTGTGCTGAACCTTGATAGACTGTCGAAAGGCGTGGTGACCAGGATGCTGCCTTCCTGCTGTTCAATCAAGCAGTGACGCTTTCGCCAGATAATGCGCTGGTCCGGTACCGGCGTGCCAAGATCCTTATCGCGACGAAAAAGTATCGTGTAAGTATATAAAAATGTCTGGGAACTGGTTTTCCTTTCGGGCCGGCAGTCCTAACACCTTTACTGATGTGGTGGACGGCATTTAGGAGGCGATCAAAGACCTCGAGTACCTTCGCGATTCCGCGCCGGAAGAGGCAAATGTCGTGTTCCAACTCGCACGCGTGTACCGATTGGTCGGGGACGAGACGAAGTCGGCACAGATGCTTGCAATAGCGCGCGATATGTCGCCAAAGAGCCTGAATAAGATCAAGCGGCTACTGGCGACAGAGAAAGACGGAGATTCTATGGACGAAGGATGATGATGGATGATGACATATGTTGAGGTGGTGGCGATTTCATTTGCGACATGCACTTTCTCTATCGCAAACTGACCATTAAAGACGCAATCGAAGTTCCTTCCATTTTTTTCCTACTTTATACGCACTTTCTGTAACCTTATTTGCAATTACATGTCGTGTGAGTACGATCGAAGTGGTGAATGGCCCTTCTAAGTAGGAACACAGGGGGGTATCGGGAGGGGCCGGTGTGACCAATTCGTCGCGTGTTAGATAAGAATGGAAATTAGGTAAGTGACGAGTCACTCGGTCTGAGACACTTATATAAGAGAACTCGTTGCTTTTCAGCACCGACATACCACACCCGCACAGTACCTCCACCCATGGCGCACTAGACTTGTCGTCCCCCTTATTATCTGCCCCCCGTCCTATTACCTGCCGTCACCCAGTTGACAGGCGCAGTTAAATAACCAGCATGGTCAATAAACTTGCCCGTAAATCAAACAACGGATCCCTCTTATTCGAGCCATTCATCGTCTATCGTATACACCGCTAACGCCCCTATGGTGTCTGCCTTTGGTGAGTGTGTTGCATCTACCCCTAAGGTCCCCCATTGACCATGTCTCGTTCTTAGTCCCGTCTGCTTCCAACTCTATGTCGTCATTTGCTTCAAACCTCGTCTCTGTGGCCCGCTCCAAACTCCGCTCCTCTTATGGGGGCGGGTCTAGAGACAATCTCAGCCTCCACCGCTGGGTTCTGCTCAAAAACTCCATCACTCAAGATGTTTCTTCTGACTCCAATACCTCGAGCGCTGCACTTTTCTCCGACGCTACCGACCCTGATGTCGATGCTGAGTTTGAGGACGAAGAGGTGGACTCGATCATAGACGAAGGCATGTTTGCATTTTTGTTTCCAGATCCCGGGGACGCTGCGGGGCCCTCCAATGAGGGCAGTGTCTCTGAGGCGCAGTGGCTCGATTCTATTCTTGAGACACTCGGGGACAGTGACGATGAGGGCTCCGACGTGGACATGAGAGTTGCCGTCAATATGGCCTCTGACGAATGCGACAGCGAGCAGCACGTCTCGCGCGTGAATTCTATCTTGTCGAATATGTCCTTCTCCGGTGACTTCGCCGCTCCCACTCCTATTGCTGTGCCGTATCCTGTACCATATCCACCATTTCATCCACCGCTCGTCCATTCATTCGACTTCGACGCAGACGTTTACTTTTGCTCCTCTCGTTCTGACCCGTATTCACCATATCGTTCCGGCGACATAGACGATCCAGAGGGGTCCGTCCCGGACGCGATTGATGATACTTCCGACGACGAGTCTGATGCGCCATCAACACCTTTCTCTCGTTCGCGCACTTCGCTCAATCTCTCGGATCCTGCCTCCATTCCTTTGCCTCGTGATCGCCACGAGCCACATATCTACAGTGCTTCAGACAAGTTCTTCTCTTATGAGGGGGACCCGCTCCCATATTCTGACCTTAATTCTGAATCTACCGCTTCTGTCTATAGCCCCTACCATCAAAATTGCTGATCTTTATTCTTTCATTAGTTGTCCGTATGCATTCTGTATATTTTGCGGTTGAGCTCTGCCCTACATTGTCTGTACAATCTTTTCCTTCTCTCCCCCTGATTCCTTTTCATTTTTGGGTTTGTAGCTACATCTGCCCTCCTCATTAGCTTTATAATAGTGTGCCTATCGTTTGTTGCCAGGAGTGCAATACGAGTCTGTTTATGCATCCGCGCCTCGTGTGTTGCGTGTCGTACCATAGTGGGGCCGTGCCTGTAGAGGGGTGTTAAAGGATCGAGGTTGGCCCGAGCTACGTGGGTACGGGCTTGCCAGGTAAGGCTTCCATCAGCAACTTTGCGCGGTAAGCGCTTATACTTTCGCGTATGATAGGCTACTATCGGCATGGGAAGACTCGGACTGACTCTTCGCGTCGGAAGCACTTCCAAAAGCGTGTATGCGTGATTCAATCCAGAGACCTAATCTTATTACCTCGCTTCCCCGTTGTTCTCCGCAACTTCGTCCTCGGCCAGCTCCCAGAACACGTCCGTCTGACATACTATAGACGCCGCGCTGATGTGCTGTACCGCCGTGCTGCTAAACGCATTCGGGAATGCGCTGTGCACAGGCAGCTGTTCGGAGGAGACCAAATACACTGATTCAGCCAGAACAATGAAGCGAGTCCTCCTATCAGCCCAATACTATTATCGCAGCATTCCAGGCACTGCTGGACAGTGCAAGTGCCGACTTACCTAGGCGGCTGATGCAGGGGCTCTCTGTCCCTAGGACGCGGGACGGCGTGCTAGGCGCAGAAAAATATTAAAAAGGATAAAAAGACAAAAAAAGTACCTCCCCGGAAGAGCGGAGGAGATTGAAAGGGGAGGGAAAAAAAGAGTCAGCCGGTAGTGTGTGACTAAGATTTGATGGCAAAACTTCCGGGGCCGGGTTGCTCACTTTTCGCTGTATCTGGATAGTTCATTCCCTATTAAAAGGAGGTTTACGAGCGCCGGGGCGCGCCAGTTCGCGCGCAGGAGACCCTCGTAGAGCCCACGGTCACAATGGGGCATGAATACGAGCGTCGGACCTTCAAGGACATGGCGCCCATTCTAAAGAACGGAAGGAGCAAATCAGCCACAAAGAAGCGTTGGGTGGGATATCCGACGTAGTCGGCCCTGGCAGGATCAAATGCCAGCGAGGACTAGTACTAACCTTGTCGTCGGGCAGGATTTGGACCCCGAGCGATGTCAGAAGGATTATGTCTTGTGACGAGAAGACCGGATCGAACGCGCATATGCGTGTGTGAACCTATGTAAAAAAAAGGAGAGAAAAATGTTATGATGAGATACGAATAGGAAGGGGATGTTGTATGAAAGTCTGGGTCGCTGCTGACCGGAAGAATCGTGTCCCTTAGCTCGAGGAGAAAGCAGAGCTGGAAGCGTGCCTGTACTGACTCCGTCGGACTGCCGAGACCAAGACACAAAACGGTATCTATCTCCGCAGGAAGTGCGTCCAGCGCATCTCGGATAATTTCTGTGCCAGGGGGAGGGCAGGAGAGAAAAGCACGTCACAAGCGAGTATGAGAAAGTGTAGCCCCATCAGCCCCGCACAAAACACGCACGGGTGCATTTATCTCGCCAACCCAAGTCAGAGCGCAGTTCGGCCATGGTGTGCTCAAGCGACGCCGTCGGGGAACGCGATGCGGAAGCGCCCAGTTGCGACTGGCCCTTGCGCTTCTTCTTCTTCCGTGGAACGACTGCCGTGAATGACTCAACGTACTTGAAGCCCTCATCGGCGATGGTCATCACCCATTCACCTCGAGTTCTTCCGATTACGAGTCAAGGCCTGAGAGATTGAATGAAGGGGAAATAGATGCACACCTAAATGAGGCTGACTCGATGTTCGGACGTTTTTCAACGCCTAAAAAGGGTCCTTCCATACTTGGATCCGTCGTCACCGCAATCACATCGAGTCTCCGGCCTCAGCGCTTGTATGTCTGCGATATATTGTATTGAAAGCACACCAGTCTCTGCCTATGTAATTCATACAACCTGGTGGTTCGGACTTTTCAAAGCCACTTTTTCAATGCTCCGTTCGTAGTCAAATGTAAAGCTGGAGTCCGGGATTTGAAAAAAGCGCAGTAAAATTTCGCGTATCCCACGTTCAATACAGTTGGCAACCGCGATTTGATGCCCGTTCCTTCGCTTTTTAATTTTCACCCGCCTAAAGTCCAATAGATCTGCTAAAAAAAAGGCCCTCATTTGGGAGATCTCCAGCCTCCGCGAACGCCGCGGTTCACTCAGGCGCGTTATCCTCATGCCCCGGCGACCTCATAATCGAAGTCCTCATGGTGCAAAGTTTAATAGACTGGGCAGACTCGGACTCTTATCCGCTTAAAAGGCCAATAGGCGCGAATGACGTAAAATTGTAGTTTCCCATCGTGAGTCAGGGAAGTGAGATTCGTGTTTAAGCTCGAGTTAGGACAGAGTTAATATCGGGAAACTCGCCAGAGAGAAATGGGGCTGGAACTACCGTACAGTACCATACGGTGCCACATAGGGCTGTGAAATAGCAGCCCCAGCTTTACCTCGTTTCTCCCGATGGCCAGCTCACTGGTGTGGCGGAAAATGCGTCTCTTTACGGGGCCAGGCCACCGCCGCACTACTATGTAGCCTTGACCCAATCAGTACTATTGGATGACTTCCCGTAGGCGTTTAGAACGCGTTCTAAAGTTCTAAACCTCTCTAAAAGCCCCGAGCCAAAGTTTCGGTCCTGGTCGGGCTGTTCTAAACCTCTGGCATCTAGAGAGGGGGGACGACACCCACCTCCAGACACGTAGTTGCCAAATTTCTGTTCTAAACCTTGCCATCAGCCCTGGACTACCTTATTGGGAGGAGTGCCCTGGGTATACCATCTGATGAGAATTTCTACGAATTTGTAAGGTACCATATATAGTAATGAAAGCATGTGCATCAATATGTTGGTCAGCAGCTAGATTTCCTGTACTGGCCGACGTTTTCCTGTGTTACGGTTTAGAAAAGTGTCCTAAACTGACCGGCAGACTTCGGCCCGAAGATTTAGAACTCGACAACGCGTTCTAAATGTCTACGGGAAGTCATCCATTCGCTTTGGAGGGGGCCGCATTCCCGGCTCGTGAACGCCTTTCAAACTCTCCTGTGTTATCGGCAGTGGCCGGCTCTTTTTTATATTCCCTGGCAGTACTATCGTATGACCCCTATTACAAAGGGACCCCTACTTACAAAATCGCTGTCCCAAGCTTCCACACAACTAAATTACTGCTGATAAACTTCATGTGGGTGCTAGATGAGCTATTAAAGAAGGGTATGATAGCATCGCAGCAAAATATTGAGTTGTCGTGAAGCCACTGTCAAAACACTCATTTTGTGATCAGGAAGAGCCTTTGGAAGGCTGCCGGCTCACACAACAAGTCATTCCATTGGTGATTTTTTTTGCAGGGCCATACTTATTACATGCTAGGGTGTACTAATACACTGTTCCGGGTGGAATAGAATATTGCAGTGTACAGGGAGAGAGCATATTGTTTGAAAGGTGACAAATGGTGACAGAATGTATCCGGCATTGCACCTTTTTTCGATCCCAGATAACAAACTCTTTGTAGTTGACACTACATTTATGTAACTGCCAACCTGTCAGAGTATCAAATTTTGTGTGACAGTTCGTGACGGTAATTTTGCGTAAGGGGGACACTATTATTCTAAGAGTTCCAGCTTATAAACAGGTACCCAAAAAACTGGAGCAGATAGGGAGTGCATGTATCTCTTTTCATGCCAGATCCGAAGATTTATTAATGAGTTTTGAGTGTTGTGGAAAACGTTTTGTAATAGGGGTCATACGATAGTAGAGGGTAGGCGATGTATTGGCGGTTCTGTTGGTGCCGTGTGGGCGTTTAAGTAGCCGGTGTTCTCCATGTCGGAACATGGCCCGAATAAGGAACAGAAGGTCCCGAGGCTGCCGAATTTCTAGGGGGGAATTCAACAACTATATACATCAAGCAGTGAGAGTACATACAATGTACGGCCGGACCTCGCACAGTAGACTTCCACATTGAAAGTCGACGGTGCAATGGATGGCGGTGCGCACGAGCATGCCTTGAAGCGACAGACGTTCAAGTTGTGCAGATGACCTGCAATTCAGACATGCAGGGAGACAATGTGTATGTGGAGTGTGCCTGGAGAGGATCGCTTGCTGACTGTTCGCAGTGCGCACAGGGCTAGATATTGCCACGTCCTCAGAGATACGACTCAAGCTAGGGCGGGATTTGCGATCATCTTATAAATGTCCGACGCGGCTGGCGCGTTTCGGCAAGGTTGGGCGCAACGGCTGGGTAGGTAGGACCATGATCAGTAGCCGGATGGCCGCTGACTGGTCATCTGAGGTCATCCATTGTTGAACACGACGTCACAGAGACCGCCCACTGTGCTTTGGCGCACACACTGCCCTTCCGCTCCCCGTCTCCCTACCTATAACTACCCTCCATACAACGCCGTCAATATCTCTACTCTCTCCCTGCAATGCTGCCTCACAGTGCGCGTTCGAGACCGCATATAATCGACGTCCGCGCCCCAATCGACGCGCAGCGTGACCGTCCAGCCGACGATGCTTCCGGTCCGGTCCTCCGCGAACAGATCGTTGAATGCCTGAACAGACCCCCTGGGAGCAAGTCCGTCCCGACCGTGCTTTTGTACGACGAACGCGGCCTTCGCCTTTACGATGCCATCACGACAGACTGCCCGGAATATTACCTGTTTTCCGCGGAGGAGACCATTCTCAGGGAAAAGTCGGATGAGATTGTGCAACTTATGCATTCTCGCGATGGCGACGCGTTCCCCCACATCGATCCAGTAGTCCTCGAGCTTGGTGCTGGGTGAGTGATAATAGCTAATTTCTTCCAAGGCCACTGCATCGGTGGTTGTGGGTCCAATCATCTTTACGTACCTGGTAATGATGCGTCTTTATCTATACCGGCCGTATCTTATCTGCGTCGAGCGCGGCGCTAAGAATTGCCATTCGGACTCATTCCCATGTGTTCTTCCTTGCCTTGCTCTCAGCGCGAAGCTAATCACGTCACAGCGCCCTTCGGAAGACGTCCCACATCCTTCTGGCCTTGTCGAGACTCGTGTCTCCCTCGGACCGCACCGCTGCAGGGCACATAACTTACTTCGCCCTCGATTTGGAGGAACGTGAGTTGGAACGCACTCTCACGGAGCTCATGTCGCACTATGGGGACGAGCTGAAGGGGAAAGTTGATGCGAAGGGGATGTGGGGCACGTATGATGGCGGCTTAAAGTTTGTGCAGGAGGGCGGGCTCGATACGAAGGGCGAGAAAGGAGAAATATACAATGAGGACGAGCAGTATCTGAACCACAACACTGCATACTTATCTGAGGGCTATGGAAGAGATAGCCACAGGGCACTCAGAGACGCTTCTCCTCACTCGGACAAATCATGCCGGAGCCACAGCACAGACGCAACATCGTTTACGCCGCCTTCCAGCCCTGGGGCTGATGATGAACCCAAACTGACAGCGCCTCCTTTACACAT
Source organism: Coniferiporia weirii (assembly GCA_024195185.1). Taxonomy (NCBI): domain Eukaryota; kingdom Fungi; phylum Basidiomycota; class Agaricomycetes; order Hymenochaetales; family Hymenochaetaceae; genus Coniferiporia; species Coniferiporia weirii. The sequence continues at coordinate 14,802 of JAKOPK010000020.1, forward strand.
ACTATTCCTGGGTTCGTCCCTAGGGAACTTTGATCGCGAATCGTCCATCCAATTCTTGCGCTCACTACCCTTGCGTCCCGGTTCTGGTGATACCCTTCTTCTTGGACTTGACCATGATAACGCGAAAGGGAAGGTAGAGCTGGCTTATAATGATCCGAAAGGCCGTACAAAAAGCTTTATCATGAATGGATTGAAAGCGGCGGGCAGAACACTGGGAAACGAGAACCTTTTTGAAGAAGGGAAATGGGAATACGTTAATTGGTATAACGAAGCAGATCGTATGCTTATCTCGCTCTCATGACGCGGATGTCGTGGCTTATGTTTATCCGTTCGTAGGACGTCATGAGGCTTATTATAGGTCAACTCTGGACCAGAAGCTCGAACTTCCCGGAACTACGGAGACCGTCTCTTTCCTTGCCGGCGAGTTGGTGAATGTCGAGATATCGCAAAAAGTAAGCTGATCCCCCTCTGGAGCAATGCTCCTAAGCAGAATGTCACAATGACACTTGACTGGGAACCACAGTATTCTGACGAGGATGCTTACACCATGTTTACATCCGCCGAACTTCGTCCGATCATGCGTTGGACTGATGCGCCCGGCCAGTATTCGCTCTGGCTACTTGAGCGGCCTGCTTTCACGTTTCCATTGCTGAAGTCGCCAAATGCCTTCGGGGTTCCATCGATCGAAGACTTCCGGACGATGTGGAGGGCTTGGGATACTATCACACTGGGGATGATCCCACGCTCTATGCTTTTCAAGAAGCCCATTGATCTGAGGCATATATGCCTATTCTATTTGGGCCATATCCCGGCTTTCCTGGATATACACTTAAGCAGACTGCTTGGAGAGCCACACACGGAGCCGGAGCACTTCAAAGACATCTTCGAGGTAAAGGAGGATAATCATCATCAACGTGTCTGTTTGGCTTATTCTCTAAATCAGCGAGGAATAGATCCACACGTGGATGACCCCAACCAGTGTCACGTAGGTTTCGATCTTCTGCACTTTCCCGAGTATCTAACATACAGGAATTCCTTTCAGCCTCATTCCGAAGTGCCCAAAAATGAAGATGACTGGCCCACTCTTGAATCCATTATTGACTTCCGCAACAACGTACGGGCGCGGCTGGCTCGTCTTTATGACGATATCGCGTCGGGGAGACGCGAGCTAACGAGAAAAATGGGACGGGTCCTCTTTATGACATTAGAGCACGAAGGCTTCCATGCTGAGGTTAGTGGTTTGATTAGAGCAGTGCGCAATATTGTGCTAACGAATGATTTTGAAGACTCTCCTTTATATGCTTTTGCAAGGCTCTGGTGTACCTGATGGGACTCTACCCCCTCCCGGATTTACACCGCCTAATTGGGACGCACTTGCGAAGCAATGGGACGAAATCCCGTTGCCCGTCGAGCCGACTGTTACCCTTGGGCCTACGACGATAGTACTGGGTCATGACGATCCAGAGAGGTCAGACAGTGACCCTGAGAAAAGGCTCGATTTTGATGGCATTGGGTTTGGGTGGGACAACGAGCACCCGGCACGCGAAGTACAAATCGCACGGTTCAGTATCTCGTGGAGGCCGGTAAGCAATATGGAATTCTACGAATTTTATGAGGGTAGTGGGAAGGGTATAATCCAAATGCCTGCGAGCTGGATTGTTGTCGATGGAAAAGTCCAGGTTCGGTTATTAGTGTTCTCCTAACCCGCGATTTCCTCACACTTTCCATGGCAATCAGGTCCGCACGTTGTATGGGCCCATTCCGATGAAGCTGGCACAACATTGGCCCGTCCTCACCTCATACGATGATCTCTCCAAGTACGCTCAAGTCAAAGGCGGGCGTCTTCCGACGGAAGCGGAACTTCGCCTTTTCCTCGACAAGTTCGAAAGCGGATACGAAGGAGGTTCTAACACCGGCTTCAGGAACTGGCACCCTGTTCCGTGAGTATTCTTAGTCGATTAAGTGATCGGTTTGTTCTTGATAGCTTGTGCTCAGAGCCACCACCGGAGGAACCAAGAATGCCGGAAGGGGAAGCAATGGCGGAGTTTGGGAATGGACATCAACTGTTTTTGATAATTACGAAGGTTTCATCAATTCAAATCTTTATCCAGGGTAAGCAAAATCAGGGATGTTGTGAATTAGCTGCGTCGATATTAAATCATCGATCATTCATAGGTACTCGGAAGATTTCTTTGATAAGAAACACCAAGTCGTCGTACGTATCTGGAGTAAGAATGTATTTGCGTTGCCTGGGCTAACTATTGGGACAGATCGGCGGCTCGTACGCAACAATCCCTCGTCTCTCGGAAAGGCGGACTCTGCGAAATTACTACCAGCACAACTATCCCTATCCATGGGTGGCTGGCAGGGTTGCGTACGACTTGTAAATTTAAAGTGAAGAAATTGTAATGTGGATAAGGATAAGGATAAGGACAGGGACAAGGACAAGGAAATGGAAGAGGCGTCGACGAAGCTTCAAATAGTGGATGTTTGCGGACTCTTCGAATAGTGTATGAAGTATGTTTAATGCGGAGGTCGGAGTGTACATTAGGTCATTGGACGTTGAAAGCAATTGATGTAAATGCAAATGTCTGTGTCGATTAAGGAGGAAAGAATGCAAGGCAGTGCGTGTGCACGGGATGTGCCAATATAGCGCTTAGATATGCATGCGCGACATAGTGCGGATAAGCTAGGATCATGCTGTCAATTCCAAGTATAAAGAAACAGGAAGTTGAAGCGGACCTTAAGTCGTTTGGGAAGGGCAACAGAACGACGTGCACCAGAACGGTGGAGCTCGCCCGACTAGTAAAGGGATTAATAAGTAAAAACTTTCCGGCGATCAAGATTGCATCCAAAATACCTTTTCAGAAAGAACAGGCGAATCCACATCCCGCATGTCTATTATACTGAATGAAGCAGTGGCGGGTTTCCAGCCCGTCCGAGTCTTGCTCTTGTCTGAGCGCGGCGAAGGGCTGGCGTGACAGGGACTGTGTACATGCTCTACGAATTCTGCACGCATCGGTGTGATTTCGGCTGCAGGGGGTGTCTTGACATGTATCGGCTGATGACGTGCAGCGGGGGAGGGGCGCATTGGGGGACGCGTGCGTGCATGCATGAATTCTGTGATGCGGGTGATGACCTCTGCATCTGCGCTTGTGATTGGTGGACATTCGAAGTGAACGTGCTTGCGAGACGTCAAGTTACGGTGAGGGGTATATTCCTGTACAGCGGGAAATAATCAGCACTTGGACACAAAATCTGTACGGCTGAGACATACAGGTTTGTGGGTAGTTGAGCGCAGAGAGGACTTTCGGTCGACGTTTGTGTTAAGATTATTTTTTTGTGGTGACGCTACTTGGCCTTTTTAATAAAGACCCGTATCGTCAGTAACTTGTCGCGGTCGCCAAAGGGAAGAACTTACGTTGATCACCGTACGTCTGGTTGAAATGACCGGGATTACAGGATGCGCGGTATTTGACACCCCCTTGCGTGAACGTATAGCTCGTAGCCTTCTTGAACTCTCGCGCATCCTTCTAGATTCCAAAGAGGTACATTAGATGAAAAGAGAAGGTATCGGAAGTACCAATACGTACCTCTGTCCTCACATGTGAGGCGAGCTCCGTCCTCTCCTTCCTCAACACAAAAGGTTTCGAGGATAGGGACATTGTGTGTGGTATGTAGGTTGTGGTTTAGAGGAGGGAATTGTTTACATCGCTGAAGAAAATGGTGCTTTTTTTATACACGAGAGCTGAGGGGTCTCGGATAGTGTGCTCATCCAAGGTGACCCTTAGCTCTCGTGTATAAAACAGCACCATTTTCACTGCTGTTACCGCAGAGTCTCAGAAAAAGTACAATAACTGGGAGACTCTCAATTATTGTACTGTACCACTGGACGCCGATGATGACGCCAATGCCGTCGATCATCTTTGTGCGGGGTACGTGATTGGGGTTTCGGATGAAAAAGCCCATCTGACACATCAACGTCGATCTGTAGTCAAAGCTTACGTAAATAGATGCCGCCCGCAAATGGTTTGCTGGTGGCTTACAGCGGCGTGGCCTCCTAAAATCGCCTTGCCTCTTACTTTCCGTCCCAATGTCTGCAGTATCGTCTCTCGATCAGGTATGCAGAACGGCATCGAGGTCTACGGATAGTCCTGACGATGTTGGACTGCGGCCGGCTGGCTATGGCAGGGCCATGAGCACGCTAACAACGCGTCTGATTACTACGCCCGCGGCCTCCTCATACTTGCGGCGGAAGAGCACTACAAGGCTGCAGAGGCTTTCCAGACCTGTGTGGATCAGTCCACCGACGAACATGTGCGCTTATCCTTATTGTTCTTGTGAAACCTCCGTTTTGACCATGCACCACTGTTCCAGACGAAAAACACGTTGCGCAAGCTATGCACTCATCATAATGCCGTAGGAAAGGATCTACTGAGACGCATAGAGAAACTGAAAGAGGAAGGGAAGGATCCGTCGCTACCACAGCTCAGCCAGAATTCCCGTTCCGTATCCAAAATCAGCGAGGCAGGGACATTGCCGCATGTCTCATCCAGAGGACGGAACTTAGAATCGTCGACGAACACATTCGATGAATCATTTATGGTTCTAAATCAACAGGTGATTTCTTTTACCGTGGCCCACACTTTTTTTATGAGTTGACGTAGCGTCATCCTGGGTAAGACTGAGTCAAGCGGGGACGATTCGCCTTTCGATTTATTCTGGAAAGTGACGGGAGAAATCATGGTCAATCTGTCTCAGCCAATGTCCTTCCAAACTGCAGCAATGGCTGCCCTCGACGCAGTTGAAAGCCGGTCCGCATCCACACGGACTGAAGATGCGCCCCTCCCGGGTAACCCAGCGGCCAGTTTAAAAAATAGCACGGGGAGAAATGGATCGCTGGGGATGTCGGTTAGGAGGCCGACTCGTTCGGGATTAGATGATTTCGATTTTGACGAAGATGGTACGTTCATGCGAGGCATATTTGTACTTTTGCTCACCGCCTTGCCAGAATATGATTCTCTAGATGATTTCTGCCTCGTTTCCTCTACATCTGAAGATTCAGTCGCGATGACTCGGCTCAAAACCGAAAACTCTCAGCTTAAAGTAAAGCTAGACGCTATGGAAAAGCAAATGGCGTCCGTGCGTAAACAAATTACACTTAGGAACGAGCAAGATCAGCACCTGCGCGACAATATAATGTTGGCTCGGAAGGAAGTGAGTAGACTAATTGCTGGAGGTGCATTTGCCTAATCAAATCGTCTCCCTTCAGGCGCAGCGTGCGATGGCGGCGTCGGCGTCACTCACAAATCCATCGATGCAGTCGATGATGAATATGACCGGTCTTCATTTAAATGGTCCCCAGACAGCTGGAGGGCGGGATAGAGAAGCACAACTCTTGCGAAGGGTGCGGGAGCTAGAAGAAGAAGTGCGGACTGTACGCATTGAGAACGACAAGCAGGTAGGTGTTCCATATGAATGCTAACTTTCAGTCTCATTGTGGATACTCACGAGGAACTCCTAATTCACAGAAAGCGATGATAGTAAAGTTCCGTGAGAGATGGGAGCGCCTAAAGGAGTCGGCGAAGCGTAAGAAGAGTGCCAAGGCCGCCGGACAATCGGATACTTCCAGCGTCCGGGAACGCATCGATGAGGACCCGGAGGCGGAGGCGGCAGCGGCAGCCGAGGATTCCAGTAGAGAAGGTGCCTGAAGAGAGCATAGTCGACATGCAACGGACTGCGTTGATCTTCACAAGTTTGATATTCTTCCCTATGTCCCTTTTATTCGTAGCCCCGTTCATGGAAATGTTGTATCAGTAGCAGAAGATATCCCGTAATCTTGCACCGCAGAGGTTCTCATAAAATTACTTTTACTTGACTATCGAAATATTTTTGAGAATCTCAGGTCAGCATACGCAAAGAAGAGGATTTTCTCGTACTTCAAGTTTCGGGAGGTTACGGGCCCAGAATTGACGCCGAGTTCAATAATTGTATCGGGTGAAGACGGTCAGAGTGAGAATTAGTATGCAAGGTCGGGGATAGCGCCTTTTCCCTACACCCAGGAACTTAGAAGTAGCACGTCCTCAGAAGCACAATGGTCGATATCTTACTGATGTGAAGGGTCTCGTGCACTGCCAATCACCTGGGACATCTTATTAAACCTTTCGGAAAGCACTTCACATGCGTGGTCCCGGAAGGCGATGAGGACAGCAAAACACGTCGAGCAACACCATCGAGGACCTGGGCTTACGGTTCCGGGCCGCTCTTTCTCAGGTATGGCAAAACTTCGGGAAACAAGGTGTGAACATCTTCTTTTAGAGACAGACTGGCTCACGGCGACGAGCTTCGCAATATTAGAGTGAGACGGGAAGTGGTCCTCGACGGCGCGTGGCGAAGTCAGTAACTGCAACCTCGTTGCGCCAACGATGACGACTGGGAGCCGTGTGTGATTCACGAGGACTTGGAAGGGAAGCAGATACTCGTGGACGGGGTAAATGCGCGTTTGATCGGCAGGTTTATAGGAAGTCGGGCTTCTGAGTTGGTGAGGTTGATTGCTAGGATGGTAATTCAGATCTCGGAACTAATAATTGAAGTCCGTCAGCCATCCCCTTTCTTTTCTAAAACATCCGTAAAAATACTGCTTGGCAAAACTGAGTTCCATTTCTTCACTTGATGACTGCCAGGAATACTGTTACATCAATATCAATACAACCACGAACGTGAACTCCTTTTTGCGGTTTCTGTTCCAAATATTGTCAGGCAAACAAATCGAAGTCGACGATAGTCAGCGAACGGGCGGCCGCAATAAACAGCTCTTTGGCGTTGTCGACGTCCTCTTGGTTGTTCCCTTCGCCGGTCTCTGTTGTCAGAGGAACGTTTGCGCTGAACACAAGATCGACACGCTTTCTGGCGATCCTGTATACGGCAAGCAGCACTCGTACGTCGTCTTTATGCCGGCTGTTGAATTTTGCAATTTGTTGCGAGCCTTCTAGCAAAACCGGAGAAGGAGTTGTTTCAGGAGAAGAACTTGAAGCAGCTGTGTTGTCCTCAGGCAACCTGATATCAAGCACATGACTGTTGATCGCATCGTTGTCGTGTGCCAACGAATCAAAATGAAATCTGCCGTCAAGGTCCTCAGCATGCTACTTGGGCGTAGAATGGAAAACGGTATAGTATTAACTTGACCGCCTCCTTTGGATCATCGGGATCGACCCTTTCGAGGATCTCTATGACGAAACTGACATCTGAGGGAGAGATGAAGACTTCCTGAGTATCAGGGACTTGTCGGAGAGTCCTTGTTGAACACCATTAGTGTCAATTGGTCAGCTTTCAATGTATTGTATGGTGACACTCACGAGGCGTCGATGAACGTGGACGGTAACTCAATGGTGATGGCTCCCCCGAATAAACCTCTTTGGGAGGCCATTTCTGGAGCAGGTGTGAATAGCCGTGAGGGGTTGGATTATAGTGTACTCTGCCGGCCCACTGGGTGCTGCTGGCATGTCTAGTACCATAATTACTATCGGTATCATCGATCAGGTGACTAATACCTTACGCTCATTTTTCTTTTGACATATGCATTTACATCCTTCAGCTTAGAGCTACATATCCAGGGTAGACGAACACGAATCGAGCGCATAGTATGCCTGTGTATCCCCAACCGTGTGCTAGATATGAAGTATTACTCTCGGGATGCAACGTGATGGCTATAAGAAGAAAAACGCGTAAGTCACATATGGCGTGGCCAAACACGCATTATTCCCACGGTCAAGTTGGTCGAAGTAACGACGCGTCCGCTATCTGTCAGGTCGCTCCCAACGGTGACCGCGACAGTACCGAAGCACGCACGCGACTTTGCTCTGCTATGGACTCCCTCCGCCGTGGCACGATGCGCCCGAGCATGGATCCATACGGAAATGCTCGCTCAGGTATCCCTGCACCTATGACCGCAAAAAAACCAACACCAGCAGCTCGTCTGCGACAGTCATTCGCCGGTCCCCAACAATTCCTTGGTGCCCCTCGAAACTCGTTGTATCCATCACAGAGCTTAAATGCTCCCCCAAGCGCCTCAAAGCCGGGTCCCTCCGCCTTTGGGAGAACACCAATGCGCAAGTGAGTCGCCTTTCCCGCATACAAGCAATTGTCTATATTTCCTACTTCGTTCCACAGCAGCGTACGCGGTGCTCAGCAATGGACAGGTGGACGTCAATCGATGATTCCTCCAACTCCTGGACCTAGTCATGCACTCAAAGACCCCCGCAACAACCGTGATAAGGCCTTCCAGCAGACAATGCGGAATATCATCTTTGCGTGGCTGCAAGAAAGTCAGTTCCAGGGCACGATTTCGAGGCAAACCCTCTTGTCCCCCACAGCAAAAGATTTCCGTGGAATTTTTGAACACCTAATTGGACTATTAGACCCTACGTATGCGTTCGGCGAAAAGGGGAAGAGGTTCGAGGATGAGGTTGTGCCTATCTTGAAGGCACACCATTATCCGTTTGCCGATTCTATCGACAAAAAGTGGCTTGCTGCACCAGCTAGCATGCACTCGTGGCCCTCATTACTCGCTATGCTTCATTGGCTCGTGGAGCTATCAAAGGCGGGTATTGTCTACATTTCTAGATTTCTACCACGTTACTTTCTTTCTGACTATCCCATTACTTAATAGGCGAGATATGCTTACCTCGACAGCAGCGAGCCGACTCTGCAAGATCTGGAACAGGTTCCTGAGAACTTCGATGACGAGAATCATCATGCGGCTTTGGCATTTCACTACTATAGTGATGCGTATGGAGTTTTCTTATCGGGGGCGGACGATTTTAGTGAACAGGATCAGTACCTCGAAACACGCTATGGCAAGTTATCATGTTTTTACTTGTTCTCCTCCATCTAACTAAGGCGTCAGCACGAAAAAATGAGAACGTACTGTCCGAACTCGAGTCATTAAAGGCTGAACTTCAGGCTTTGACATCAGAATATCAGAACCTGACGGAAAAGCCCGTGCGTATCTTCCCTTTCTCTTGTTGGTCCCCGCTTAAAATACTAATCATTATCTTTAAAAAGGCGCCTGTAGTTGACCTTGAGCTTCATAATGCATCCTTGAAAAAGGATAGGAAGAAGTTCGAAGAATATCTAACACACTGCGAGAACCGAAAGCGGCGAGTCCTTGATGCCATTAGTAAGGAGGAAAAAGAGATTGCATTAGAAAGTGAGCCTCTGACAATCTAGTGGACAATGTGCTAACCAACCCTACGAAAAGCTGCGAATCTTCAGAAACTGAGAGAGGAACAAGAACGTCTCGCAATTGTTGTCAAAGAGCAAAATCTCAGTCCGGAGGAAGTAGCTCAGATGAATAGTGAACAGGAGATGTTGGCGCGATCACTCGAGGAGCTAAGGAGGAAGAATACAGAGACGAGTAATCAGATGCGCTCGCTAGAGGTGGCGTTGGCGAAACGCAGCGAGAACGTCGAGCAAGCCATTGACGAGTACACGGAATTTCTAGATCGACTTGGACTCTTCCCGACTCTTCCACCGCCGCTGCCGCCTACCGATCTCCGCCTTGAGATAAATTTTGCGTCTTCAAACCCAAGGGAGCTCGTGCGTCGTAGCGTTAACGGGCAAGGAGCTGACCTTAAAAACGACATCAAACCTGCTTTGGACGGTGTAGCGGACTATATGCGACGAGAGCATCAACGTCTGGAGGATGAAGTTGTCACTGTTGAGCGAGAGCTCGATGAGGTAACTGCCGAGACCGATAAGGTGGAGGACGAAATCTTCGAAGTAGAGCGCAAAACCGGGAATGTGCAAGAAGAGGCTGAAGCTATTCGACTGGTGGGCTATTTCTTAACTATTTCTGTTCGCTTATTCAACCGGTCCGATAAAATCGTAGGCAACGCAACAAGAGGCTTTAGCGAACAATGCTGAGGCGGTGAGGTTGCAGAAGGAATTAGCGCATGCGCGAACGGTAGCACTGGCAAATGGAGTTGGTGTTAAATCACGGTTGCAAGCATTACAAATTGCGTGCGTTCTATCATTACACATACGGGCTGGACTGCGTAATCTGACGGTTATCCTCCTCAAAATCAGTTATCAGGAACAAATTGAGCGTGTCGACAGACTCAAGGATGAAACGGTGCGGATGATTCTGAAGAGTAGCAGCGACATTGCTGCATTCAAGGAGGAAGTTTCGGGGCATTTGAGTCACCTCCGACAATATGCGGAGGAAAATTGACACCCAGTGTACTTTGGCTACGCCCTTTACATGTTTATCTCTTACGACGCATTATCATTTTATCAGGAAGGACTGTATATGCTGAAAGTAGGCCATAGCGCTTACTAAACGTTGCTCTGTAAATTATATGTTGTGTTTAATTGTACGGGGTATGATAGTAGATAGTATCGAGATAGTACATCGTGCACCAGTCGGGGCTTGCCCAGTAGCTTACTTAGCTGGGTATCCGAGTCGGGAGAGTGTTGTACAAGTCCACGGTATGTAATTCACAGGTACAGCCGGGCCCACACCGAGGGAGACTTCACAGCGCATATGTGACGAAATAATTAACTAGAGATAAGAAATCCAGAGCCATGGAAATCCTCCCACCGAGTCTCACTGGTGCAGGTACCCGCTAGGATGGGTTTGCGGCGGCGGCGACTGGAACGGCGAGTGCGCCAGGACCGTTCTGTGGCTTCGGATTCATCCCGAGTGCCGCGCTGATCTGCCGCTTATGCCGTGCTCGCTTGATATCGGCTTCTCACCCGATTCCATACTTGAACGGCGGCCTGAACCGCAGCTTCGTCTACTTACATTGCATCCATCCACAAATATCCACTCACTTGGCTGTTCATTATAATCAGACCGCCCAACCAGGCGCCGGCGCAAAAACACGACTAAGCTGTTGTATTTTGGTGACTTGTCTCTCACGGATTCAAGCGTGAGTGGTTTCCCCCCAGGGCGGGAAGCAAGCCAAGCCCATACATCTTTGCGGAGTGCAAGTTTGGAATAGCTGCATCGCTTGAATCTCACGTATAGCGCCATCCTTGGTTATGCGCGACATTCTCTTGGTTCGGTCGCGGGACATTGTGGGCTTATGGGTATCAGCTCACATCAAGTCAAAGCACTCGTGGAAGTCTCCGCTCCTCATCTGGTGGACCCTGGATGCACTCTCACTTGGGATATGCGAAGGGTTTATGCCTCAGTTAATGACACCGTTTCGTGTCGGCCCCCAGCGGAACACCTGCTTGTCGATACTGCCCGGCGACCACGCAAATATACGAAACATAGGACATGACTATATTCCAAAGCTATGCATATCTGGAGATCCGCTTGAGGCCAATAGTGCCAGCTTCTTTACCGCTGGTGCCTCTCAATGTAATGGCTTTGCTTGATTTCTGATGTTATCGTAAGTGAGGTGAGTAATACTGCTTGCGATCCTAACCTTCTAATTGCAGCCTGCTCCTTCTCGCACCGACGTTTGTACCTCTGCGGAAACATGTCGGGTCCGGTTCCTTTAGGTGCCGGGGCTCTGGGAGAGAGGGCCTTCCCATGGCCTGTTTCATTGGGCGTGCCGTGGTGGACGAAGGTCTGGCTCATCGCGTGGAGTGAACTTTGGATCTCAGAGCCATTAATCTCACGGACGAGAGTTGTGTGAATGGATAAGAGAGAAGCCCTGGCAATTGCTTTTAAACAACAGGCCCGTACACGGACACTTGTCGCGAGTAGCCACCACCCCCGCCCAGAGCCAGCTTCTTCCTCTGCGACATGTCATCGAAAACGTTTACTGAAGGAAACGCTCCCGCGTACAACGACGCCGAGCGCGGCGTGATCGACATCCATGCTCCCCGTCCTGCCACAACGGTTCCTGCCTTCAACACATCGCAGGCTCCGACTTACGCGCTAGACGAGAAGAAGTCTGAGGCAACAACTCTGACCCTCTTTGCGCCGCCAAAAGACAAGGAATCTCCCACAGTTCCGGCAGCTCCTCCAAGGGCTGCGCCGAAGAAGAAGAAGAAGGCCTCGAAGTGGGTCCTCTGGAGAATATGGTTCAACACATACAGGTCCGCAAAACCGATAAAGATCTGTTTCACTGAGTCGTTGACGAAATCAACAATTTCTTAGGAAATTCTTCACTTTTGTCGTAACATTGAATGCGATTGGTATTGGTCTCGCGGCGTCCGGTCACTGGCCCTATGCGATTCAGTTTTCGGGCGCTATGCTTCTAGGAAACCTGATATTCGCCATCTTAATGCGCAATGAAGTCTTCGGGCGTCTTCTGTACGGGTTCGTCAACACCTGTTTCGCTAAATGGACACCCTTGTGGTGGCGACTTGGCTGCACGTCGGTCCTTCAGGTAAAGTTGCAATTCCTTCAAGGCGCGGGATGTTCATTTGTTCATGTGCCACCTTCTAGCACCTTGGAGGAATCCACAGCGGCTGTGCGTTATCTGGTTTAGGTTGGTTGACGTTGAAGGTCGTCGACACCTTTCGCCAACACAAAGTCATGCATGATTCCATTCTGGTGGTCGGTTTATGCACTAATTTGGCGGTTGCCATTAGTGCTTTAAGTGCCTTCCCCTGGGTGCGAAACACTCATCATAAGTGAGTGGACACTATGGATATATAGCGACTGTCCCTCATGCTCGCTCCAGCGTATTCGAACGTCACCATCGTTTCGTCGGGTGGGCCGGGATCGTCTTCACGTGAGATATTCTCTTCGCTTGCGAGTACTATTGTCTCATTGTTTATTCGAACAGATGGGGATTCACAATTTTGGGTGACATATACGACACAAATACTCAAAGCTGGAATCTTAGCGGTGTCCATGTTGCTCGCCAGCAGGACTTCTGGTTCATCTCCGGGATGACTGTCCTGTGGGTGATATTCGCTTCTGCCTCGGATTTATTAACCCATCTCTTCTATACAGTGTCCTCATCCCCTGGTTCTGCGTTCGCGAAGTGCCGGTAGATATTGAGCTTCCTTCGCCCAAGGTAGCCATTATCCGCTTCCAACGCGGGATGCAACAGGGCTTGCTCGGCCGCGTCTCTCGTTCATGCATTATGGAATATCATGCTTTCGGTATTATCTCGGAGGGGACCCATGCAAAATACCACTATATGATCTGTGGTGTCCAAGGAGACTTCACACGCAGTCTCGTCAATGACCCTCCGGCGACTCTGTGGACCCGAGAGCTGAAGTTCGCTGGTGTCTCGAACACATCCACCCTGTACAAACGCGGGGTCCGAATCTGCACAGGCACTGGTATTGGCGCGGCGCTATCGACGTGTATTCAGAGTCCCAATTGGTTCTTAATTTGGATTGGGAGCGACCAGGAGAAAACCTTTGGGCCGACGATTTCTGGCTTAATTTACCGGCACATTGAGCCCGAGAGGTGCGTGGATAATCCTTACTGAACCGAGGAAACTCCCTGAGTACCAACCCCTGTATAGGCTGCTTTTGTGGGACAGTAAGGCACGAGGGTAAGTGTTCGCGGGTATGATGGCTTTGGTGTGGGATGTGTTTCTCATGAGCTATACCATCAGAGGACGTCCTGATTCCATGAAGATTTTGAAGGAGGCATTCTACTCCTTTGGGGCTGAGGGTGCGGTTCTCTCACTTTTCAGAAGCACCAAGACTAATTGTAGAACCTTAGTTGTTTTTATAACTTCGAACTTCATTGGTAACGCGGAGATCATGGAAGGATGCAAAGAAGCTGGTATCCCCGCATTTGGAACGCTTTGGGACTTCGTGCGTGTCTATTTCCAGTCGATCCCGCCTCTTTCCCCGCTAACTAAGATCTCACTCGTTTACAGTGAGTTACGGGCGGGACTGGATGGGAACACTGTCACATTTGCATTAGTTTTACAAACAATCCTAGAGGGACAGGGCAGTCCGTCGCATAGCTTATCTTCGCGAACTCCCCTCATGCGATACCTATTTTTCTTTCTCCGTAATCATAATGTGTTTGTACCAACAGCGAAACCGCGCGCGCAATTGGATCCTGCTCCTCCGAGTCCTCTCTCTGTCTCGATCTCCCCTCGCCGCGGCCCCTTCTCATTGACCCCACCCACTGACGAGCGTGTCGGCTGCTTCTCACTCTCGTGGGACGGGCAAGCGCCGCGAGGGAAACCTGTCCCACATCGAAATAGTTACTGGCCCCGCGCCAAGGATGAATTTTCGCTGGTGCCCGCGCAGTGCGGGCTACTAGGTGATACGTCGGGGGGGATTGGCTAAGGGGCTTCTGCGCGTGTGTGCGCGTGTGCCTGTTGTTAATCTAGTGCGTATGTATGTATAGGAGGTCTATGTACACGGAATACACGGATGTTGCTCCGTTTTTTCCTTTTTCTCTCTTCGATGTCCCGGGGAAGTGCGCCTCCACGCCTAACCGTATCTATGGTTCCTCACCAATAGGGGTTGCTGACATAGTACTAATCGGGGAAGGGGACCATCATGGGATGAAATGCAACTTCGGCAGCCGGCGGCCGTACGGAGCACGTCTAGGTTATATAGTATATGTACGGTATTGCATCGTATTGCGACATGATATCAATATACACAGATCATTCGGCGGGAGGGTGAGAAAAGGGACAGAGAGGGGAGTGGCAGACAAAAAAGGGGGCGCGGGTAACTGAAAATGCAGGACTGCGGGCGCATTACGACATGTTCGCGCCAACAGTAACGTGTACAGGGAGAGAGGAAAAGAGGTGCGGAAACGATGTACAAAACGGGGAAGAAATCAAGTGTGACGCATGGCAGCGCAAGGAAAATGGAATTGCAAGCGGCACGTAGGCCGCGCACAACCGCACCCGAGGACAACACAAGGAGGGCATTAAATTACACGGCGGCAAAAGCCTAGAAGAGGGGGTGCACTCGGGGTGAGAGAGCAGTGAAGGCGGTATCAAGGAGACGGGGAATGTAAGGGGCGGTCGAGGGAGATTTGAACTAGATGAAGCAGTATTCTTCAAGGACCTGCCCTGGCCTGCCCATCCACTGCCAGCGGCGCCCGGGGTAGATTGTGGTGTTAGGCTCCAGCCGGATGCCACGCTTTGCAAGTTCGGTCACGATGCGCGCAATGTTTCGAGTGTCCTATGGCCAGAGGCGGGTTATGCGCATCAATACGTGTGGAGCAATCACATTTAAGATCGATAAGGAGGGATGAACAGGGAAGAAGTGGTACGGGATGGGTAAGATCCACTCACGTCGATACCACTGTGTTGGCGACCGATGAAGGCGGGAAGACTAAGGGCGCGGAGTTGTTGAGAGATGTTCAACGAGCGGCGCTTGGGATACGGCATCCCTGGCTGTGAACAAAAACACCACAAGCGTTAGTCTGCGATCGAGGAGGTTTGATAATGAGGAAGTTTATATAGAACGCATATGCACACTCTGCCTCATCCTGGGGTAATATTTATACATACCTTCGGGAAGAAAATCTTCTGTTGGCGTACCCCAGAAGCGTCCGCTTCTTGAAGTGCCAGATAGTACGATACGACCTTCCGTACATCAAGGACGTCCCCCTTCAGCCATTCTGGCATTTGAATCTATTATGGCGACATTAGAGCGGTGGCATTTGGCGATGGTCTCGTGCACCCTACCTTGGAGATGAAGCATTGCTTGACTACAAAGTCTCGGACATCGAACGGGCCATCGGTGCACCTAGCACAATGTAAGCGATATTATTGAAAAAAAAAGGAGTGAAATGCATAACCACATACCAGGTGAACCGTTGGAGTTTCTCACCCGTTAATCCATCGATCAAGCCATTCCTCATAAGAAAATCCTTGAAAGACTCGAGGACTTTGGGAAACTTCGGTGCTCGGTCTACATCGGCCTGCGGATTTCGTATACAACCAGACTGCATAAAGTGAGACCAATGGAAACGTACCTGGGTGATACCAGTCAAGCTCGTACAAAATGCCGACAGTTCAGGCTTCCATATCGGCTTTACGAAGCTACGAAACTCGTCTTCGGCACGTCAGCTCGCTACTCGGGCGCGCACTAGTCGTATATGCCCGACATACCCGCGACATACAGCTCCTTTGCTCTGCCTTCCATATCTTTGTGCCGCCAACGCAGCAGGCATACAGGCCATTCCTAATGTGGCGAGATTCGCAGCTGGGCTAGGAACGCGGCGCAAAAGCTTTTCAAGAGGAAAAAGTCACTCACGATGATCTCGTTTGGCCAGTTGAAGTCTGTGCCCTCCTGACAGGTCGCCTCGACGTCGAGCACGAGGAAGGCATCGTACGGCTGCTTGACGGGCCAGGGGGTCTCGGGCTTCTCGAGCTTGGGCGCCACATCGAGCGTGTGGTCGGCTAAGGTAGAGGGCTCGGGGGCGGAGATGGAGACGGGCCCAGATACGGAGACGGGGGAGGGAACGGGGACAGGAACGGGGACAGGGATGGGGCGCGCGACGAGGGTGGAGGCGAGCATGGTGCCGAAGGAGGAGAGGAGGCTTGCGCGCGGGAGGGCTGCGAAAGGGGCGTCGACAGAAATCGAATCGGCCGGGCTACCGCGCGTTTCGGCTAGTCCCTTTGGGGCACGCGGGTGTGGCACGCCCAGGGCGTCGCTGTCGGCGGCGGGGGCGGGGGCGGAGAGGGAAACGGAAAGGGGGACGGAGACGGGGTCGGAGGGTTGGTCGACCTCCGGGTTTTTGGAAAACAGGAAGTTTAGGACGGCTAGGACGGCGCAGAGGAGAAAGGAGAGAGACAGTACTGTGAGGGCGGCTTCGGACGAGGACTGGGACGCGAGGCGGGGCGCGGCTGTCTGGGGGACGCGGAGACCGAGAGAGAGGGCGGAGCGGAAGTCGAGCGCCCTGTACATGGCCTAGCAGCTGCGTCGGGCGGGCGGGCGCACGTCGGGGCAGCCGTGCACGGGAGGCGGGGGACGGCGGGGCCTCCGAGTCGTTCAATGCGCGTTATCGACACACAAGTCGTCGTTTGTCAGTGTCGTCAAGCGAGTCACAAAACCTTACACTTGGTGGCGTGGGCATCCCTCCTGCCCAATACGGCCACCCGCCGGCCTCTTTCGTCCCCTCCCGCGCTCAAATCTCTGCGACGACCACATACCCATGAGCACCCTGCGCGGAGACGACCTTGGCGACGAGTTTCTCCTGGACGACATCGTCGCGGAGCAGTCCGCCGTCGAGGAGAACGACAGTGGCTCGCCCTCCGAAGACGAGTCGCACGCTGCACCCAGCGCGTCGGGCTCGCAGGCGCCCGAGCAGGACGCTGCAAGGGCAAAGAAACGGAAACGGAGAGAAAAGGACAAGGAGAAGAGGGAAAAGGTGGGTCGCCGTCTCCCTGTGCGCGTCTGCTCTCCGCGAACCTGTCTTATGGCCTTCAGAAACGCCGCTTGGTCGAGGGAATAGAGACCACCGAGCCTTCTTCGATCGCCGCGCAGCCTCCGCATCTCCTCGCGGAGTACCTTTCCAAAATGCAAGCAAGGACGTTCTCAAAGAGCTCCGTGATGGAGCTGGAGGACATCCGGATACCAGGTACTTTCGTTTTTCCGCGCGTTTTTCTTTCTTTCTCTTTCGGGGCGTTCATAATCTGACAGCATACAGACAGCGCAATCGCCGACACTACGCTATGGACGGCCCCCCGGCCCCTTGATCAGCTGGGCGATTTCATTGCGAAGAGTGCGTGCCTCCTCCATCTTCTTTCAAAACAAAGCAAAAAATAAACAGCGGCACGTGTCGTTCTGACTATACTTAATCGTAGCCGTGCCAACTCTCAAGACGCGTCTCGCGCAGAAGTCGAAGGACACGGGGGCCCCCACTCTTCTATTCATCGCCGGTGGCGCCCTGCGTGTGGCCGATGTGACAAGAGTGCTGAAGAGCAAGACTATACGCGGGGAGAAGGGCGGAGACGTCGCGAAGCTGTTCGCGCGGCACTTCAAGCTTGAGGAGCATGTGGCCTACCTCAAGCGGGCGCGGATAGGGGCAGCGGTAGGTACACCTGGAAGGATCGGGAAGCTGCTCTGCGAGACGGGTGAGCGCCGCATAATCAAAGATGGCCCTCGAGGCGCTGCTAAACCCTCTCCCCCACCCCCTCTCTTTTTCGTCAGATGCCCTATCGCTATCAGCCTTGACGCACATAATGCTTGATGTGAGCTTCCGCGACATGAAGAAGCGATCGATGCTGGATATCCCAGAAACGAGGGACGAGGTCCTGAAAACGGTGCTGGGCGCGGACTCTGTCCGGCAGGCAATTCGCCGAGGAAAGATCCAGATTGTGCTGTTCTGACGCGCGCGCCGGTGGAACCAGCATTCATTAAACATTAATGACGTTTTGATCTTTCCTTCCCTCTATTCGTTCGTTCTACGGAAATTTAGTGTACTCTGAGCATAATTTAGAACCGAAAACCATCTGTACAGCAGCTGCACGCCCCCCTTTCCCCAAAGGAATGACATTCTTATGCTTAGAAGCCCTTTGGATTCGTACGCAACGTCAGCTGCAAAAGCAAAGAGTAACAAACGTCAGTGTGGGTCCGTTGCCTCCCTTCATGCAAGGATCCGTCATTCGCAACGCACCCGTGTAAACTTGGGCACTTTATGAATGCCCTTGCGGTACCCGCGAGTGTGCGGCGTGAACACCGTGTACTTGTCGCGCGCGCGCATCTCGTGTTCCTTCGGGAGCTCGAGCGCCTTTGTCTAGGAGAGAGGAAGACAGGAAGACAGAAGAACGCAGTCAGCTCCAGCGTGCTCTCACCGTTTCTCTAGATTTAAGAGCAAAAAGGACCGTAAACTCACAAGCGCAGCACACTGCACGCCGCTAGCGCGGACAGTCTCGATCACGTCGTCCACCTGCTTGAGACGCTTACGCTGGTTCGCCTTGCGCGTCACCGAGAGCTTCCACGGCGTCTTCCTAATACCACGCAAAAGCAAGAAATGAGAAAAAAGAAGACGGGCAAGATTAAGCAAGGCAGAGAGAAAGACCAAGCGCGCACCAGAGGAGACCGCCGAGGCTCACATGCGACGCTCGAAAGGGCCCGAACATCGTTGAGCAGAGAGGTGAGTGTGCGGACTCGGAAAATGTACCCTGATTCTTGAATCGCCCGTTCGCGGGAAAGCGAGAGGTCACGTGACTCCACGTAGCCGTCGCCATTTCGCCCGCACCGTCACTGCGCTCGTTACCAGCACATCCACGACTCTCGCTTATACTACCTACCCATCTCCTCTTGGACTCTAGCTGGCTGGTGTTCCGACAAGGCAGACAACAATGGCGACGCGCTCGTCGTTCAACAAGAACAACTCCGGTTGGTGGCGGCCGTATTCGGGCACAATTGATAACGGGTGAACTAACTATGAGTGCAGCGGTGAAACGGATAATGCAGGAAGCGCGCGAACTCGCGAACGACCCGTCGGACGAGTACAGCGCTGCGCCATTGGAGGTACGTGCGTGCTATTATAGGACGTGCTAATTTACTGGAAGACTATGCTATGTGCTACAGGATAACCTATTTGTGAGCCAGGTCGGTGCCACAGTCAGGAGACGATCTCTAACGCGCAGCAGGAGTGGCATTGCACCATCCGAGGGCCACCGGACACGGACTTTGAAGGGGGACTATACCACTTGCGGATTATCCTTCCGGCCGAGTACCCATTCCGGCCGCCGTCGCTGGTGATGCTTACACCGAGCGGACGGTTCGAGACGAATACGAAGGTGAGGAGGGATCGATTACGTGTGTGGGGGAGGGTGGTGACTCACGGTGTTGCTCATATCGACAGATCTGCATTAGCTTCACGAACTGTGAGCGAGGGTTTAGGGCGAGTGGAGGTGACTGCTGACGTGTTCGTATGCTTCGGACAGATCACGAGGAGTTGTGGCAGCCCGCTTGGGGCGTGCGGACAGGTGAGCCACCAGAGAGAAGAAGGCAGGCTAAACTATGGGGCTGACGGGAGAACAGCGATCATCGGGCTACAGGGCTTCTTTCCGCTCAAGGGGGAAGCCGCCATGGGTGTCGGCTCTCTCGAGGCGCCGGGGAGCGAGCGGCGGCGACTTGCGAAGCTGTGGGTTGATGAGATGCACATTGGTGGCTGCAGGCAATTTGATGCTATAACTATACACAGGTCACGCGAGTGGGAGTGTCCACAGTGCAAGATGGCGAACCACGAAAGCCTGCGCGCAGGAGGCGAGGCGAGCACGGGAGAGCTGGGGCAGGGGGCGCACGAGAAGGAGAAGGCCAAGGAGGAGGACGGACGGACGGAGCCAGGGGCGTCAGCGGACGGAGCATCAGGGATGGATGATGTTAGTCAGCGTGGTTCGCAATACAGCGAGAGCGTGACGCCGGGGGAAGCTCGGTCACAGGCAGCAACGAGTGCTCGGCGACGGCCTCCGCTGGTGCTGGATGCGGCGATCAGTGTGCTACTTGTCCTAGTCGTAGCGTTGCTGTGTAGAAAGTGGCTCTGATCTATACACAATCCATCGTAACCTTTTTTTTCCTTCCGAGACATCCCAGCCCTGATCGGACGTCCACGTCGATCCCCGTCCCGTCCTCTTATAACCCGGCCTTCCCCCCTCCCCTCTGGAATGCACAACCGTCCGCGCCATGTCCTCCTCTGCCCTCCTCGCCTCGCCCACAGCTCCCTCCTCCGCCGTCTCCACCCCCGCCGACGCCAGCCCCTCGCAGCCCAGCACGCCCGCACGTCCGCGACTCGGCCGCACCGGCTCGCACCTACGCACAACGCCGGGCACGCTACACGTCCCCGTCCCGCCCACACTCGCCAACTCCCCGCTCCTCCAGTCCCCAACGAGCATCTTCCGTCGCCCACACGCGCCCCCGCGCGCCGCACCCGGCTCGGCCGAGGAGCTCTGGCTGCGCGATACCGTCCCCATGGGCGCCCAGTCCGACGCCGCTGCGGCTGGTGCTGGCCAGCAGCGCGCACCACTCGTACTGCCTGCGTCTGCTGGCTCGTCTGCCCCGCACCCTGGCGCGTACGCCCATGCACACACCCAGCGCGACCGCGGCTGACGCGGGAGAGGGGCGCGCTGTCCAGCCCGTCGGACTCGGACCTGGACCTGCCTGACCTGGACTCGGACTTGGATTAATATTCAGACTCGGACTCGGACTTGGATTTCCATTTGAACTCGGACTCGGACTCGGACCCGGACTTGCTCTCGGAGATCGGTGACGCGCGCCGCGGGCACCGATGACGACAGGGCGAACAACTGCTAGCAGCGACGGCGGGCGGTGATCATCAGTGTTACTCCTGTACGCGGTGACATCACCGCTGCGCAGGACGCATCGCATACACACCACACACACACGCGGACTTTTCATCTCATTTCGGGCTTTTTTTTCTATTTCTTTTTCTTCTCTCTAGTGATAAGTTATCGACGTCGTCATACCCGCACGCAATACCCCGCTTCCCGCTTCTCGCCTTAATCTAGCACTCGATATCATTAACGGCCACATTACGATACACACACAAACACACACGAGGCGAGGCAGCCTGCCCTCCGCTACTTCTTTTTCTTCGCGTCTCGCACAGCCAGCACAATCATATCCTCGTCTTCTACGTTGTAGCTCGCCAATGTGTTCGCGTTCGTCATCATCTTCCCGTTCAGTGATAGCATCAACCGCGACAGCGGCACGCTGCTTTCGATCTGCCGCACGACATGGTCCCGCAGTGTCGACACCAGGAACGTCACCGGCACCTCTCCCAACGTCACCACGCTCCCATCCAATTTCCACTCCGGCCGCGTTCCGTCCACCGGCAGCTGGATCTGGATCGAGATCGGAACCTGCCGTCCATTTTCAGTAAACCGAAAAATGAAAACATATTCAAAAAGGGGACGTACCGGATGCAGGTCGACCCAGTGCTGCTCCGGGTAGAACTGGCCCCCGGGTAGACGCGCTACCTTCTGCTTCTTCGCGGGCGGCGCACCATCAGCTCCCTCCACCCCTTCCATCTGGTCTGCGGAGCGCACCACGCCTCCAGGCACCGGCGGCGACGTAGCCAGCGCTGCCAGCCGTGACGGGTGCATGCCTGCTGGGGACGCGCCTATTGCACCAACGGCGCTTGCGGGCGGCGGCTGGAACCCGAACGGCTGCGCTGCGTCCAAGCCTTGGTAGTGCAGCGGTGGCAGCATTACTGGCGTGGGTTGCGCATACATCGACGCAGGCTGTGGGCCTGCCGATACCGTCGCTGCCGCAAACGCGGGGTCGGACGAGACCGGTGTTCCGGGCTGTCGCGGCGGCGCGGGCAGGGACGGAGGCGGTGGTGGTAGGGACGGCATGACGCCCGGTCCGGCGGAGGGGCCGATACCTGGTCCGATAGCAGAGTCGACTCTGGATGTAATGTGTTAGCGTAAACGTATAAACATATGGATAAACATTAAACGGCTCGTACGCGCTGAGACCCTTTGCTCGGTGAATAGCGGCAATCTGCTCCTCGAAGTTGACGTTCGTCTGGAACTTGTCGAGCGTCTTGTCCTTCGACGCGGTGTGCCCGTCCCAGACGACCTTCTCGCGCTCCTTCCGCCGCTCGAGCTCCGCTTGCTCCTCCTTCCGGCGCTTCTCCTCGTCCGCCTCCGTTCCGAAGATGTCGACACGTGCGCGTGCAAGCGACTTGAGCGACGACTCGACATTGGCTCCGCGCTGCAGCTCGTTGAGCTGCGCCCGCCGCGATTCCAGCGCGTCGCGCTGCGACTTCCACCGCGGGTCCAGCAGCTCAATGCGCATGTGCTCCTGCAGCTCGTCCACGGGCACTTGCTGCCCGCACACCGAACAGGTGGTCATCGTCACCTTTGCACCCTTTGCTCCAACTACAAGGAGTTCAGAAAGCGAAGAGTAAGAAGGACAGATTTTGACTCACGTTTTGGCACGTAGTCCGTGCGGATTTTCATGGGTCCCGACGCATCCATCGAAGTCGCCTGGATCGCGCGAGCCCGCTCCATCTCCCTCTGCCGTTCCTCCTCGTCCCTCTTCTTCCTCTCCTTCACCTCGGCATCCTCGTCGTCGCTGACGTCCATCGTGCCGTCCACCTCATTGGCCGCGGCAGCGTCCGCAGCCGCCTGCTCCTCCGCCGCCTGGCGCGCCCGCACAGCCTCGACCTCGTCCGCCGTGTCCTCCATGATCATAGCAGCCATCTTCTTCTGCGCCAGCGTCCTGCTGATCATCTCGTCCACGCTCATAGGCGGCGGGAGCTCCGAGTTCATGTCGGCAGTAGTGAATTCGATCGTCTGCACAATCGCGTAGTCGTGCCAGTCGATTTCGGCAAAGGCAACTGCAAATACGGGTTAGACATTAAGAAGACATGAAGCAATAAATTTAGAAAAAGCGACTCACTTCGCTCAGCTTCTTTGTCTGACTGCTTCTTCTTTTCCTTCTCCCGTCTAACCCGTTCCCATTCTGCGTGCTGTCTGGAGACCCCCAGCATCTTCCACCTCGCACCCTCCTCCGTCCCCCGCTGCAGCCTCTCCAACATCTCCTTCGGGGGAAGAAGCACTTTTGAATACTGCTCCACCAGCGTGTTGAACACGCTGAACAACGGGCTGGTCGGTCGTAGAAAGTCGAACTCGTAGTTGCGAGCTTCGCGGGCTGCCAATGTTTGGAGGAATGACCGACCTCTCCTAGCGGTGAAGAGGGCAGTAGACTTAATTATGTCCCTACATGTTTTTAGTTATGTCAGTACATACACAAAAGGTATGCTACTCACAAGTCTACCGCATTCATCGGTGGAAGGCCAAGGGTGAAATCTGGCGGGGTGGGCTCAAGTGCAATAATCCCGCCCTTCGGCAGCTCCTTAGCCTCCTCCAGAACTTTCTCCGTCTGCTCCGTATCCGGAGGCGCTTCCTCGTCCTCCCCCTGAGAGACTCTCGCCATTTTGTTCCTGTAGTAGCCATGGTACGGGTCTGCGGGGTTGAGGAAAGAGAACTTGGGGTCGGAGCGCTGGCCCTCGCGCACCTTGTCCTCGAATTGAGCAGGGTTGGCAGACCGCGCGACAAAAGTCGCAGTTCTGTCGATGATAGCTGGAGGCGCGTGCGTCAGACGTGTGCACCAGAGATGAAATTGGCAAAGAGAGAAAGAAGTTAGCACTCACATTTGATGTCGGGGGGAGGGAGAATAAGCCCTGTCGCAAACCTCGGGTGTGAGTCAATGCCGTTCATTTTCACGTCTCCGTTCTCGGCGTGTCCGTTGGCGAGGCCGTTTGGCGCAACCATTTCGACGTCGACGGCGCTCATTGTGGACGATACTCGTGGCGTTGAGGTAAGTCAAACAGCAGCGAGCTTCAGCAGGTGCCGCGACGACGGGAAGGGAGCCGCCGGTTATTAGTCATCAGAATTTCCCTTTCGGGACCGGGCGAAAAAGCGTAACTTCCAGCACCAACCGCCTCAGAGCTCAGCGACAACGCGCGGAAGGCGGGACCGCGACAATGCACATCAAGAAGCTCAAAATCCGGAAAGGGCGCGGTGCGTCTGCTCTTTGTGTCCTAGCGTTGGCTTTTTGTTTGCTCATTACTACCCACCGCACCTGTGCTTTAGCTGCCTACCAGACACCTTGCGCTGCGGAGACGCTCGCGATGCTGGGCTGCTGGGCTGCCTCGAAGGACTTGAATAATATGGGCGCATGCGCTGAGTCCGCAAAGGCCCTTTCGGATTGTATGCGAAATAGCGTACGTCCATCCTTCAGACAACGCACATGTCATTTGGAACTTATTGGGATCCTTTACGTTGCCTTCGTCGTTCTACAGTCGAAGAACGCAGCGAGGAAGCAGTCGACGATTAACTACCATCTTGCACGTCTGCAGAAAGTTCTCAAGTAAACTTAGTTTACTGGCATCCTTGGGGAGAATGAAATGAGGGCCTGCCTCTGCCCCCCAGGTAACGACACACTCGTTACTTGAATGTCAGGATCCGTGGTTCTCAACTTACACGGCTCCTTGGCGCAGGGGACAGGTCTAGATTCTACACTAAATTACATGCTCATATAGTGATTGTATTATACACCGGATTGGCGATCCGCTGCCGCCTCCAAACAAATAACGAAGGAGCTATGGGGCTATAACGACCCGAATATGTCGTCTATCTCGTCCTTCCTCTTTTTCTTTTTCTCCTTGGCCTTCTTAGGCTGCTTCAAATTGGAATCACTAGTCGCTATGACCGAGTGCGATACATTCGCTTTGGAGATGATGAGACTTGAGGCCGTGCTCTCTGGTCTCGTGCTCGTATCCATGTCACTATGGACTGGGTATTGGCTCTGCTGCCAGTACGAACTTCCCGAGAAAATACCCTCCTGGTGGACATTTTTTGAAGGTTCAGTCTCGACGACATTCTTGCGTATGACCGTGCTTCCAAGATCTTCGTCCAGAAATTCTTCCGCTGTGTCTTCTCTTACTCCGAACCGAGGTTGTTCGGCCGGTGCTGGTTCGTGCCCCCGGGGTATCGCCTTCGCCTTCTTCGCCCCCTGTACAGAAGAAGTGGGCTGCTGCCTAGCGACAGGGAAGTACACAGGGCTTACCAGAGCCACAAGCAAAGTATAAAGTGCCTCGGACAGCATTTCCGATTCGGCACCCAATTCCGCTGCGAGTGCATCCAAACGTGATGCTATAGCGGTCAACGCCAGGGTCAGCTGCAGAAATGCCCCAGTCTGCATCATGAGCGAAAACGAGCTATGAAGACAGTGAGAAAGGTCAGCAATGACTGCCGTTAGACCCAGACATACTGGTAGGCATTCGCGAATCGTTTTCTGGACTGATGATCGCATAAATGTAGAGACCTTATGGTAAAAAGGATGGACTCACCTCGGTTATCAGCTCTATTGAGCCCTTCGTTCGTTCAAGTACATAGTTCACGAATTTCGCGTCGGGTACCTGCGACCACGCACCCCTCAAGATCTTTGGACTTTCATCATGAGCATTTTTTCCAATTCTTTAAGAGACCTGATATCAACGTACTTCCGCTCCTTGTCCTCTTCCACATAAAAAGCGTACCGAAGGTCGTCTGTAAGATCACGGAGCTGTACTTCCAGCACCCTTTTGCCAATCCTCCGGATATCCTCTACGCGCCGCCAAAATAGTGCTGAGCGATGCTGATTCAGGCCTTTGTAGTATAGCCGTTCAAGAATACGCAGTTCATCCTGAAGACATGGCTGGAGCACGGAAAGCCGGCGAGCACGACCACGCAAGTCTTTGAGCACCGCGTCGAGTTTTTGTGGTAAAGGAGCGGAAACGTCGTGCCGCGGAGTGCTGGCGAGCTTGGGTCGCTTTACGTGGCGGGCGACAGGCATATTCTCGAGACTCAAAACGTGTGAGGATAGAGGGAAAGTTATTGTATTGGATATTCTTGTACTTTATCACTAGTAGATGATCTGCGCCACTTCCCCTTCGGGTGAGCGAATCCACTGCGCTTAGTTCCTCACCGACGCCGAGCGGCGCGCGCGTTCACTGTTCCTCACTTGTATACGGCGGCAGAACCAGACCGAATCACAGTCACCATCGTCGATGAGCGGGCAAGGCGGGCAAGATGCCAAGTTCTTCCAGCGGGGAAAGATCCAGGTACGTGCACTTGGCCACTGGTAGTCGGACTGCTCGCGCTGACGGGGCGCCCGGTGTGCTACGTATCCAGGAGTTTCGCGCGGAGCTGCACGCCGCCGAGGCGAAGGACAAGAAATTCATCAAGCGGAAAACGGTGCTGAAGAAGATTGTCGCGAACATCACCATGGGCAATGATAGTGCGTGCCTCCGTCGTCGTCGATGTATAAACCCGAGGGGGTACAGCGGCTCATCGTGCTTCGCGCAGTGTCGCCGCTGTTTCCCGATGTCGTTGCTTGCCTTGGAACCCCTCTCCTGGAAATAAAGAAAAGTCAGTTTAATCGGTTGTGTGGGCTATCCGTGACGTCTAAGGCATGTTATCCAGTGGTCTACCTTTTCCTCGTCAGCTATGGCAGGTCGAAGCCTGATCAAATTCAGACCGTCATCCCGAGCTTCCTTCAGGTACTAATATTCACGTCGGCGATATACAAAAGCTCACTGGCTGGTTAGGATTGTGCGGACCATAACCCGCTCATTCGTGCGCTCGCTATCCGCACAATGTCCTATATTCCGCTGCCAATTGTTACCGAGTCAATGACGGACCCGTTGCGCCATGCACTCAAGGACCGTGACCCGTACGTACGCAAGACCGCGGCAATCTGCGTCGCGAAAGTGTACATGGCGGACCCGCGTCGCACAGAGCGCGCAGGCTTCGTTGAACTCTTACGTGACCTCATGCTCGACACGAACGCGACCGTTGTTGCAAATGCCGTCGCTGCACTCGTCGAGATTAGCGAGCGTCACGATGGCGTCGCGTTCCAAGTGAACTTCACGGTTGCAAACAAGTTGCTAGCTGCGCTCGGAGAGAGCTCTGAGTACGTGATGCCTCAATCCTGTCGACTAAAGCTCATCGTCTCTTTTTTTTTTTGGAAACATCCGTAGATGGGGACAAATTTATATTATGGAAGCACTCATGACGATCGTACCTCAAGAGTCCAGGGAAGCAGAGATTATTGCCGAAAGGATAATTGTCCAACTCCAGCATGGCAATTCAGCTGTTATCCTTACGACGATCAAAGTGCTGCTATACCTCATGAACTACATGGAAAATCGGAAACTTATTGAGTATATATGCAAGAAAATGGGACCTCCTCTTGGTGGGTCTAAAAGTTCGTCGCCATGCGATACAGCGGTTAATCGACTCGGCAGTAACAATGCTTTCGTCTGGACCCGAGGTGCAGTATGTTGCATTGCGTAATATTCTTCTCATCATCCAGAGACGGCCTGCGGTGTTAAAGAATGATGTCAAAGTCTTCTTCTGCAAGTATAACGACCCCATTTATGTCAAGTTGGCTAAGTTGGAGATCATGTATCGGCTGGCCCGAGAAGAAAACTTCCGAGAGGTCCTTGCAGAGTTACAAGAGTGAGTAATCTCCTGTTTGACATTTTTCCTCAGCGCTCACTATCGGCCAGATATGCGTCCGAGGTTGACGTCGATTTCGTACGTAAAGCGGTGCGGTCAATAGGACGCCTGGCGATAAAGGTTGATGCTGCCGCGGACCAATGCATTGAAGCCTTATTGGGTCTCATTGAAACAAAAGTGACTTATGTCGTGCAGGAGGCCATTATTGTCATCAAAGACATTTTTCGGCGCTATCCTGGGCGATATGAGGGTGTCATCCCGAAATTGTGTGAGAATCTGGACGCCCTGGACGAACCAGAAGCCAAGGCTGCCATGATCTGGATCATAGGGCAATTTGCAGACAAAATTAACAATTCAGACGAGTTGCTCGATGATCTTGTGTATACCTTCCTTGAAGAACCGACTGAGGTACAGTATATTGAAATTTCGCTTATCTTGATTTTGAAAAAACTGAACATCAATCAGGTTCAACTCGCTTTACTCACGGCAGTCGTGAAGCTCTTCATATACAAGTCACAGTCGGACACAAGCAAAGAGATTGTGCACAAAGTATTGAAGTGGACCACTGAGGAGGTTGACAACCCCGATTTACGTGATCGCGGTTTTATGTACTGGAGACTGCTTGCTATCAATCCCGCCGGGGCCGGAGAGGTCGTACTTGCGGAGAAGCCTCCGATTACCACCGACGCGGACCGCATGGACAGAGGTTCATTGGACCAGCTGCTGCTTCACACGGGGACACTAGGCAGCATATACCACAAAAATCCTGAGGTACGTCGATCCTCATCTTGCCGACTATATGCACTAGGCCAAAGTTCACTAATCCTTACCTTTTACAGACGTTCATCCGTAACGCGAAAGCAAAGGCTCTATCGGACAGCCCTGCTTTGAACGAGAAGTCGCGCGCAGTGCTCATTTCTCTCCCGCCAGAACAGCTCCCTCCCTCCATTGCGAATATGAACATCCCCGGTCCACCACTGCCTTCTCAGCGTCTACAGGGTTCTGTCCCGGCGGTGCCGCCGCTGTCCGACAGACCACGCGCATCGGACGTCTCCGATGCTACGGGTGCAGACGCTGGCCTCATCGACACGGAAGGAACATCAGACGGTGGTGACGCGGGTTCGGACGACGGTGACGCGGCGGAGCATCTGAGTCCGAATGGACAAGCACGAGGCGGCTCGGCAGACCCGTACGCGAATCTCGGCGGTGCTTTCGGCGCATACTCAGCAGATGAGCCGAAACCCGTGGCGAACGGCGCGCGAGGCAGCGCCGACGACGAGGATATTTTGTTTTGATCTGCGGTGCGCTGGAGGCTGATTCAGATTTGCGGAGGCTGATTGGTGCTATGTACTATCTTGGATGTTTGAATGCGATGCAATTTTTGTCTTTTTCATACTCTGTTTCTCATTCTCTTTGCTGTGAATTGCTATCAATTCTTACATTGTACGCAATGGCTTGCTATTACTCTCAGTGAATAGTGTGTAGCTGCATGGCGAAGTTGTCTAAACTGAAAAAATCCGCCTACGAAGATATAACCATCCTTAAATATCCATCAAAAAGTCTTCCTTCCGTTGCTGAAGTCTTCATGGGTGAGCCACGATACATGCCGGATCAGTCGACCGTTATGAGTACGTCGGTCGTACGAATGCCTTCGAGCCAAACCATTGACCCTTAACCATGTGGCTGTAGTAGACTTTCGGGAAGAAGTCCTTCTTCAAGTGGTAGAATAGCCTCCTAGGCGTGGCCTGGTCACCGAGGTAGTCACCAAAGGTCTGTACGGGCACCAATCCGTATTTGAACTCGGCGAGCATGAGGTGTCCGTAGTCGGTGAGTAACTGTATAGACAATTTAGGATCAACACGAAAGACTAGATGAAAGGACCGCGTACCGGACAGCTCGTGTAGCCATCGTATTTAGCGCTGCTCAGTTTTCCGGTGTCCACCAGTGAGAATACGTTCTCCGTTAATACAGGCGCCTGCCCAGTGATTGCCGCTGCCGTCTTGCTTGTCGGCAGGCTGGAGCAATCGCCTAGCGCGAAAACGTTGGAGTACTCCGGGTTCTTGTGCTGCATCGTCGCGTCGTCAACGCTCACCCATCCTGCCTGGTCCGCAATCGGACTGCCCTTGATGACCTCTAGCGGACCCATCGGCGGCGAGGCGTGCAGGAGCGAGTAATCAGTCTTGACTTCTGACCCATCCGCCTTTTTGAATGTAGCGACACGGTTTGCGGCGTCAATGGCGACAAGATTGTGCGCAAACTCGGCGTGGATGCCACGCTGTTTACGCAACTCGTCGAGTGCGTCGGAGTATTTTTTCACGGAGAACATCGTCGGCATACCAGTCCAGAACTCGACCTTAACGTTGTCCCCACGGCCCGTCGAGCGATAACGGTCCCAAGCCATGTTCTTGATTTTTTGTGGCGCTGCATGTACCGCTCACTCGTAAGCGACGTAAAGAATTGGACACGGAAAATACTAACCGCCAGCGCATTTGATGACGCCTGCAGGCTGCGTGAAGATGGCTTTGCCATTGCGCAGCGCATCAATGTCATTCCACGTTTTGTCACAGGTGTCATACGAATATATAGAGGACACGCCGGATGTCGGGTCGGCCAATGCCTGTGAGAGACCCTGAATCCCTCCCCAGTTGATGCCGATACCGGTTGCGACGACGAGAACATCGTATCCGATGGAGCGACCGGAAGCGAGGGTTACCGAGGAGGACTTGGGATCAAACGATTTGACGTTCTCGGGCACATGCGCGATGTGGCTGGGCACGAGCGATGCGAGAGGTCGACGGAGTTCGGTCTTGGTTTTTAAACCAGCGGCCACTAGTGTCCTGCAAGAAAGGGTGAAAACTGCGTGATGAGCATTTTTGACACGAGCGGTGAAATAACAGGCGACAAGGGCACAGACCATCCTGGCTGTGTTTCACAGTTAGTACATCAGGCCCTGGGTGAGAAGCGTGTGTAAACGGTGCAGACCTGATAGTGATGCCATTCAGCTGCATCAACAACGGCGACGTCGCCATCGGCAAGTGGTTTTCCCGCGTCCTTGAAACGATTGAAGATCTGGTTGGAGACGCTGATGCCGCCAGATCCTGGTGATAGCTATATGCAAACTGGACGATGGGAGAAAACTCGATTGAGCTCACCTCCACCAATGACAAGAACCTTGAATTTATCCTTCGTGGAAGAGGCCGCAGTACTGGCGAGTCTAGCGCCCGACGGGCGAAGAACCCGAGTGATGAGCGGCATGGTTGTTATTGAGAAAAAGAAAAGCAGGAGCTACACATACCCCGGCCGGGAAACGGGACAGAGGCGTTGAGATAATTATTGCGACATCCGTCGGTAGCACGCAGCCTACTTCCGGAAATTAGATCGACGCACATGCCTAACTATTGATGCCCAACTGACAACAAGACTCCGGTTGCCACTGCCCTCACCTCCTTTCCCCCCACACGTTCACCTTGCCAGCTGGTCTGCGCGGCGTTGTATCCAGTATCTTCGCCTTTCTTCTATTTCTTCTTATTTTTTCTCTTGGTTTTGGGCTCTTTTTTGGTATCGTTTTACGAACGTTCAAGACATCATGCTACCAGCAAACCCTCGGGCAGGGAGAAGTGTATCGGCCACAAGACGACCGGCAGCTGCTGCTCAACCAAGGTCCACTAGTCGACCGAGAACAGATTTTTCAGTTACCGAAAGGGATGATTGGGGGAAGAGGGGACGCACTCAGCAGCCAGCTTCTACTCGTCAAGTACGCCCTCAGTATTCAACTGGTAAACTACCGGCTCGTATGGACCGGCCAATCCAGACTCCTCCGCTTATGTCGCGCACGGCTCAAAAGTCTACATCCTCCACTTATTCCCCCTCCGCTTTTCCTCGTGCACCACCGTCGAGGGGATCTGAGTCTTCTTCCTCGTCCTTATCGTCATCTGGCTCGTCGTTTTTGGATCGCATGAAGCAGCGCAATTTAGGGAGCTCGTCCTCGCAGTCTAGTCTGGAACTCGAAGAAGAAAGCTTGGGAAAAGACAGGATTGGTCAACGCTGGGGAGCTACCGAACCCAGCAGACGGGGGCTGGTACAGGATAGTGAGTGATTTTTCCCTTTTTATGTATCCTCTTTGTATATACGAAAGCCCTCCGTAACTAATAATAACTTTTGTAGATGACGGTCCATCCTCTGAATCAACGCAGGAACGTGCTTACACTGATTACACTTCCTACGGCTACTCGCTTTGGAGCCGTATCACCGACACTGCGGGTAGTTGGGGTTGGGCCGGCAGTGTCCAGGGCGGAGGTCGGTCCGTTTGGATGCGATTTGAGGCTGTCTTATTGATTACTTTGCTTTGATGCAGACACATCGACCAACAAGCATGAATCCGAATTAACCCGCATTTTAAAGGCCTACTACATTAATAAAGCACGCGACAGGTCGGATTTACCGGATTGGCTATTCGAAGAGTCTGAACGGGGGATAGTAAAGGCTTCTCGTCCTGAATACGACAGGGGACGTTTGTCCGATTTCTCGGAAGGAACTGAAAGGACACGAACGGGGAGATTTTACGCAAACGACAACGCGGCTGCGAGTGATCTCGATTATCGTGCTAGCGGGCGAACGGTTGCCGACGCACGAGTTATTGTCGACAGCGAGGCGCAGGGCTCTTCTAAGGCGACAAATCGCTTAAAGGACCTTCGCGATGCGAAACGCCAGGTTGCGACGGCAAGGCGTACGGTGGACTCTACACGGACTCGATTTATGGAAGAGGACAGAGGACGCGCCGACCGAGCTGATGCTTATGATAGACGCTATGATACTAGCTCAGGCCCCCTGTTGCCAGGACGGAGGGGGGATGATATTCAAGCAGTGCGTGAACCAGCAAGGCGGATGCCACCTGCGAGAGTTGGATTGCCGGCGAACCCGAGGAGACGTTGACATAAATACGTACAGACGATTTACTATTTCAACTGTCACTATTTTGTTGTAACATTACTTGTCGTGGAGGGTTTGTTATACTTGACTGCGCTCGTAACTTAAGTAAGAACGAGGGGGGGGGAATTGGACACGATCGCCGTAGAAACCTAGCAGTTCTCACGGCAATTCGTGAGGTGAAATATGGATATGCGCGTTGCTGCTATTGGGGTTGCATACAGGCTCCGAAGTCCCCATCAAGTCCGGATAACCAGACGGGCGGGCTCGCTTCAGACGCGTAGCGTCGGGTAACAATATTCCAGACGTCTCGCGCAGAGCGAATGGAACGCTTTTAGCGCTAAAAGCGCTGCAAGGGATGGGATCACACCCAGGAGGGCAGGGTCATTTTTAGGACTGCTGCCATCAGGCAACGCAGTTGGCTGGTGATCCCGGACGAGGCAACGGCAAGCGGGAACTTTGATTCGAATGCTGATCGTTCTTGTCGCCATGGTTCTTCAAACTCCGCTTACCACGCCAGGAGCGCCTTAAAGCTCGCCTTCCCCCGTTCTTTCCCTTCAACCCCCGTTGCCCCTCCCTTCGTTCGTTCTTTCACCTCCTTTTTTTCCCTTTACCTTTTTTTGGCATCAGGAGTTGAGCTTGGACTCGACCTCTCGCCCTTTTATTCTACCGGGGTAAGCACCAAGCCACAATCCACGCATATGCTCCGATGCTGACTCTGCACTGATGTCTGCTCGTAGATCACTTGCTCTTTGATAGACAGGCCGACTAACTCACTTCATTGCCTCTGTGAGGATCAACAAACGCGCTTTTCGTCCTCAGACATCCACGCCTCGACGGTCTTATATTTTCTCCTTAACGCCTTCGACCTTTTATTCGGACATTTTTGAGACTTTTTTCTGAGCAATTATGGTAAAATTCGCTACCTCCTTCGTCCTCGGGTCCGCACTCGTTGCCCGTGTTGCTTTCGCTGCGCCCCGTCCCGACAGCGCCGTCGGTGACGAGGTTGCTGTGTCTGCACCTAACGGAACTCCCATCACCGACACGGCTGAGCTTGCTTCGTGCGTGCATTTATCAAATCTGTATCTTGATTCAATGCTTACCCATAAATAGGCAAACCGCGGCAGAGGCCTCGATGTACGGTAACAGCTACTACACCACGTCTGCCGCAGACGCTATGTACACATCGAGTTCCGCTGTGATGTACGACTCTTCGTCGAGCTCAGTGGACAACTATTACTCGTCCAGCTCGGTGGACAACTATTACACGTACACGACGTCTTCTGACGGCGCTATGTACACGTACACCACATCTTCCGCGGATGCCATGTACACGATGGACTCCTCCAGCATGATGGATGATTCGACGTCGACGATGGTTTACGATTCGAGCTATACTACGAGTACCTATGACTCTATGAGTACTATGGTTTCTTACGGCTCTGGTAGTTCCAGCTGGGGTGACAGTGGTTACAATGACTGTGTGCAACGTGAGTAACAGTATGTTCGGCTTATGTTCGTTAATTGATGTGATTATGATATCCAGAATGCGTTGCTTCCTTTGGTTCTCCGATGGCCACTTACACCCCTAGCGTTGCTAGTTCGTACGAAAGTGGCTCCGTCGGTACTGGCGTGACGCACACAATTATTGTTGCTCCTTCCCAGGGTGTTCTTCGCTATGTTCCGTTCGCGACGAATGCTTCCGTCGGTGACACCATCCAGTTCATGTGGAACGCGAACATGCACACTGTTACCAAGTCGTCCGAGCTCGAAATTTGCAACAAGACTACCGACGCACCGTTCACTTCCGGCGTCCAGAACAAGAGCTTCACCTTTACACAGGTCGTCAACACCACGGACCCGACGTTCTTCTACTGCGGTGTCCCGACCCATTGCCAAAAGGGGATGTTCGGTATCATCAACCCGCCCAGCGCACTTACTGCTAGCACGTCCGTCATGTCGATGATGCCCAGCATTGCCAACAACGTGAGTTGCTTCGTTTGTTCATATGGGCGCGGTTTCCTGATCCGGATCATTGCAGAATTCGGATATTGCCGCCTTGGCTGCCTACACGCAGAACCTAACCTCGAGCAGCCCGGTTGCTTCGACATGGGGTGGCTCCATTGACATGGCCAACATGCCCGCCTGGTCGTACGATGTTGTTGCTGAGAACGTCATGTACAGCCGCAGCTTCATCGCCGCTAACCCCGACATTGTCCAGTCGGACGGCTCCATCAACCTTGGTGCGAGCAGTGCGCCTTTGATGATTCCCCAGGACCTTTCGAATGTGCTTGCTTCATCGTCGTCTGCATCCTCATCGCCCAGTTCGACGGGCGCGTCCTCAGGATCGTCGACTGACAGCTCGACAGTATCCGCCGCTAGTGTCACGCCTACGAGCGGAGCGAGTGGCTTGACTGCATCTATGGCTCTCTCGGGTGTGGTCGCTCTTGTAGCCACGTTCTACGCTCTTTAAGCGTGTCGCATGGATCGTTTATGTATATAGTGTAGAGATGCGGACTTTTTTTTACGAGGACATTATCATTCGTCATTAATTCGCTCAGTTTCTTTAATTTCAACAATGCTCGAAGCATCGATCCTTTGGTGGGAAGGACGCTTATATAGTGATCCTCGCTTGCGTTGTTTTATGGACATTTCGATTTTAAGCCCGCTTAGTCAGTTGCATGTCTCGCACTCGCTTGTTGCTTGTGTCGATAGTGATTTCCACCTTTATTTGTCAAGACAATACACAACGTGCGGTTAACAAATTTTTGTGTCGGTGTTCTCTAGAATGTTGTTACTTTGAGAGAATGAGCCTGTAGCGGGTTGGTCAGTCCTGAGGTAGAAGTTGGACGTCCTTCGAGAGGGCAGAATAAGACAACTACATACATATTGACTGCTTAGCTGGAGGTGATGGCGGACCTCCGGTTATTTTCCAGCTAGGGAACTCACTGTACATTCCGCGGATGCACAGCACTGAGAGCTCGAAAGATGACAAAATTCACTGTAAAACATGGCGCGTGTGTGTTGTACTGTGTTTCTCAGACGCGTCGATCGTGGGATCGGCGCTCAAATCACGTGCGCGACATCGGGTCGTGGGAAATTAAAACCGAAAAACTCGAACATTGGAACACAACCCTAAGAGGCAACAGCCCAGAACTCGTCCCGTATCCACCAGCACGCAAGAGCGCGCCGGCCACGCGCCCCGACTCCCGCCATGTCGCGTCCAACGACGAGCCAGATTATAGCCAAAGGCGACTACCTACAGTCGGATTTCGACGCCAAGACCCTCACCATCCCGCATCTCATTGGCATTCTCGCGTACCACCAGGTGCAATACCCGTCTCAGCACAACAAGGCGAAGCTCGTCGAAATATTCAACACGGATATCAAGGCACATGGCGGGCGCTTACGTCGGCAGCGCCTTGAGCGTCAGGAGACCCTTGCGAGTGAGGATGGCATTGTCGACGGGGTGACGGGTGTCCCCATTGCGCCTGTGCAAACAGTACGTTCATCAGTCATATTTGAGCTCAATCATCTAACGCTAGACCTATTCCACAGCAGCCAGTTCGGCGCTCATCACGTCGACTTAGTCGCGAACCATCCCAGGAACCGACGCGTCCTGACCCCGTGAGTCCCTTAACTTGGAAGTTCGGTGACACGTTTTTGGTCTAACAAAGGCCCGCAATGTGTAGCCAAGGCGCCGGCGGTCTTCTGCTGAACCGACTGTAGGCCGTACTACCACTAGGAAATCCGTCGTTAAGCCTATAGTGGCTATCTCGGAAGAAAGTGAGGAAGATGAAGAGGAACAACCGGAACCGGAGCCACTCCCAAAACTGGGGAAGCGGAAAGGCGTATGTCCACATATACTTTATAACAGAAATCCATGTCTGACATGATCTAATCAGTCGGCGACTGCCCCCTCCTCACGACGCGTCTCTCAAAAGGTGGCTTTCAGCTAGCTTCATTTAATTAATTTCATCGTTCTGACAAAGTAATATCTAGTTTGGCCCAGGGACTGATGATAGCGGTTGGGAGGATAATAACGTTTTTCAGTCTGGGGCCGAGTCTTCTTCGCCGATTCGTCCACCGAGACAAAAAGCACCCCGTAAATCGAATTTGAGGAAGTCGCGGAACTCGTTCTCCGCCCCGCCGGACTCTCCAATACGATCTTCACCAGCGCCCGTTTTTTCTCCACCTCATTTAAATTTTGCCCCTGAGCTACCCACGAACGTAACGAAGCCACAGTCACGACTAGCCGCTATCAAGGTGAGCACTGTTCTCTTCTTTTGGTCGCTCCGGTGTACTTACCGTGTCTGTAGCACGAAATTCAGGATGAATATATCGACGATGTCTCAGGCCTCGCCGATGTCAGTGCTGAAATTGTTTTGGAAGAAGAAGAGGATGACGATTACGAGCTACACGAAGCAAATGACACACGCGAAGGGAGCGACGAGCAAGAGGAGGAGGAACCTTTTGTTGAAGACGAGCAAACAGCCCAGATTGCCGGACAAATTGCTAGCGGAGTCGTTCGCAGGCAACCTAGGCCCGTATCTGGCTCGTCAACATCGATCTGGCAACGGATTTTCATGGCAATTATAGTTTTTGTACTATCCGGCTTAGCTGGTCAGTATAAGCTTGAATCCGCTCCGATGGGTTTCTGTGATGCGGGCTCGCAAACAAATAGTGCCCTTACGTTCATCCGGAAAAAGCGGCAGGAAATTGAAGGGTGCCATGCCCAATCTACGGGAAGTGACAGCCCCGATGCTTGTCCTCCACTTCCTTTGGTGCCACTTCCTCAGCCGGACAATTGTACACCCTGCCCTGCACATGCGTCTTGCTCGCGTTTTTCCGTCCGCTGCGATGAAGGCTACATCCTTAGCCCGCACCCTTTGTCCTTCATTCCGTACGTGTCTTCTCTGGCAGATGGATTGCCAGGTTTGGGCCCGGTCGCCTTTCCCCCCAAATGCGTCAACGATGAATTACGAAAGAAGAACATCGGAGCTTTAGGAAAGAAGATAGATTCTGCTCTCGCCGAAGTGAGAGGAAAGAGGCACTGCGCTGGGATAGACACGACGAAGCCCATTGATGGGGGTGAGGCTAGATATTGGGGGCATAGGGCCGACGAGCTGCAAGATGTCCTAAAGAAAAAATATGTTCGAGAGGTAAATATTCTTTTCCGAAATTTCTCACTGCTTTGCTTAAATATGTCCATAAGGGCGACAAGTCCGTTGATGAATTCAACAACCTATATTGGGAAGCTATTGAGCAATTGAGGAAATACGGGCGTCTTATTGAGAGCAAAGATTCAGAGTATGTCTGCCTTCCACGTCAGTTGATGGGAATGAAACTCACGGTTTCCTCTCAGACAAAGACTATATGTGGCGTCCGATCATGAAGTCATGAGCTGGAGCTGTCAAGCCATCGTCGCGTCACGACAGTCATGGGCTGAATGGCGCACAAGTGTTTTTGGTAAGGCTGCGTCGCAAGATTGGGGAACTGGTATTAACTTATCAAAACAGGAATGCTTGGATTAATTATAATGGGCTTCTATGGAAAGACAAGAATTGCGGCCCGCCGTGTGGAAAGTGAGCGTGTGGGAGATCTGGTCCAGATTGCGTTGGACACGCTGCGGAATCAAGAAATGAACCATCACACGGACCCTGTTACTACGCCGCAGCCGTACCTATCTTCGCTCCAGCTTCGTGATCTCATACTTCAGGACGAACACTCCATACCGGTTCGCCGGCGACTGTGGGACCGAGTTGAACATATTGTTGAGGGAAATGCGAACGTGCGAGCGAACCTGGAGGAGCTTCGTGGCGGTGAAGAAGCACGCGTTTGGAACTGGGTCGGAAGCAGCGGTCTGGCTTCTCCGGTGAAGAAGAGGTCGTCTCCGTTTCAATCGCCATCTCACGATGAGGCCCAAGGGAGGATTATCGCATAAGCCATCGGAATTATGTTGGGAGTCCGCGACTCAGACAACACTGTATTATGATATCTATCGAAGGCCCCTGTGCGTTTGTTGGTTTTTTTCTGTTTTCTCTTCTCCCGGCTTCGTTCGACGACCTGCTTTGCGCGTAGATGGAAACCAAACGTGTAGTTTATTTAACATCCGCTCTCCTATTTTGTTACACCTTTGTAGCTCTGAGTTATGCGTTCACTGTCTTACAGTTCCCGGAACTAGCTATCACGAATTAATTGTTTTGAAGTGCCGAATGGGCTAGTGTGTAGTACACGGTCGGACGTTCGCAATCCGACTCGGAAATAGGACGAGATGCTGCTGAGACTTGTTTAATTCCGTTTACGGATGCATCCTTACTCAGAGGCCTCCTATTAAGGGGGCAAACATGGAAAAGGAAACCAGTCAACCACCGGGATTGAAATAATTCGCCTTTGCGCTGGCCCACCTTGCTTTCCTTGGTGTCATCCTCAGCACTGCTCGCACCCGGGGAGCGGCGAAGCAGGAAGACGCAGAGCAAGCGATAAATTGTGTCCTTGGGTACGTACGTTTACGGCAGCTGAATGGCATCCAGCTAGCCAGTCTGACGATCAACGGTATGAGAAACGGGAAGTAAAGTACTAACTGTACCAGTGAATCGAAAGTTTTTAAGACGATCTGCTTTAAAAACAAATTCTTCCCCGCTTGCCCGATCACCGCCTGGACTCAATACATCGGTGGTTAGGCCTGGGATGCTGTTGGCCGAGAACAAATTTGGTGTACGCAGATATGAAAACGGCAAACCGCTAGTAGGTGCTCACTTACTGCTAGTACTAGTGGCGACGCGCTTGCTGGAAGCACGACTAGTAGTACTTGCTAACGCTAGTGCCGTCTGTCGTGTACAGAGCGAACGTATGTCAAGCCGTCGCGTTTGCCCGAGTCGCACTGGCTCCGTCGCCGTCGCCGTCGCCCCCGAAATCGGATAGGTGTAATCGTGGCGCAGGGCTGGCCCTGGGAGCGCACGAGTCTCTTTAGGCCTTCATCCTAACGGAAAAGGTTTCATGTACAATTGATAACACAGTAGTGCCCCGGCGTGATACCGCCCGTTCTGCCCGAAGTGCGTGGGGCGGCGAGGCCGACAGTCCGAGAGTAACGCGCGAAATCGATCATATTTGGACGGTTGTATTAATAACGTCGGAAGGCAGTGCGTACGTACGTGTACGTTTGTGAAGCCATACAATACCGAGAAGCGCGATGAGGTCTAGACGACTAAAAGGGGATTCCCAAAGGCCCCGCGCACTTGGCCCGCTGTGGCTTTTGAAAGCCGACTGGAGCCGTGCCGCCGAGTAGACAATGGGGCATGTGAGGACCGTGTAAACGGAGCAGTATTAATATTAATGTGTGCAGAAGAGAAGCAACGGGCACGGCAGCATTGAGTCCGCTCACGGACACGGGGCTACGCAATTTGACTCTCGACGTTCCGCAGTGGTAATGCATTTCCCCGCGTGTAAGTCCGTCGTTATTGTTCGAGTCAGATCGCAGTCTGAGATGGGACGCTGATTGAGCGCGAGAACGTCGAGGCCAGCGTGAGAGCTTCAAGGCCGAGAAGAATAAGTAGAT
This sequence comes from Coniferiporia weirii, assembly GCA_024195185.1. Classification (NCBI taxonomy): domain Eukaryota; kingdom Fungi; phylum Basidiomycota; class Agaricomycetes; order Hymenochaetales; family Hymenochaetaceae; genus Coniferiporia; species Coniferiporia weirii. Next base: position 55,176 of record JAKOPK010000020.1, read on the forward strand.
ACATCTTCTCTGAAGTTATTTCCGCTCTGCGTCCCTGCCTGGATCGGGCGGGCAAGTCAAAAGCTAGTTGCACGGATGAGGAAAGAGTGGCAGGAAAGAAGGGAGACTCTCAAACAATCCCGGGCCCCATCACCAGAAGCACTCGCTCTTCGCCCAAACGCAGGCCCCCCCTGTCCCTGATCCTCGTATACCCCTGGTGATACGTGTCTCTGGACTCTCATGGCAATTGCGTCGGGAACAGAGCGGGAATATTGGGGACCGCTGCTCCTGCTAATTATGGACCTCAGCTAACGGGTGTCTATGGACAACCGTACGATACGGTTCTAACCCTCCCATAGTGCGATGATCAATTCCTCGAACTGCGATGGCACCTCTTCGGGCTATGTCCATTTCAATTTCTCAAGACGGCAGCCCCGAGAAGCATTTACGCGTTAAAAAAAAGAAAACTAGGCCTCGTTGACAATGCGTGGCCTTGTGCACCCGCGACGTCGGAGAGCCGCCGCCCGCTGCGCAGTTTGCATTTCAAAATTCAAAACCCAGACCACTTTCCTTGTGGTGCTGATCTGCTGCTGAAATACACGTACGGCGCGCAGGTAAAAAATGAATAGAAATAAAGTCATTCGATTCGGTGATGATCCGCTAATACTCATGAGATAAACCTATCAGTAGCGGTTATACCCAAAAGGCTCATACTATACTGTAGTTCCAACCTTAGGCGGTGGTTGACGAATAATTGTTCTGTGAATTCCAATCCCAGGCGAAAAGCTTCATTTGGTGCTCATTACGCACCCCAGAATTAAGTAAGTATGGACTCGCCCTCGTCAAACCACACATGCGAGGGTCACTCTATCATATCATGGGTCGGTGGGTTGAGAACGACGCACTCGGAAGGGTTTCCTCCTCGAAAAGGCAAACCCGAAGGATGGAGGATCGGGATCTACGATAGCAGGGGGGAGGGTGACGAGGGTGGCCAGGAAGATTCCAAGAGAGAAGACGGCAGCACAAGGACCATAGGTCAGGTCAGAGATAAAACAACTCCAAAAAGCCTCTTTCGGCGACCGCCAAATCCCCCTGCATTTTTGAAAAAGAATCGCCTTTCAGTAATTGAGCGATCTGTGGGTCCTGTCGATCTCGCAGGGAGTCCCGACTCCCAAGTTCTCGAGCATTTCAGCCGCTTGCTTTTTGCCGATAAACTCTACGCAAGACAATTGTGGGCGGACGGAATGTGCAGCGGCTGCGGCTCCAGGTTTCTTTTAAGAACAGTCTGGAAAGAGGGTCGAGGGGGGGTAAAGGTAAACCCTGTCCAAGCGAGCAGAGCCCCCTCGATCAAAATGCACGGAGTAAAATTGAAAACAATAGAGCCTCACCGCCGGAGTTACGGCAGCGACACAGCAATCCACATACTAAATTCCGCTTGTGCGCGCGCGTATGTGAGGGAGAACTGTAGGCGGTAGGCGCCATGCGGTGCCGCTGACTTTGTCTTGTCTTGTCTTGTCTTGTTCTGTCTTGTCTTGCGAATCTTCAGCGGCGGGCCGGGGCCGTTCGCAGACGCACTGGCAGAAACCGCGCACGCACGCACGCACGCACCGTGAGGAGTCCACCTGTTCGGAGACGGACGCGTCAAATGACGCGTTGCGTCGGCGTATCCAAATCCGCTCTTAGGCACTGGCACCCCCGGCACCCCTCCTCCCCCCCCCTCACCTGCTCGCGAACAGAAACGCACGACGAGTCCGATCTGTTCGTCCATCCAATATCAAGTCCAGTAGCGCGTAGTGACCTTTATGCGGCGGCAGCGCAGTACGATTGACCGGCGAAAGGAGACCCTTGAAAGTTGCCCGGGGTTGCTAACGCGTCGACGCGTCGTCGTCCAAGTCCGCTCTCGCCTTCTGATCATCCTCTACTCGCCGTTACTTGGCTCAGGCTCGCCTCATAATCCCTACCTCCGCCTAGACCGAGACCAATCCCCAATCCCTGTTTTTTTTTCTGCCGACCTTAAGCTTGTTGGGAAAGAGCACGAAGGTTCGGAAATCAGAGTTCCAACTCCGCGCCATACGGGGCTGATTTCAAAAAAAGAAAACCTGATTTAAACAATCAACCCCCTCCCCCCGATATCGGCTCCGAGAGGCTGAGAGGACCCTGTACTGCATACATATGCGTGTTCGCGAAAGGCGATTGCGCTATGGTCGGCATGTCTTTGTAAACTTTGTGATTTGGATTTCCTTTTTCTTTTGAAGCGCTTGGCTAGACGCCGAAGAGAACGCTATTTCGGCTTGGTACGGCCGTCGGGGTCGGGACTCGGAACTCGGAACTCGGGAGCCAGCCGAAGTGGTCGAAAGAGGGGAAGGGGAACTACTGCTCGTAATTTTGTAGACTGGCGCTCTGAGTTCACGAAGCGCCCGCCCGTTACGTGCACTTACATTATTTGCGCTCGAGCTTGCAGCTCAACACTTGTACTCCGAGACATTAATCGCCGTATATTTGATTACCCAAATGTCCGTATCAACTCCCTACGTGTGTTTTTTCTTATGATGGACTGATGGGTGGTGGTGACTCGGAACCGCCTCCAAATCGAGTTAACCCGCTCGACTTTTTGCGTCACAGCAGTAATCCGTGCCCCGAAAGCCCCAGCCTGGTCCTGATAAAGTAGGGCACATTGAGGGGCCTGGATTCAAGTTACAACTGGTGGTTATCATGGAGAGAGTCTTGCGTCTAATAGAATTTGCCTGCCCGAACAGAAAAACACAAGTCTGATTTTTCCGCGGGAGAACCGTGTGCACCGTGACCGTCCCCGTCCGTTCATCGTCCGCTGTCCGCTATCCGTGTGTCCGTGCATCCGTACGCCCTTCGAGAAGCGGGGTTGCCTAAGTGCAATAGAGAACCGGGGACATGGAACGGGGGAACGGGGGGGGTTAAACAGGAAATCAGGGTGCTAGGTCGATCATCTGCTGGCCCCTTCATGGGAACCCCCTTAAGCGAGCTTCGCGCACTACTGCGGGCAAATCATGCCTGGACCAGCCTGAGAGACCAGAGCCCCAGCACGCCGCCCCGGGAAGGGCCTAAAGTAAGTAAGTAAGTTTACCAGCCCGGTTAACCAACCAGCTAGCTTCGCGTATATGTCACAAAATCAACAAAATCAACAAAATCAAGGGAGGGCAGCACAAAGGCTGACCATGATGATGATGATGCCTTTGTGTTTGTCAGCGGGGGACGGGACCGGGTGCAATCCCCAGAGCCACCATCATTGACCTACTCCGCCGACCCGTATCGAGCTATCAAGTTATCAGACCGGCCCTCGTCGTACATAACAAATCACCGAAAAACATTTTGAATACGGTATAGGAGTTATTATATACGCAATTATAAGAAGTAGCCGACGACGATACGGGACTTGACAGTGCCCGAATTATTCGCAGGCCGTCAAGCTAGTGGCCGTCTGTTCGCGCTGGTCTCAGTTCTGGTTCTGGGGTGCCGTGGAGAGGGGGGGATGCGCTCGGCGGACGACGGCAAGGACCGGCCGCCCGTGCTATCGGACAATCACCGTCGCAGTTCGACACCGCGTCTGCCCCCGTGCCTCCGTAGACACCGGCTCTACGACGAACCGCGTGTTTCGTCAGCGCCGTCCTCGTGCACATCAGCCCCCCCCCCCCTCAGGGCTGTCGGCTATTTACGGCCACAAATCATCGTCTGCGTTATCCGCCTCTTTCCATAATTCAGAATTCAGACAAACAGACTGCACAGCAGGGCATACAAACTAGACGGCTTAATCTACCGTGCATGGTAAAATAAGGATTGCAGAAAGGTCCAGCCCTGTTCCTGTGACCTGGGGAAAACCTCGACCACCAATGACAGACAGGGGTGTAAGGATAAATGGGGAAAAAAAGGCAGGACAGGCAAGGAATAAAGACAAGACAAAGCATTACAATCTCAAGTCGATGCGGTGTCGTAAGTGCCCGTGCCCGAGACGAAGGTTCTGAATGGCTCAGATCTCTAGCCTGGCCGCGCTCTCGCGCGCTCGATCGGTTTAGCCGTCATTCTGGTTCCCCTGTGTCGACTTGCCTGGGTTATAAGGCAGTGCGTCATGGCGCTCTTGTTTCACCGTCCCAGCAAAAAAAAATTGAGACAGTTCCCCAGCTCCTCTGGGTGAACCTCCTTTGTCTTAGCCTTCATCCTTTGTCCACGTTCGGAATTGACCGACCAGAAAGCAATCACCCTGTTAGTGAACCAATAGTGACCCCGGAATGTAAAAGGCCCGAACAACACGCAATCGGAGAGTCAAGAGCACACCGAAAGCACAATGGAGATGGCAGACAGCTCAATAATCACAATGCAAACAAGGATGCATCAAGATAGCGACATCCCCATTGGCAAGCCACGAACGATTTTCTCGACCAGTGCGCGCTTCATGAATTGCTCTTCTGCAAGTACCCGTGTCGTCTGCCGAAGAATAAACAAATAAAACATTGTCAGCTGGTTGAAAATTTTCAGCGGAATATCATGGGAAGAATTATTCCAAGCCACGGAAAAAGGGGGATTTAAAGGGGCCAATGTAGCTAAAATGGGACCAAGCCACGGCGATCCATTCCAGTAACAAAGTAGCGGGTTTTAAACAAGGAAACAAAGAAAAATTATCCTATTGAAGGACTGACAAGCAGCGGAAAAGAGCATTAACATGTGAACCTTACCCGAAGAAAGCGCTCGAGGTCAATCCTGCCCGAGTTGAGGGCACGATGGAGATGGTACATGGTGTCCTCTATGGCGTTGTCTTCAGCGACGAGGTTAATGAGTCTATGGGAATACAGTAAATTTATATTTTGTCGCGAGGATGCTTCAGTAAACCGCTGAAGCACTGACTGATTTCCGACAATACTGCTTGCGCACACCATCTCATCAATTGCAACTTCTCCGCGACGGCGCACTTCAGTTAATACTCCCTCGCCTTCTCGAACGACCGCACTCCAGCGCGCCCCAACTGCGCGACAGACGTCACGTACTGCAGTAAGTCGCGCGCTTTCATCGCGGATTGCGACTGGTCCAGCTAAAAGCTCTGCCTGCTGCGCGCGTTGTCTTGCAACTGCATCCGCATGTGATGCGGATAAGCGCGCGAGAGCATCGTGTAATGATACAAGAAGCGCGTTATGCAGTGCGAGGGTCTGTGGGTTTGGAGGACGTGGAGGGGGAGGAGCAGAGGAGCCTGAGTTCGTACCGGGAAAAGGCAATCCCGCAGTGTCATCATGGTCAAGAAGATCCGGAGGAGGGAGGGATGGAGGGGGCCGTGTCGGAGCACCTGGTGCGGGGCTGTAAACTGCAGGACCAAGAGCAGTAGCAGGTAGATGCTGGTACTGCAACGGATGCGGGTAACCCGGAGCGGCGATAGCAGAAAGCGCTGGTGTCGCAAGCGGGCCCGGCGGCGGCTGAGCATGGACGCTGGGGGGGATAGGAGGAGGCGGTGACCCGGCTACCGGTGCGGATTGCGCATGTAAGGTCTGTGGAAGCGAAACACTTCGCTGTGGCCCATTTTGTGCAAGAGGTGAGGGCGGCACAGGCGGACGCGTAGGTACAGGCGGATGTGTGTTCACGTAAGGAGGGGGACCCTGCCGACTCTGTGCTTGAACTGCCACCAAAAACGGGCGCCCTGTCATATTATGATTGCTAATAGGATAAAACTGACCGTACCTGAGTTTGGCTGAAAAGTAGATGCTTGTGGTGTATTCGTAACGGAAGTCGGACCGTGTCCCGTTGGGTGGGGTGGAACAGGAGGAGGTGAATGCTGCTGTATATGATCAGATTATAAAGAAGTTAGTGATGATCAATACAAGGATTTGTCCGGAGAAGAAAAAGCGGGTATGTGTAAGAGATATACAGAAGCATGGGAATGAGATGGCAACAGCAGGATTGATAAATCCTTCACATGGCACAAGAGGGACTTTTGGGTTTGAAAATTTCTGCCCTGAATGAATAACGACCAGAAGTGGTGTCTATGAATAGACCTGCGAGGTGAATCATAAAAATAATCCGCACGCAAAAAAAAACTAGCACATCAGAGATGGATGAATTGTTGCCAAGCTGTTCGTGTGGCGCCATCGGCATTGTAAACGGGCTTGTAAGGGGAATCAAGAAGCCGGGTGACCGGAGACACCGATGCCATAGACGAGAAGCGGGAGATCCAGAGTTTCTTTATGAAGACGCTAGGAAACTTACATTGGCGCGCGCATCCGCTGCGCTTGCGTATGCAGCGTGAGACACATAGGCAGGTGCGTATATGGCATGTGTTTGAGGCCGTGATGGAGGCGGTCCGGGCGTAGATGCGTGGAGCTCGAGGTGAGCCTGAGACGCTGACGGCGCAGGGAGACTTGGTGAGGAAAGGGGCGCACTGCTCGGAGGAGAAACGACGCCGGGTTTTGGGGGAAGGCGCGGAGGGTGCGATACCTGTGCTTGTGCTTGTACTTGACCTAATCGGAGCACGTGATCGCGATTAACGCCCGATGAAGGACTAGTGGCAGACGCGGGAGGGTTTGTGGTCGCGGGGGAAATGGGGGCCGACGGCTTCGGAGGTGGCTTGGAGTACAAGGGAGGCTCGCGCGAGAAATGGGCTTGCATTGCCTCGAGAAGAGCAGACAGGGAACATGTCTGCGAGCGAAATCGATGTTAATGTTGCACCGGCAGTAATCTAAGATATGGTGGCTTACATCGGGTTTACGCGACCAGATGGTGGCATACTCGAGGGAGCACCTCCCGGAGAGGTCGACGGCGGGCGAGGGCCTGACAAGCATATCGCTCGTGGGGATGACGTAGACGAGGGGCGGCTCTGCGGGGTAGGGGAGGGTGATCCATACGGCGACGGGGATGTTGTATGAGGCGGCACGGAAGGAGATGGGAAGGAGACCGTGGAGACAGAGGAGGAGCTGGGTGCGACCATCGTCGTATGCTGGGTGCGGTCAGCGGAGGACACGATGTCTGCGGGCGAGACGTACTGTACACGTCCGTCTTTGGGCGGAGGGACGGGCAGCGGTCGAGGGCGGCGAGGACGTCGGCGCAGACGCGGCCGGGGTCGGGGTAGGGCGCGGCGACCTGGGCGAGCCAGCGGGCGGTGAGGTCCCTGCTGGACATTGGCGACGGCGGCGGTGGCAGCGGCGGGGGAGGGCTGGACGGAACTGGGACTAGGACTGGGACTGGGACTGGAACCGGGGCTCACTGGGGCCACGCAGGCCACGCAGGCCACGCAGCCCGGGGCGGCGGTGTCCCGCTGGGGGCTTCCGTGGTCACAGAGCACGGGGCGGTGGGAATCGGACCGGACAACTGGCGAGTATTCAAAGTCCGCATAAAGAACCTTCAAGAGGAACATCGGAACCGACACAGTGGAGAGGCAGGGTCCTTTGTGACCTAAGCAGAACTCAGGGAATGCCCTGGACCAGGGTTCTTGTCCGCATCTGTTTTGGTATATTATAACCGCCGCCAGGGAGACTACCTCGCTATATAAGATGATCGCCACTCGTCTTCATTCGCCTCGCTCGTCCCAGTAGCCATGCTCCCCTCCAATCCATGCCCAGACAACCCCCTCCCCCAACGTCGCCACCGCAAGATGCTCAAGGACGGCTCCTCAGAGGTCTGGCCACAGGACGCTGAGGTCGTCTTCCTCGACGGTCTCCGCGATTACTGGAACTCCCCCTGGGCAAACTTCTCCCGGGGCCGCTCCCGCTGGCGCAACCAGTTCCTCGTCGACTATCTCAAGAAACACGGCATAGACCGCTCAAAGAAGCAGGTCGCTTCTCATATCCAGGTGCTCAGAAACATGTGGAAAGGCCATCCAGGTGCGTTCCCCCCCGCTTCCTTTGTGTCCCCGTCGCTCATCCTCCACAAAGAATTCAGTTTGGTCGCCGGTCCAGAGGAGCTTTCTGAGGGCTCCTCGACCTCCGACAGACATTCCCCCTCCCATCGCGGCAGCCAGATTTCGTCGCGTTCCCCCTCGCGTCGTCGTCCTTCCGTCTCCCACTCCTCAGCCCCCTCAACCCCCTCATCATACGACTCCGAGTTTTCTGATTCTGCCCAAACGGGGTCGCATCGTCCGCCGAGTCTCACACTCTCTCCACTCATCGCCTTTCAAGGACCACAAATCAAGACGGAGCATGCCCACACACCCCACGGCTCTCTCTTTGATCCTTCTACCCTCCCTGCAGTCCCTGAACTGCCGGTCGAGCAGCCCGTGCCCCTCTCGGTCAACCGCGTTTCCGGGCTCTGCCTTTGGGCCGATGGTATGGAGACTAATTACATTGACATCGATGCTCTCCCTTTCGCAAGCAGCTCCAATTCGCCCAATTCCCCAGCCATGTCCTCCATCAGTTTGTCGCAGGTCTCGTCGGGAGGTATCGTGCGGACAAGTCTGCGCACCAAGCTGCAGCTACCGGAGGCTGACTCCGGTAGCAACGCCGGTGGCTTCTGCGGTGCCGTCTCTTTCGCATCGCCCCTCGCCCCTTCTGCTGAGGTCTTAACGCGCGTACATGTCGACAACGTCTGTATCTCTCGCGAGATTGCGCCGCTTATTCCTGTTCATGATTCGGCTGCGGCGACCGGCGCTGGTGCCGCGATGCAGGAGCAGTTTGTTGCGATGCTCCCCGACTCGTGCCTCGCGCGGTGCCGCTGGCTCCATAACGGGAACAAAAGAACGATCGTAACACAGCAGGTTGTTGTCGATGCCGAGGCGCTGCTCGTGGTCATATACGACCTGCATTTTGCACGCATCCCCGTTCCGACGGCAGAACTTCTCCTTTGGAATAAACATGTGGATAACGCACCCCCTCAGGCACCTGCGCTTCTCCCTCTACCGATGACGCCGCCCAGTGCAGGTAGGTACGGCAGCACTTCTGCAAATACGTACCTGTACAGCACTGCCGCCTCGCTTGCAAGCAACCATGCGCAGCCCACGCACTCACATTCGCCGCATGCGCAGCAACATCACACTCACGTGCGCGGACACAGCGTTAGTGGCCCCATCCATGGACATCAGATCTCACCAGCAGGCATGGGCATTGGTCCGGGATCGGGCTCGGGCAACAGCGACGCCACGTCTGCTGCTGACTCGAATCAGACAACCCCGACGCACACGTCCTTCCCGATGCTTACCTCTCCGATATCCTCCGGTGCACCTTCTGGTGGGTCTTCGTCTGGCTCGTCGACTGCGCGCTCATGTGCCGGTTATGGACAGAGCAGTACGGGGATGAGCATGGTCGCGGGCGCTGGCATGCCGATGAATCAATTTCATGGCACCAACACGATGGGAGGCGGGATGGGGTTTAACTCAGACCCATGGACGACGAGTCTGCTCCCATTGTTCTGAACACCCGCGAAGAACTCCCTGAGCGTCTTCTACTCGTGCCTTCGAGGCCGTATCACCAGCCTATACCGTCGCCCCTCATTTGCTGGACAGCCAAGGCTGACGAATTCATGACAATATTATGCGACGTCGTCCGCACAGATCAGTAAAGTATCCATATATATCCTCTTATTTTTCTTTCTCTGCATCCTCAACACATAAGGATGTTCTGCCGCGGCCTTCTCTCCCAACGCTACGACGACTCTTGGATATACTCACAACCCTATGTTCTTCGTAACTCCCGCGTCCTTTTTGGCCACGAACACCCGTGCTCCCCGATGCGTATCATCATCCTCTCAACCTATGTCCTGGGCCTCTCGGCTTGTCCTATTCCGTGCTCGTCCTCACTTTGTCTCTATGTGCTATCCTTTGTTTTCCTGTATTCATTTTCCAAGCTCCGAGCCTTAGCCCCCCTTTGTCCAGGCCCTGCCTGTCGACAGCGCGTCTCCATCCTCCACATATCCCCTTCGTTTCGTTTGTGATACATTACCATTTTTATCGTATATCTGTGTTCATATCGTATGTGTGCTATCCAGTCCCCTGTGTTTTGTGCCGATTCTCTTTTTTTCACATTCAAATCAACCCTGTATCTTGACTTCCATTCGAACTGTTCCTTTTATTTGGCCCACACCTTTGTTTCCTGTTGGCCTCAAAAGTCACTCGCAGGTGACGGTCTCGACGGTGCGCCTTGATTCTACCCTATGTATCTTTTTTGTCTCTATTCGTAACTACTCCCCCCTCTTCTTCGTATCGGACATAAATGTACTTTACTCTTTATTGATTAAAACCGTAACAATTTCTCTTTTTTCTCCCTCTCTTCACATTGATGTTTCTCATATTTCGCTTGTTTCATCGCGGTACAAATCTCCCCGGACTTCAAAATAGACGTGATCCTTTATTTTTCAAACGAATTTTTCAAGAAGGCATGGTGACCACGTTGGTTGCGAATTGAGTCACCTCCCACTGTAACTGAGAACGCGGGTTTGAAACATGATCGTCGTATTGAATTGACGTGCTTATATAATCGATTGATTTTCGCGACCGTGGAGGCGATTATGGGAAAAAAGCACCGAAAGGCAGGTAGGACAATGAGGAGGGTCCGGCGATACGTACACGCGAAGGGGACGTGGGCCGGAAATACACACATAAATAAATAGTACACGTAAGAAGAACTGAATGCGATGAGGGGAGGGGAAGAGCCAAAGGAAGGCATCGGGGGCATGACCAGTCCTATCGCGCATCACCATCAAAGGCTCCAATAAACAATCACCCATTGTGTGCGCCCGGCTGGGAGGGCTGAGACGCTTCGCCCGTGCGACGGGCGCGGGACGCTGGCTTTTGCGGTACCATATGGGGGAGCGCAGGGCGAAACGCGGCAGGAAAAGTGTGTGGGCCGAAAAGTTCGAAACAGCGCTACTAGCCGCCCGAGAGCACGGGTCCCAGCGGGTGCGGTGGGTTGCGGGAAGCTGAGCTATCCCGTCGTCATACATATGCGTCTCTTCTCAGTTCTCCTGGCCAACGAGGGGGCGCTTCGTGCGCGCTCCGCGAGAGCCCACATCACGCGGCATAGTAATAGAAGTTGTCCCCCCCTACTACCTGGATTTTGCTTGCTTTCTTTTTTTTTTTTTGCCCTTTCCATGCATTTGATTTTGATTTTGGGCATCGATTCCGAAGATTCGGGCCACGGATCTGCCGTGTGCGTTGCACAGCAGCGGTGTTTTATGCAATAGGGCTGTTACGTGCGATAATCGGGCGTAGCCGTAATACCCCAACAACAATACGGGAATTCTTTGGGATTTACGATTTTTACGTGGACGATGTGTGGAGTTCCCATCTCGCCAATTTAGTTTTTCGTAATTATCCGCGTTTAAACGACACATCCGGTTTCTTTTCTCTTATTCTTCTTCGTCCTAACCGCAAAATCGATTTGATGGGGACGCGAGCAATCATACAGATGTTTATCGTTCGCCCTCTCCCACTGCCCGGCCTCCCCGCACGTACTACGGATTAAAATTAATGAAATTGACCACGCGCAACGCACACGTACGGGGCAGGACAAAGCTCTCCAAAAGTGGCTACAACACGGGCACACCATGTTCCGGCTGACATATGCCCCTTAAGGCGAAGCCTGAGAGCAGACGGAGACGAAAGAAGCTTAAGAGGAGCAAAGAGGAACAAAAAAAAGTGCGCGGAGTCCGGAACATCATCCGTGGGTGACATCAGATGAGATTTATATATGCGCGCGCGTGTGTGCGTGTGGGCGAAGGGAGAGCGCGGTGTTCTTGTCTGCGCCCGCGCCCGGATCGCGTAGGGCGAGATTGGCCGAGAGATGTGGAGACACGTCCTTGCGCGGCGGCGGTCCATCCTGGGAGGAACGCGCAATAGTAAAATTAATTGATTTTGGCGAACTTTAAGCTTTAGGGCGCACCCGGCGAGCGGGAAGTGCCGCTGCTGACGATCTCGCCCGGCCGAGGTGCTCCCACCGCCGCAGCACGCCCCCAAACCCACTCACTCCAACGCACAGTGCCGACCGCGATCAAACGTTCTCGCATCTATCACGGGCTTTCACAGACTTTTCCCGCAGAAGTTCGTCTGCCAAGCGAGTGTTGTGTGAGTTGACAGCCGGAAAAAGGATAAGAGAGGGGAGGTTGAGTGGGTCTAAAGGCGACGCCGGGCCGAGCAGGACGGAACTGTGCGTCGGACGGAGGACGAGAAGCGTAGACAAAAAGGGGATTGCGGAAGGGCCACGGCCCACGCATCGGCGGCGCAGGGGGAAGGACGAACGATACACGTGCCTGTTTGCGTCGCAGGCAGCTGACTGGGATCCTTTCTTTGCTCCGGGGGGCTGTGACGGAGGCTCGGGCTTTCATCCCTGAGAAATTTGTGCGTTTGAACAAAGCCACTGTGATATTCGCCAGAACAGGGCAGCCGTAGCACAGGAGCCACAGCGGAGGAGCTTTGAACAGGGGCGTGTATGTAAAAAAAGTATCGGACGATTACGTGATAGGCGAGTTTGACAAAGCACATGTTATGGGGCTACGTCACTCCCTCGAGGCACCCGTGTGCGTGTGCTGTGCTTCCGAGCATGATTGACACGCATAACACCAGCGTCAAAAAAGTCAAATAGCAGAGCGCGCATGCAGGCGTTTATGTGGCATTAATATTCCTTAATAAGAGACGGCTGTATCGATCGGTGTTGGACCACGAGTACGAGAGACGGTGGCAGCTGTCCACCAGGCCATGGTTACTGATTACTATCGTGGCAGCACAGCAGGTCGTGCACGGCTGGTGATGCCAACTCGTGCCGTGCAGTCAGGGGGCTTCGCAGCTTCGGAGGCTGAGTCGTGGTGGAAAAGGCCGGTGACTCGGGTCGCGCCTGCCTACTCGCGAACTTAGGCATCCATGTAGGCGCCATATTAATATTATACATAGCCCGCCTCGAAATGAATGTGCTTATGGTTATTAATCTTAGGCAGTTAGCATTCGGAGCCACGATGACGCGCCCCCGGTGTCACGGTCCGCTGAACTCCCGACGTCACACCTCGGTGTGCGGTCCGCAGCGGCGATAAACAAACACGGCCTTGCTCACACGTACACGCGTCTCTTCTTCCTGCAGTCCACCGCCGCTACACCCACCTTACTACTGTCCACAGTTTGAGGCGCCAGCCCGGTCGCCTCGGATGTCCGTCTGTCTCCCCACCCAACCGCATGTGCATCCTCCTTAGCTCTCGGCTTTTCTTTCTCACGCACAACGGCCACGCTTTCTGGAAGTACTTCATTTCGCTTCGCCCCTGCAGCGCCAGTGCGAAAAGCATATGCTTGATGCAGCGCCGGGTGCAAAATCATCGATGTAGTCCATCATGGGCGGCCGACGTACCTGCTTATCCAGGTTTAAAGCTTGTTTTCGGCTGCCATCCCCGGAACAAAACCAGGTCACCCGAGGATAGTTCACTTAATAGAAGAGGCAGAAAGAACAAGAAAAAATTGCTTCCGTTTCGTAAAGTCAGAGAGAGCGTGTGGGCGCTAGAGACTGGCGTAACGACGAGCTCGGAACAACACCCGCACACACGTGATCGTCCCCGGACGGGAAGCACAAGGCACCCGCGTCAAGTCTCACCGCGCCAGTGCTATAGTGGTAGATACTCATATCGCTAAAGCCCGCCGACGCTCTCGTCACCGCTCGTCCTCGTGCCGGTTTCCCCGCACATTGACTGTTCCAAATTGAAGCAACAACAGATCAATTCGGCTTCGGTCCGAGCCCACCGGAACTCCCGTCGCCAATTGCCAAGTAGCCTGATTAGCTGCCGTACTTGGAAAGCACCAACACAGTCTCGGAGCAAGAATATGCGTGTTCGTCACAGCAAAATCGATGCCATCTCTTATCCAAACCAACGCAGTTTCCTCGGGGCGTCAGATGAGATGAGTCTATCAGCCCATTCTGCCGTTTCAGGCCTCTTCTTTCAACGTCCTTTTTTTTCTTATAATTTTTTCCGCCTAAAAAAAGATACAGTTTGGTCGTTCTATAGCAACGTGCCTTATAACCGACTTGCAGCAACGACCGTCTGGGAAGCTCAAGTTAAGCTCGGACGAGAACTTCACCGTGTAGCATAGAAGAGTAGCCACTGAAGAAGGCGAAGAACGTCCAAAATAGGCTTGTATTGGATCCCCAAAGGCTCGCGGATTCAGACGCGTACTAACTACACCTACTATTCGGGATCAGCAAGTCCCCTTCGCTTGCTCTGTGGTCTTGATTATCCCTTGTTCCGCCCGGATTAATGGCCGATATTTTCTAAATTCGCCCGCGAGTAAGGCCTGAAATTAGGTGGAAGGGAAGCTAGTTTCCTTTCCGAGTCTGACGAAGGGAAGAAAAAAACTGGTAGTGTGAACGCCATGCCTTCCAACCGTCATGATCGCGCTGATTTCTTCGGGTGCAGTAAGGCGGAGGTGATTAAGGCGGAACTGAGCCGCTGCCTGCGCTGCGCTCGGGGTGTCCCTGGTAAACCGCCGGACGTCGCTAGACGTTGTGGTAAACACATGATGTTATCTCATGGCTTGCTTTTTCGCCTTTTACCTTCCCTTTCTGGCTAAAATCACCCAGCGGTGAGTGAGTCAGGGAGTTCCGGAGAGCAAATTAACACAAGAGGCGTGTGTGTTATTTTGCGAAGCGAATGCTTCATCGATCTCACTTGTTCTTTTTTTAAAACGAGACACCGCTTCGTCAGATGATATTTCCAAGAACAGCTACGGGCAAGTCAAACACTGGTGTGGCACACCGATCACATGGCGGAAGTTCGAGTGTTTCGTCCCGAGAGTCGATATATGCCATTCACTTTAATCTCAATTGGCCCCAGCCGGCGGAGAGCTATTCATAATACGTGTAGCGGGCCGATAGTACACTCGGGTGAAGACACGTTTACAAGGCACATGAGCGGACCAAAATACAAGTATTTGTGCTCCGGGAAGTGAGATTAGTGAAGCGTAGGCGAAGCTGTATGGCCGCAGCTATGCGCACCACTTATACCTCATGAAAGTGCCGGGTGACCTCCAAGTTGTGGAGCACGCATATATTGCCTCATTGCAAGCTGTGCAGAAGCGACAACGTAAAAAATAGCCATAAGGGCGGGGGCCGCGTAGTCTATGTGCAGTGCCCGAGTCGAATCGATAGTGCTTTGTATTATGGCTCACTGGGTCTAAGTCTTTGTGCAAACTTCGTCGGATCTCGAGGAAGGAAGTGGAGGATTGGTATTAGCCCGTTGAGATTGGAGATGATATGAAATGCCTAGCGCCTCGGAAAGGTCACCTTGTCCGAGTTTCCCGCATAGACAATAGGACTGCTGAAGAAGAGCACAAAGGGCTCTAATTTTCTACAGTCTATTCAGATAGGCACTAGCAGTCCGAATCACAGGATGCCGCCATCCCGTAAGCCGTGTTTGTACTTGTGTACACGGAACGCTCCGTTGGTACTTTACGGCGGAAAAAGCCGGCGGAGCATCCCGCCCATTTCTTTCTCTACTGTATTGCGATTACTTTTTTCGAGCCCGACGGCGGAAAAACTTGGACGAAAAGATGCGGATATACATATGTGTTGCAACATCGAGCGCGGAGAGTCGGAGACGGGATAGCAGCTAGGCCGCTTGGAGGACGTCGTATTCAAAAATTCATATCGGATTAGCATGCGCCTACAAGCTGGTCGGGACCTGACTAATTGGGAAAAGACTTTCGGAACCTCGTTAGCGCCGGAAACGGGGAAGCGCCCGTCGTTAGTGGGGGCACAAACACAACCTTGGTAGTACGGCGGTAATTCGCGATCATAACCTCATATTGGGGGGTGACAAACTCTCCAAAGCGAAAAAGTGCTGCCACGCCAAGCTCCGTACGCGAGTGCACCTTCTCCTCGTCCATCGTCCCCCCAAATTTCCTTCTCGGACGTGGTGCGTGACTCCGGAGGGGGGGAGAAGCAGGGCCCCTATCCCTTATCCAAGCACCCGGATTAGCATACGCCTGCGCTCCGGGCCTGAACCTTACCAATGGGGCATATGGTCCTATGGCCTATGGGACAGGGGGAGGATCCAGACCAACCTTCTTTTCCGAGGTCGTCACCCGCTCTTCGCGCTCCTGGGGACGTCACAGCCTTAGTCGCGACCCATCAAGTCTCGACGCTCCCATTCTCTCCCCCCTCTCCCCCTCTCTCCTGCTCCCGCTGCCACCCTCTTTGTTGCGCGAGCTATGTGGCCGTATGGCCGCGGCGGTCTAGACCGGTGTTGGGGACGGCGTCACTGGTCCGATAAGCGGAGGAAGGGGCAAACACGGCGAAACGAAGCCCGCTTGTTGCTTACATACACTTGTGCGGACGTATATGGCTATTAGTTCCCGCCAGCTAGCATGGCTTATGGGAACAAATAGGCGAATGCGCAGTTCATTAGATAGGACACAAGGCCGTAGAGCCCATATCCTGGCTTGCCGGTGCGTCCTGGCTACAGGTTCGTCGGCACACTCTACGGCAGCTTCCGATAAGAGCGCACCCGCAAAAGGCGAATTTTCATACTCGCCGGCGCGCTTGTGGCTGATGGCCAGAGCTTTTGTCCTGTACACCCCCGTGCGAAGGACGAAGGAAGGACGAGCGCATGACAGCCTTTTGTTCACCTAATTGACTCGTTCGTAACCTTATTCGCGGCCCAGAGGCGGCCGAATGAATCGACGCTACACGTTCCGGATTCGGCGGCGCCGGTCGCGCTCTGTCGCGAAGTTCTTCGTGGGGGCGGCACTTCCTATCTCTATTGGGCACATATGGTTAATGCATATGAGCGCAACTATGTGAGTCTGGGACTTTTTGAATGGGTGTTTGAGGGTGACGAGATCATCAGCCGGCCGATCTTTTGCCAATCCCAGTGTCGCTATATGAAGAATAGCTTTCGTTGTTGCGCTTCGGATTGAGCCGGGCCTAGAATCCGGGTTTATAAGGCAGCTCCCCCATAGTGGGCCCCTCTTGATTCTGGACGCCCACTTAGCGCTCAGGTGGTGCGGCGAGTACAAGCCCGGGTGACAGGCGCAAAAATGAAATGTACGAAGGGAAGACTCAATGGGGCGCCGCCGCACATGCGTATGCGGAAAGTGACACCGAGAGCAGGGGAAGAGACGAAGAAGGCCGAAAGAGAGTTGTTGGCTGGGAAGTGATGTATACCGCGAGAAGATTCATTAATTGGACCGGACGCCATGCTGTAAATCGAGAAACCTCTTCGATGGAAGAATACATGATGTTGCCGCATCCAATTGACCCCGCTCCTCTTTGGATTTGCCGAGAATCATCCTCTGTCGTCCGATGGCGCGTGGGTTGGGTGAAATTTTCATCCCCTCAGTGTGCGAAGAACCTGAGACACACCTTTCAATACTGAAGTGCGCGGCAACAAAGCAAGGAGACACGCACCATTTAATATTGGGGATCAACGTAATTGTCTCACGTTAGAGTGACTCAACAGTTCATTCATTAAAATTAGAATGTGTCAGATTGAATGAAAAGCAGAAGACCCTAAGCCCGCTCGTCGTCTCATGGTGCCAACGTCTGTTCTAGTTTAATGTATACGCTTTGCAACACCAGTAGCGACACAGTAATGCTGAAGAAGACATGAATTATCTTATCTGGAGATAAGATTAGATATTTAATAAATTAAGAGTGATCGACGGGATATGATTCCATTCCACAGTCAAGTTCCTGGAATGGATTGCAGAGTAAGTTTTTGGTAAATGCTACGAACATATGTAGAGGATGACGGAAGCACTTTCTATCACGATTGGTCACGAGAGTAGTGCAGCAGTTCGACTGCAGCTCGCCTCACACCCTCATCGCCATGCCTCTCCATCAGCAGCTGCAGCTCCCACAGGTTAGTTGCGAACGGGTTGCAAAGCTGTGGGTCGTCAACGTCTGGCCGGTATACCCCATCGGCCATCCTGTCCTCCGCCGAAAGGAGTGCCTCAAGTCTGGGCTCCTTCGCGAAGAGACTCTTCACGAAAGACAGCGAGCGCGTCGCTGTCGACGCCGGAAGTTGTAAGGAAGCGGTGAGGAGACGTTTGGCGAAAGCGGCAGTCCGCCATGGCGGCGACTTTCCAAAAGAAGGCGTACGCGGTGAGAACACGAGATTCAAGGCACGGAAGAGCATATTCGCGGGTGTATCGTTTTGGCTTGCTGATTTGGACCCGAGGGTTGCTTTTGTGCCCGCGACGGGATCTTCGATGCCCGGCATTGTACTTAGAGGAACAATTAGGGCATATAGTCGGTTGATAAAGTCCGTTAGATCAATGTTTAGAGCTTCCCCTACAATGGAAGGGACAAGGGTTCAGTATGCGCAAGTGACCTTAAAGCGGACTAGCGTTCACCCACCTTGGCCAGATAACAATTCAAACGCAGTCACGATACATTGTAAACGCCGATGTATGTCTCGCACGTCCTGATCTTGCTCCACCTCGTCATTTGCGTCTTCATCCCCTTCTGCCACATCGGGTCCAGCGCTCCGAGAAATGTGGTCGCGCAGCACCTGAAGCAAGTCCCTGAAGAAATCGATGTTGACAAGATGCGCAAACCTGGAGATGCCTTGTAAAGCCGCGGGTAATAAAGGTGTTGGCTTGTCATTTTTTAGTATTCGAAAGTAAAGAACGAAGAGAAGCTTCAGGGTCTCTGTTTGCTATAAGGAGGATCGGTCAAAATTCACATTGGGTGGCTAAATTGGCTCTACTTACCGTTGAAGCACGTTCTTCGTGGTCAACCTCCGCATCTGCCTCCCGCATCTCCTCCTCAATCGCTTGGTTTTCCTTGAGATTTTTTCGCGCTTTCTTGCTCAAGTGCGGCTGCGCTGTTGCTTTTCCTTTTGCTCGCCGGCCCGCGGCTCTGCCCTTTGACAGAATATCCACTGGCTTCTCCTTTTCGGCTTTGGATTGAGACGCGCGGACGCCACCAAGCTCTGTCTTGAGCCGCAGACTAAGAAGGCAAAACATGACGTTCGGGTGTACACTGAAACGGCGCTCCTTGACCATCCGATTAAGTAGGCGCACAATCTCGAGCGAAGGTTGCCCCTGCATATCTGCGCGGAAGACAGAAGTTAAAGTCTTTAGGCAAAGGTCCGATGACTTTATGACGGGACAAAGGCATTCTTAATAATGTGCCTTGAAGACTGATGAGAGTGAAGGAGAACTAACCTCATCCCATGTCTTTCTACTCAGCCGAGCAACGACGGCAGTCATAAGGTTCACCCGGAAGTTGAAATGCGTCAGGTCGGCGAGTAGCCTACATATGCATTGCAATGCCGTATCCGCAAGCTCACTCTTAGCTATAAACGATCAACATCAAGTTAAACAAATTGAGAGGTGTAGATTTACCTTTCAGTTCAGCTTCGAGGCTTCGAAGATATGACTGATACACGCTCACGAGACCCTGCTCAAAGTCCCTTGTCCGTTGGACCATCTGACTGACCTTTTCCGCTTTTTCCTTGTCTGTAAGAGGTCGAATTCGATAACCTGGAATAACGTCTTTGAATACGGCAAGTTGAGAAAGAAACGCCAGTCTCTGGATAAGGACATCGTTTGGGACAGGCTCGGGGTGAGAAGACGTGGAGATTTTTGCTAGACAGAAGGTATGTAAGCGACGCAAAAGTCCAAGCTGTAACGAATTAGATATCAGAACGAGTTGGCCTTCGTCACCGAATGCATAGCGACTCACACTATTCTCCGGATCAGCCACTATATCCTGGCATATACTCGCTATCTGCTCCTTTGCGGCTTGCACTCTCGCTTTTCTTGACTTCGTTGAAACGACATCAATCACTGCTGGTCTTCCAAACCGTGCGCCAGTTGAAACATCTTCTCGGACGGAGCGCTCTTCCTCGTGTAGATCCACTTCTTCCTCCGAACTCTCCTCATCGCTATCCTCCCGCCCTTGTGGAATAACCTTTCCACCCGTTTGTTGCACCTTACCGTTCTGCAGCTTTATGGGTAGGCGCGCGATGCCCTTTTCCTCGTCTGAATCCCAAGACTTTCTCCGTTTCCTGGGGAGCGATTCATACGGCATCTCTTCATCATCCGAGTCAACGCGGACAGGTTTTCCTCGTGTTTGACCAGCAGAAGAGGACGCTGATACATCGCTATCAACAGACAGCACCGATACGTCGTCGTCATCGTCAATACCGGAAGACCACAACCCCTCATCCTCACTATGCGAATCTATTGATGGAAGGTCATCGTCTTTCGTGCTAGCTTTTTGCTGAGGTTTCGCCAGTTTATGCAAACGATCTTGCTCTTTTTTGCTCCTGCATACAATATTCGGCAAGCCAGTCTGAAGTTTCAGCAGTGAGAAACATACCTCCCGATCCCCTTCTCATCAAGGTTTTTCAGAAAACCGTCCGCTGCCTCGGCATTTTCGGCGAAAAAAGCAAGGTCCCCTTCCGACACTGCCCCGTCATCTCCACTTTGGTCGCCGTCCAAAGGAATGGGAATGTAGGCCTTTTCGAATGCGTGGTCTTTGCCCTTGGTAGCAGATTTCGAGTTTGTTTTATTAGGTGCTTTACCAGCCGCTGTTTTCTGCTTTTTTGAGGGTCTCTGCAACACAGGTATAAGTAGCTGAGCAGATTTGCGGCAGCAAGGTCCTACCTGTGAAGCAGTAGCAGGCCTTTTTCCTAATATCTTGCCTTTGGCTGCCATGGTCGACGTCGAGACTCGGACTCGGACTGAGAATTGAAGGCGTACCATAAATTTGCGCGTCGCCGAGTCGGCAAATTCCGCATGTCAAGGCGCGTCTCCGCGTGTGGGTTCCGAGGTCGCGTCTCGTACTACTTGAATTGATGTCTTCATCACTATTTTGTATCTGACATCTTGAACACAATGCCTAGTCAACGCGTAAACACGCAAAGGCCACACGAACAGCCGACAAACCGCGGTCGACAAACCACTATCAGACCACATCACGTTTCTCTGCTGGGAATACTCCTCTGGATCTTTCATCCTGGGTCCCACAAACGTCTTCCACTGTCGAACCGTTATTTGCTACACGTTCATCGCATTCTGATAAATGAAATTTCTGAAGTCTGTGTCATCGCTATAACCGCCTTTTTGGTCGACTGTGCTCAATTGGACATCAGGTTGCGCAACCCAAATCCTTTGAACAGCTACTTCTTGAGCTCAGCAAAGACAGGCACCTCGCCCCGGACGACGACAAACTCGTTGGGAAGATACAAGCTCTGGTACATTATCACGGCTCGACATTCGGCTTTAACTGATAGTATATCTGCTTCTTTCGAAAAAAGCCTGCCTCCTTGAAGACAGTACACCGCATCACTGAATTTTTTTCAGGTTTGTCACGTCGAGTCTGCATATTGGATAATGCCGTTACTGTGAACTTTAGACCTTCCCGCTTTATGGACACCATATGAAGATGATGAAGTAAGTGTACAGCCAAAGACGCATTGACTGGTCTCATGGAATATCCTCAGTCACCAGACCAACAACCACCGGACCAAGAGCCACCTATTGTGCGTAAAGCATGTTTCTAATGGTAAGATAGTTACTGACTTTTTATTAGGAAAAGCGCTCGCTTTTCGGATTATTTGCCAGACGAGCCTATGTGACGTTCAGAAAAATGTCCTTTCTAGGTGTCTCAAATTTCGTGGATGACTTCCAAGCATGGGCCGCCGGCGATAGTTCTAGGGGATACCAAAAGGTTGTCAGAGACAATATTAGGGATGGTATGTCCGACTCTTCTGCAGTAAGAACAAGTTCAAGGCTGATGAGAAGATGTAGATACTATCCTCATAAAGACGCAACACGATAAGCAGCCCTGTGCAGATCCGGAACCCTATGCAGAGTAAACACCCATTCGAATATAATTGTTTATCATGCGATTGCAACTGACTTTCCGAATTACATGATTGGTATTTGACATCAGGTTCGAAAGAGCTCGGGCAAACGGTGATAACCAGATGGCCGGGGAAAGCCTTCGGCGATTTTTTGAACAGAGATTTAATGATTCTACAGACTCGTCAGTCGGCCATGATGTTTTAGAGTAACGAAAAAGCGAAATTGATTGTGCTTTACAGAGATCTGCGGCAACACGCTATACTCAACCTTGTGCGAATACATATTTTCAACGGACAAGTTGCGGCTGCCCGGAAGGTACGACACTTCGTTTGCAATCGCTTTTTCATCGCTAAAACCATTATCTGCAATAAGCTTCTCCAGGAAGCCATAACGGTGGCTCGAACGTCTGGCGATAATATCGTTCTTCAGCAATGCATGGCGTAGGCAAAATGCGTAGTGCGTATAAGCAAAATCGCTGACGCACTGACTTGCAGCCTTTTACGGCGCTCAGAAGGGAAAACCAAAGCAAATAAAGAGCCTCTCAACGAATTGCAGGCCGACATACCGCCTCTAGAAGTTTTGAACGACGTCGGAAAACTGATACGTGAGGTACGGTTTTAATTTTATATGCTTTTTCAAGCACCCAAATTAAACCTTCAAAGGCTCAGCCGATTGGCGATGCATTCGAAAAAGTTGTTCAGGCTCTCGGAATATACGACTTATCAAGAGACTCTCGCGGGGGCCCTCCCGTTCAACAAGACCAGTGGGCATTTCACGCCATGCAGTCCATCCTGTGGCGGCTAGCAGGTGAGTCGCTAGAGCTGGGTTTTCGATTCCCTTTTATCGTCATATTTCTTTAAAGGCTGCGAGCGTCTGGCCATCATAGAAGAAAACATTGTGCTTGCCTTCAGTGAGGGCGATGGCCCTGACGATAGTCGATTCACGATGCTTCAGAACAAAGCTGCAATGGTACGTCCGCCATTCATGCTGTTTGTTATCCATTCTTGACATATTCGCAGTTTTCAAGACAAGGGAAAGAGGCGGAGGCCTTCAGTACACTACTGGCTCCAGAGACATGGCGGGGTTTGGATTATAGCTTGAATCAAGTCAAGTACTGGTCGGGGGAAGTGTGGTTAACGATGATTCACTTCGCAACCCGAAGGTTTGTGTTGATAGCTGTGCTCTCTTGCCTTTCTTATGCTATGTATGAAGAGGTCAACATCGCCAGCTGAAAGAGTTCCTCAAGCCACGCCGACCGGGGTTGTTCAATAGTTGGAGCGATTTTATCTTCCTACCATTGGGGAAATCAAATTCTCCTCCAAACATTGAGGGTCAATTGTACAGAGCTCTGCAGACGAGGGTAAGTGCCTTTCCTTTACCATCTTCGATATAAAATAATATCTTGCAGAAAGTGAACCAAGGCATAGCTTCTGTGGACCAGATCCTCAAGGCATTGTGGCAATCCGAATACCAAGGAAGATTTAGGCTGTATCGGTTGGCGATGATCCTGCTCGCTGATGTAGGCCTTGAATTCGGAATGACAGTTTGGAGCAGACGATTGGCTGAGGAAGTGATGCCACAGGTATGTCCGTCGGGATGCATAGCTGTTGATACGGCTAACCTGGCATCGGAGTAGATAATCAGCGGCGACGATGTCGAACTCAGAGCATTCGCTTGCTATGTTTTAGCTAGATGCATAATTGCATGCTGCGGGAAAACCGGTACACTTCGTCTCATTTCTGATTGTATCCCGGACTAAGCTTATCACCTTCTGGACTGTTACAGCAGCCGGCCTACGCGATGCTATACCTTACCTACACATCGCAGAGCAGGATTACCGCTCACTTGGGATACAGCCAGCTGTCCAAGATGTGCTCTACGTCTTAGCGCTTGTACACAATGGTCTCGGAGATCACCAAGCGCGGGATGCCACCGCCGCGCTCCATGTAGCAGCGATAACCGAGCAGAAGCGTTTGGAAGCGGTCGACATCAACAAGCACTGGGACGAGATTTGGAATCTAACGAGCGAGATTTGTGTGGTATTAGCATCGAGGAAGTGAGGGATATAACCTGGGGATTATTTGCAGTTTATCTCGTTGTATTCTTTTTATTCCCTAAAACAGACGGGTCGATTTGACGGGCATACGCAGTAGGGGATAGCCTTACTGATGAAGAACACCAAACTGTATCCAACGCGCAAAACGCAAGCATATAGAAGGGGGCGTGGCTATCTCGACCCACAGACCTGCCTTGTAACCTCTTGCCACGTTCGCTTATACTTTGTTAAAAGAGCTTGTAGCGGAAAGATTGCAGTGACGCGGTAGGCAGGGGATGGACAAAGCTCAAGTGTACAGAGGGGACGAAAAATCCCGTGTCACCCGTCATGAGCACTATCAGTGCATAAAAATAGAGGGCGCAGACCATTCCCTGGATCGTGCAGTCGTGCGGTGCATACTTATGGCGTTGACAGCATCAACTGCGGACGATTCATTGTGAGTAGCGCTCTGTCCCAATGATACGCCCTAAATGCGCGAATTTGCGCGCAAGAACGGCCATCATCAGTAAAAGCACATATGCAGCCCATTCCGCAGCTGTCAGGTGCCGATTGTATGCTCCAAATCGTGAAATTTTGCTCTTAATCTGCAGCTGGTAGCATGCGGCCGTCTCTTTTTTGCTCTATGCATAGAAGTTGGAGCGGGACAAAGGGGTTTCCACTCCGAGTCGGACTTGGTATCTTTGGATATTTTGCTCCACCTCTGCGAAGGCATTCAATTTGCTGAAGTGAGAGCCGTCCGAAACATATTACGTGTGGCATCACTGGTACGCAATTAACTGCCAGCGATACGAGATTGAGCATGCGCGTTGAGGGTCCGAAGTAATGTGTTGCTAAACAACTTAGCGACACTGGCGGACTGGTTGTCTGAACTGACTCGTGCTATATGTTGACTCAGGCCCCGAGATCGCCCCATGCGGTCCGTACAGAGAATGTGGGGAGGCGTATTACCGACCAAGCACGGGATGAAGAAATGATAGGGATGAGACTACGACGTAGTAGGCTGCCGTTGGTTGGGGCTGGCCATCTTATCAGATAAGGATGACCGAAAGCACAGCAGGTCGATCATTGAGCACCCACTGCGACTTCCGCCTGACTCAAACCGGCCGGCCGAAGTCCACATCTTATCAGATAAGAGGAACGAAAGCACGAGCGTTCGAACATTTAGCACGCACTGCGCCCTTCCTCCTGACTCAGACTAGCCGGCCGAAACCTAGTTTTCGAGACATCTGAATAAATCAGCGCCTTGGGGACTACTTAGTGGTCCGATCTCATTATAAACAGATCGTTCATTCTTGCATATAAAGCCGCCTCATCGCACAGAACGACCCCATCCCGCAAGTCCACTCCGCATTAAACAGCCATGAGCCTCGAACCTAATGCATACCCAACCTTCCTTGGCCCCGAGGACTGGGCGAAGTCAGACGAGTACCACAATAGGTTCCTCATCCCGGAAGATCCGGTGATCGAAGCTGCAGTGCAGAACAGCGTCGCAAACGGACTTCCAGATATCGCGGTCAGCGCTGCACAGGGCAAATTTTTGCATCTCCTAGCCCGATCGATAAGTGCGAAGCGTATCCTGGAAGTGGGTACACTAGGAGGGTCCGTATTTCATATCCACCGCATCGGCGCCATCCTTGTTGTTGAAACATTGCACGTTTTTATTTAATCATAGGTTCTCGGCAATATGGCTTGCCAGAGCGTTGCCTGACGATGGAAAGCTGATCACGCTAGAGTTGTCTGAGAAACGTGCCGAGGTGCGTGATCGAGATAAAACTTCGGTAGCATGTCAGAGCTGACTCAATGGCGCTTTGCAGGTTGCCCGGGAGAATATTAAGAAGGCCGGTTTATCGAGCAAGGTGGAAGTGGAAGTAGGCCCAGCGGCTGACACAATCAAGACCCTTAGCTCGGACGAGCCTTTCGACCTGGTGTTCATCGACGCCGATAAGCCGGGAAATTTGACTTATTACCTCGAGGCAAAGAGGTTGACTAGGAAAGGCGCTGTCATAGTAAGTGAAAGCACGGATAACAAACTCTCCGCTCGAATTCGATTTTGACTTGATTACACATACATAGCTCGTAGACAACGTCGTTCGATCGGCAAGGGTCGCCTTACTGCCCGAAGACACGGCTGACGAGAGCGTCCTAGGGGTCAGGAAGCTCTTGAAGCACCTTCAAGACGACAAGGACGTCAGCGCGACGACGATTGGATGGGTCGGCAGCAAAGGCTATGACGGGTTACTGTACTCCATTAAATTGTAGGCACAGGGAATGTATTATAATTGGGAGATTACACAGTAAATATACGTACATCATCGTGCGTAGCACTAAGCCAGAAAATGGTGCAAAATGTTCGGTTTATGCTACTTATAAGGGCCGTCGACCAAAATTTAGGAACGTCTTGACACGGAGGCCGAAGTGTCTGTTAAGACATTATCTTCCCAGCAAGCCTAGAGGAGGTTGGAATTGAACATAGCGTATAAAGTGATGGTAGAATATGTACAAACCAGTGTCGTAAATCTCTCCCGTCCATCCTCTTCTAATATCTTCCGTCTCGAGCCTTCAACAATACTTGGGGTATTTGCAAAGGCTAATAGACTTTCTAACACTTCCGAGTCAATATCGTAACGACTCGCTAGTTTTGATAGTTCCGCCTGAGACTTGACGGATTTTCTCAACTCAAGGAGATCGTACAACACGCCTGCGGTCATGCGATTTTTGGTGGAGGTGAGGGAGGACGCTTGCTGTTCGGAGACATCACGAGAATGGAGGATGTGTCTCATGTGCTCGTCCTACATTGGAGTGGGTTTGTCTGTTAGCGCTATTACCTCGTGGAGCTCAAAATGTGTCTGCGTACAGTGCGTACGGTCACCATGTGATGGTCAACATTCACTTCTCCGAGCCGGCTGAGGTTTTGCATGAAGTGTGGATCCTTTGCATCTGTTTCAATAGCTGGTCCACCTAGTTAGAGAGATCAAAAAGCGTGTGGTGTTTTGAGCACTCACCAGTGTCTTTCCTTTCGCTTGCCCTCGCTTTTTGCAGTACCGGTTTCGCATTGTCCGTCCTGGCCCCAGCCCACGACGGCGCCGCTTTCGTAGGAAGTTTGCGCGACACTTTTGAGCTCGCGCTTCCCATCTTAAACCTTCACTCGACTTGTCGAAACGAGCAGCAATCAAAAGTGGTAAAGCCCAAAGCAGCTCGAACATCCAGGCTTGGAGCCACTGCCGGGCCACCGGCTGCAGGTAGTTACGTCAGGATGTGTTTTTCGGAGCCGTTCACAATTGATCCCGCGAAGTTGCCCTTACCACTTTCTTCTCGTGATTGAGCTCAGATTATCTTCTTTTGTTAGTGAGGACTGTCTCACAATCCCTATAGTGTCGACGTCTCGCTCCTCTACGATACCCGTGTCAGCTTGAGTTTTCTGCTTAGTACAATCCGCTCGCACAGCTTGGACATCACCAAGTCCGACGGCAATAATAACACGTTCGTACAAGTTGTCCCTTTCCAATGAAAAGTAATAAATGACGGAATCGATTCACTTTGTTCTCCACTGCTTCAAACTATCGCGAGGCTATGCGTTGACGGAAATGGATGACGTCCATTTCCGAATCCCTGATCGGTTTAAATGTCCTCGGCGTCCTGCAAGCCCAACCTCGCCAAACATGGAAAAGTCCGATGCTACCGTCAGTGGCGCGCACTGTCTTTTACTTAACGCTCCTCCTCCGATGATCGGCGACAAGGCGCAACATTGCGGCTTTGTTAAGTTGTTTGCCCAATCCCAAGCTGTTCAAACTCGCGGAAGAGGGACCGGGCTAAAGTAGTGACTGATCGTCCACTTCCAGTTCAAGAAAACACTACATTGCATGCGATACAACCAGGCCGGAGGCAGCTACTGGGGCTGCCTCGCTTATAAGGCATGCAGTCAGGGAGCGCCGTGTCGTCGGCCATTTTGCGTTCTCATGTCCTCCTTGAACCAAGATGGAATGCTATGTTGTCTCTTGGCTAATTGTCAACATCAAAGTCTTCCCGGATCCACTTTACTACTACCGCCGCTCCATGCAGTGAACCCAGATTGATAGTTCCCGTCAACGTATCCGGTGGCATATGTTCTCCCTTCAGGTCCAAATGCATCCAAATGACGATTGTCTTCGCTATTGCTCCAAGGTACCACGAAGGATACTCTATAATTTTGTTCGATAATCGCACCCGCACACAGCCTATCTGGGGGCCATCATGGACTGACGTCACATGGCACTCCTCAGGATGGTGTGCAGAAGACACGGGAGATCGATGACAGTTTATGGTCACTCGGACACCTTTTGTCTCTTTCAGGAGCCTCATCTGCAACCATGGTCAATCGCACTTTATTTTAGACAATGGAATGCTATTAAGCCCGAAAGCTTCAACAAAGAAGTACCTTACACATACTGTATGAAGGTACCAGAATCTTTCCGTTTGGGCAAGAATCATGTCCATGAAATCTTTGAGCCTCGCCTAAGAGCAAGCGAGCATTGAAATCCTTGGAGACATTCTCATGGGTGGCTCAGCTGGAAATCGCATTTCTACGGGTCTGCAGGGCCGCATGTTCTCTGTCCGGAACGAAGACCACTGCAGCGACCGGGGGACCGACAAGGGGAAGCTGTGAAGTTACTTAGCCCGCAAACGGACGCCCGAGCCGCAATTCCTATTTTGCAGTGTCCGCGGAAAATGGAGCAGGTCGGATTCGCATCAGCCTAGCTTTTCCCCTAGAGTGGCCCTTGGAGGGGTGATCCATTACCCATGCTAGTCGCTACTGCCCCAACTGCTTGCTACCGGGGAGACCGAACCCAGCTGCACTCCGGAATCCTGCAAGGCACCAACTCATCACATATCCGAAGTCGCGTAAGGTGGCACTCCAACGAACGAGAATCAGGCAATGTGAGTGGATATTCTCCACATGGTGTATATTAAGAAAAGTGGATATTTAGGGAATGAAACATGGTTATGGATGTGCAAGTACATACAGGCTAACTGGAAACCAATGTACATTACCAATCTTATGAACTTTGTAGCCTGTGACGCCTACATCGAGGGAATAGAGTCGTGTGCATACCGCCCTGAGACCGTAAAGCGATCTGACTATCGTTTCCCTTCATTACTTCTCCCAAACTCAACATTTATCAGCAATTAGGACAATGTTCGAAGACAATTTGGCTGGCTTTGGGCTGATTTTGCGAGCACCACTGATTTTAACGAGGAGATCCTCCTTCCTTCTGCCGTCCATTTCCTCCTTTGTCATATGCAGCTCTTCGTAGTAATCATCACTGAGATGGGACATTGCAATCATTTTCTCGGTTGTCACTTTCATCGATATAATAGAAAAAAGGCCGCCGAGGTACGATCTCGAGTAAGTTGTCCTGAAGTTGTAAATATTGTCGAGCGTGTAGTACCTTTTTATTCGCTGGCGTTTCACCGCGAGATGGATGTCTGTAAAAGTATTTTCGGAGGGTGGCAATGCTCGTGAGACCGCTTTCCTGATCCTGATCAAAGCCACTGAGATATGGCACCGCAATAATATGTAGATACTTGCTCTCCTTGGCAACGTGCACTTTGGTGACGAGAATGTTATCAGAAACAACACCAACAGCGGCTAAATGACAAAGCGCGATCTGTTAAGAAGCACTGACACTTTAGATCCCAGCCGATAGTCGTCGAGCGTCCCCTTGAGTGTACGGTGCTGGACATGGTCTTGAAAAAACGGAGTGTGGCCTCCTATTTCGCCTGTGCTCGTTGAATATATCTGCTAAGCACAAGTACAATGGACCTATGGCTAGGCGGAATGAGTTTTCGCTGTTCTTGTCGTCCTCCTGTAAGTCCTAGCAAACTGCCTTGCCGCCTCCCTTGCCCTCATCATCGATGGCGCCGAAGTGTCCTCCAGTGTTCGCACTTTATCCAGGACGTAGAAAGCGTTCGCCGGAGTCGCACCCTCTATATCCTTTCCCCCGATCGCTTCGAGTTCGCCATAGCCATCTGGTCAAAGACACATTTACCACCAAGAGTGCTTTCTTGATGGGTGCTCCGGGCAGCCGTATCGTTCTTGGCACGCACCCTTGCCTTGATTATGAAGGGGAAGGCGGGGTGCTGCTGGTCGCAGTCGTGCTCTGAATCCAAAGTTACACCGCTTACAACTGCTAGATTGAGCGACCGCATGATGTGATCAATACTGTACAGGTCACCCGGGGTTTCCTTGATAGCCTGTTTCCCTTCGTAAAGAAAGGCTCCTTTGTCCCTTAGAATAATAAGCCAGAAGTGGCCTTTCTGTAATAGGCGCATCCAAGCTTCTCCGGCGAGTGTGTTTATTCGTGCCTTGGTTGTCCGTACTATCTTTCCACTTTGAACGAGCGGGTCTGATTCCTGAAAGGTTGAGACGGAAACCCTTTGCGCTGGACTGGGGTTATCCGGAACATTGAGACAGGGGTAAGGTGCAGCAGTTCCTCGGAGTGGACAGGTTAAGTTCAACTGCCCAAATTTTCGCGTAGGATATTGTCGCTTCGATGCAAAACCTTATACATAAACTGTAGCTGTTTCTCCGCTCTAGGCTGCAGATGGTCATAATCGCGCTAATTAAGCCATTCAACGAAGTACTTAGCAAAGGCTAATATGTGTGTTTTTCAACCCTTCTTCAATATCCAGACGGCCTTCTGGAAGATTTTGGTGATAGCAGGACTGATAGCAGCATGAATGGTGCTGATTGTAGCAGCAGGGATAGTAGAGAGGTACGCGAATCAAAGACCTGACTTACCGCCACATCTTTGATATACAATGCGATGATATGGACGTAATCACCGTCTTTGTTCTTCTAGTGTTCATGACAGGTCTTCGAAGCGGTGGAAAGCATTCGATCTTTCCATCAAAAAGATCACGTATGATGTCCCAGAAAATCGAGCGCCAGAGACGTGTAGCAGGAAAACAAGGAGAATCGGAATAGTAGGTACCACATGGGCCCGTGCTTTACTGGTTTTTACTATTATATCCACAGCGATGTTTTCGTTGTTTGGTCGTCTGGAGGGACGATCCCCATACTAGAAGGGCGACGATTGCATTGACAACATCCCGTAGTCCTCCGGAAAGGGGAAACCCACACAGCACTTGCTCAAGCTGTGTCATAAGATCGTTATGACTAGGTATAAACGGATGGAAGTGGAGAGGGGCGATGTGCTCCTAGGAGTATATCGCCTGGCATGCCATAAGATGCTCGATCTAGAACAGAAGCATAACTACCACAGGAATGTCGACAGACTTGAAGAGACCGAGCGGCGCAGTTGAACGTATCTTAAGTGCACCAGCTTAACC
This sequence comes from Coniferiporia weirii, assembly GCA_024195185.1. Lineage (NCBI taxonomy): Eukaryota > Fungi > Basidiomycota > Agaricomycetes > Hymenochaetales > Hymenochaetaceae > Coniferiporia > Coniferiporia weirii. The sequence goes on from JAKOPK010000020.1 coordinate 86,264, forward strand.
TGTTAGCTTTAGACAGCCGCAGAGCCTGAATAATGGACTGGATAGCGCTTGCGCCTGGGGCTTGAAAGAAGCGCTTGTTCGGGAGGTGCCGAGAGGCCTGTAATGTCGATCATCCGACTGGCCACCGAGCCAACAGGTCTTGACTTACAACTCCAGGCACTTCTGCTGGACTTAAGTTATCCATGCTGAGCCAGTCAATCCGTGTTGCTCGTGCCCGAAGAACACTATATGTGCCACGGAATCGTGGGGCGTATGTTCATACCGACTCGGCCAGCTCGAGCAGAGGTTTGAACTGCCGGTTGAGCCACGTTGCTTTGCTTGCTGGTACTGCAGCCGCGCTTTCTTACTCTTATGCAAAATCTCGTCCTGTTTTAAATGATGCTGCGTCGAGTGCGCAGGGACAGATGGATGAACTACCTGCTTCGTCCCCCGGGCTGGTCTGGGACGAGGAGCACCTGACGACTTTCGCCTGGGGCTCAAACAAGTATGTGCCCGATATTTACACTAAGCATCTGCGTCGGAGGTAATTACTCATTGTTTTTAGAGAACATATTATATCTCCAACAACTCCCGAGGCCGTCTCTTTCCGAGTACCCTCGGACGTTCCGTGGTTAAAGGATGTTGCGCTGCGTGATCTGGTGTTGCACGAGCAGCATGGCGCCTGCGTGGACGCGAGGGGTGACATCTACCAGTGGAACGGAAAATCCGGAGGCCCTGTGCTAAGTCTCGCAGGCAAGGTGCGTCATGGAACGATCTTTTTATGCTGGCAAAGTACGATTTTTTCGGCAGGATATCGTCAACGTACAAGCGACAGGTTCTCGTATATTCGCCCTGTCCTCGGTTGGTAAAATATACGCACTCTCGTCGGACGTAAAAAGGGAGGAGAGCGCAACAACGGCGGGCGAAGGTTCATCTGTATGGTCTCTGTTTCGTCGGGGCTCGAACACGGGACAAAATAAAGACTATGTAGAGCTCGGGGCGGAACAAAAGCTCGGAAGAGGCGAAAAGTGGGTCTCTTAAAATGGTCGCTGATACTAAATGTGCTGACTGGAATGTACAAGGTTCGTTTCTATATCGGCGGGTAATGACCATCTCTTGGCTCTTACATCGGATGGACGCTCTTTTGCGCATCCACTTTCGAAGAACGCGAATGATTATGGACAGCTCGGCTTCAGAAAGGTTACTTTACCCCCTCAGTCAGGTGCTGGCGGTAGGTCTGGTGAACGAGTTACTGTTGAGCTCGTTCCCAAAGCCGTCCTTGATCCGTACATGAATGTCTCCCGCAATCAGCGTGTTAAACTTCCTGCTTTGACTTCGTCGGCTGGTTCTTCGACTTCCCCCAATTCTTCTCCAATTACGGATTCTCAAGCGACGAGTCCTCCGGAATTGGAAATCGAAGGAATTAGATTTTGCGACCGTCTCTTCGAAATTCCATCTTTGCGAGGAGTTAGGGTTGCGCAAGCTGTTGCGGGTGCGCGATCGAGCTTCGTACGGATAAAATCAGAGGGAAGGGTACTTGCGTGGGGGGCTAATGAATATGGGTAAGTGGCTATAGCTGCTCTGGGCGATTTCGTGTCCGACACCCTTTTCTCAGTCAACTCGGTCTTGGATCAACATTGACCATTAATACGATCACAATTCCGACGGAAGTCGTTTTCTCGAAATCAGCTTCTTCTAGAACGCGCTCTCAATGCGTCGATGTTAATGCAGGTGAGTAGCTCCCCGGGCACATTCCGAAGATATGCTAATTTTTCCTTCTTGATAGGCGGGGACCTCGCCTTCTTTACCGTGGAAAGAACGGATGGTAGTTTCATATCCTCAACGGACTTACTCGCTTGTGGAATGGGGCAGTGGGGAGGGCTCGGTAATGGTCTTTACAGCACTGCGCAGGGGAATCCAGCGAGGATAAAAGCAGTCAGCGGGCTGTTGGAGTGTAAGCTTTCCATGTAGCGTATCTAATCTGCAGTGGACCATTATTGATACATCTTTATTTACAGTCAGCGAGAAGACACAAAACTTGCAGCCCATCGTTCCACATGCCATATCCGTGTCACCAACCGGGCATGTCCTACTTACACTAGACACGCTTGCTCACACAGGCCCCGGTGTTTCCCAAGGTGGCGGTCGCGATTTATTCGTATGGGGCGCAAACCGCGAGTACCAGCTCGGGAATGGGAAACGCGCGAGCCTTGCAACGCCTGCGACACTCGAATTACCTGGACTGCCGACTGAAGTCGGTGACAAACCGGGGGACGATAGTGAAGGCGGCAAGAAAAGTCGGCTGATGATGGTACAGGCGCGTGCAAAATTGGTGAAAGACCTGCAGGGACGACGATGGGGAACGAATGTGGATGTTGAGCAGTGCGCAGTCGCCGGCTGGGAGTCGAGCCTGGTTTACTGGAAGATATGCCGTAAAATGTAATTCATATCAGCTGTCTCTACGTATACTACACGCAATTGGTATTTGCCCAATCATCTCAGCGACAGTCATTGGCTAGCCTTGTGATGACGACTCAAGGCCAGTACTGGTTGCGAGCGCGACGCCGCCCGCCGTCGTCGATGTCTCATCGTCAGCAGCAATATTATCTCTCTTTCTGATTGGGCGAGAGCACTCGGCAATCTTTGAATCAGAGCAAGACGCCGACGCAGTTCAGACTGAACTGCTTTCTTGTTCTCGACCCTCGTCCGTGGCCGACGCCTGCCCTACACGTCGTGGTTAAGACCCAGCGCTGAGCTGCTTGCGGCCTCACCCATCCCTTTAGGTTCTTTGCCTTCCCCTCGACCCGCGGTCGACCCATTCTTTCTATCCTCGCCGAGTCCCAAAAGGATTCGAGAGCTATATATCTACTGGCCGGTCACCACGCGTTGTTGCTAAACTTGTTCGTTACCTGCGGGCCTTTTGTCTCATTGGATCTGATCGCGAGCACACCATCTACCCCGGCCACCACCACCCACAACCGCGGTCAGTACAGATATCCACCCTCGATTGAAGCGAGGCACCTCGCGAATACATCTTCCGAGTTCAGATACTCGGTTCCCTAACAACAGGTACGAAGAGTCCTATTCCGACCCAGGCCGATAACGCGGGGAAAGGGTTGTCCGTTGACGTTGTTTCGGCTACTTCTGCACTGCAGAACACCAGTCCGTTCCCGGCACTGTGACTGCGATATACATCGCATTTGAATGAGCCTCTGCTCTTGCACCTCCCCCTCACCACGCCCACACCGCAAGCATCCACGATAGACCTTTTGCGAATACAACCCTCTCGTTCTGTCCCCTTGTTAGTCTCTCACTTGTCAGTCCTGCAGGTATGCACACTATGTCGTCCGCCCATGTCTCAGGCTGACGCATAATGCTGTTCAGCACTAATATCGCCAGGAATTGACTTCAGTTCGGGCATCCGTTGCGACACATCCACTCACTCGAACTCGAGCATACGCTAAACACCACTTGACGACGACAAATTTACTCATATACGTTATCTTACGGGACTCATTTACAAAACACCATTACTCAGCATGATGACGTCCGCAAAACTTGAACATCATCAGACGGCCGATCTGGCATCTCCGACGCTCTCTGAGCCCGGCTACGATTCCGTGTATGTGCCGACCGGCGCCGTTGACGATGACTATGCCGACGAAATTGTGTGGTCTGTGTCATCACAATCGACCGCTACATCGCCTGTACTTGTTGATGACACGCGGAGCAACGGCAGCGGCGGTAAGACTGCCGGCTCTTCTCCTTATTCCACGAGGAACACAACCGAAGCGAAGTCTAGGCCCTTGCATGTGGAGGCAGACGCTGCGGCCGACGCGTACCTGGACAGTTTCGTGCTCGTTCGTGGCGACTATGGAACGAAGCAGTACATACCACCGCCCAATATACAACGCCGGCGTGGGCATCGCTCGACGCAGAGCGACTCGGCGCTCGCGCTCGCGGTGCCGACCTCGCCCCTCTCTCGCGCTGCATATGACTCTATCCGCAGGCCCGCAGTTGGAACTGCGCGGGACGGGCCGCCAAAGCCGATATCGCAGGTGAAAGCCGAGACGAAGGCTTGGGCTGATGACGTGGACTGTTTAGGGAGGCAGATGGAACGTGCTAGCCTTGCGACATCTGCGCCAGTTCGGACGCGGAGCGTACAGGGCTCGCGAAGGGTACGCCCCGGTAAAAGGGAGAGGAGTAGCAGGCGACCGAGGGATGTCCCAGTCAAGACCAAAGATGCGGTACGGTCATATCCATCTCCTGCGCCTTCCCCTAGCCCAAACAGGGGCGGATCGAGCACAGCGAAATTATCTGGGACGGGTGATGCCCTTAATGCGGTGACGAGAAAGGACCGGGGGAAAAAGAGCCCAGGGAAGGTGAAGAAGTCGACGTATAAATCTAGAGCGAGAGAGATACCTCTGCTCGAGGTGGTATCTCCCGTGCCGTCGTCGCCGCGTGGACTCGGAGCACGTTCGGTTGTAGACGATGTTTCGGAAAATGGGGACGCACTGGTGCAGACTACCTTTGATGCTGAGACGGATCGCCTTCTCGGGATGGCTTACGACGAGGCGGTCAAGTTCATGAACGGGTGCGTAACTCGTTCTATTGTGTTGGATCATGACTAAAACATGGGAGGACACAGCTTTATTCAGCACCCTCACTACTACACCTCGAAGGCATCTAAACTGACGTTCCTGCAAGCGCTTATTGTCGAGCTTGGTCTCGTCTCAACGACAGGGCCCACGCGGGCGCTACCTGGTACGCTGACGGCGGCGAAGACGCTGCTTAAGACGCATGCATTCCTGAATGTGCGGGACTACCTCACGGCGCGCGAACAAGGGCTGAACGCACTGCGGGATGCGATGCGGCCGAGCAAGAAGGCACTGGTCCGTGAGTTACAAGGGCGCGAGAGCGGGGGACGACGGGAGAAAGGGGGACGACGGGCACCGCTCGGGTGGGTAAAGGAGACGGGGCTTACGGTGCTGCTCGTGAGCTGCCACCACTAAGGGCGGAGTACCGCCACACCCGATTTGAAAACTTCCTCCGTTTGTATTCACTTTGCGCGGAAGCTACCGCGGGCGCTTCGATCGAGTTCTCTTGTTGGAAGAGGAAGGAGGCAGTAGCAACGACCGAAGCAGAGCTGTGTGTATTTTCACATCATTGTGTTTTTGTATTCAGACTGGTTAGTTTTGTAACTGTACGCTCAGCCACGATAATAAAATGAAGCTGTTTTTCTATTTTACTGTTCTGCAATGTGGGGTGAGTGTGGTGGCGCCGTAACCGGCGGCTAAAGGAAGGATGACGGATGGAACCTTCGTTCCGGAACGCGACAATCAGAGTATTAGCGAATATCAAATATACGGGGGAAAAAAAGAAGAATCGCGGCTGTAAATGAGGGAGTGACTGGGGACCGTGCGGCTATGCCCCAAGGAGCTGAAAGGAGAAAGAGAAGAGATATTATCTAATCCATGTGGCTCGGAATCAGTCGCCGGCTGTGTGAGCGTGAGATGACATCAGCCAGACGCATGCAGTGACTGGGGTCCCGCGGATTCTGATGTGAAGGGGGCACAAATAGACGGTTATCACGGCCCCTTTCCTTTCAGTCGCCTGGTCTTCGATTCTCCCTCCCCACCAACATCTCTGCCCCTGCTCTCCTTCTCGCTGGCCGAACGACGACAACTTACTCTCATCCTGCCCGCCTCCTCCTCTCAATTTATTATTTCTCCGTTCTAATCTCTTAATGCCCACATGAGCTTCGCCCATTCCCCGTCCTCATTACAGCAGCTCCACCAGCAACCAGCACGCCTACCTGTCCGTCCCCCAGCTTTCCACTGCGAACCCCTCTCTCAATCTCAACTCTTGGACCTCTCCCCGTCTCCATCCCGGCCTAGGGGTGGCACACGCACCCGCCAGAGCTCTGGTATCGCCACCCGACCCTCTCAGCGACTCCGCGACTCCTCCGACACTACTGTGCCGCCACCCGTGCCCGCGTCTATGCCGCCTGTTCGGCGCATCCGTCCGCTGGCCTGCATGTCCGCCAATACGAACGCGTCCTTGGGCGTTCAGAGCGCAGACACGCGTTCCGGAGGAACTGGGGCGGATGGTGAAAGGGACAAGAGCGGGAGGAAAGGCGCGTGGAGCACAGGCAGCGCGCAGGAGGGGGCGATCATCGAGTTTCCTTCAAAACATGTGGTATTACACCCGGACGACGCGAATAACAAAGTGTTTGGGGCGATGGGGCGGGCGTTTCTGTCTGTGGTGAGTAGACGGTTTCTGACTGGTTCTGTTCTCTCTCGGGGGGCGCCCTTGTCTTTGTGTACGGTTCTGTACGGGGCTGGCCGAAAGGGGGCAAGAGGGCGCGAGGTTCTCACGTGTCCGAACTGGGCACAGTCTAGAGACTAGCCATGATTCATTTTAATTTCGTACACGGCTTCTATTTTCGCATGCTGATCCGCCCTGGCTTCTTTTTATTTCTTCTTTAGAACAATTGCGCTATGACTGTCAAGGACCTTGCCGATCTGTCTATGAAGTACGGTCTCGTCTGTCAAAAGTGAGTGCGCGCATATACTCTGCCCTTCCCGCTTCTGCTCTTGCTGACAGTCTTGTTCTGCCCCCTGCTCAGCGCCTCCGCTGCTGCACAGGCCATCACCTTCTTCATCCGATCCCATCTCCAGCGTTGCGAAACCGAACAGGACTTCCCTCTTCTCCTCCGCCATGTCCTTTCCGGCACCCCCAGAGACGACGCCCTTGCACCCGCCCTTTACTCACGTTCAGGCGGTAACGTCAACAACAAGGATAGATCTTACAAAGACGAGAATGGCAAGGAGGTGTATGCTGAACGTCTAACATGCTTTCGTCGCGGCACGACCGTGTGGTATCTCAGCAAAGCTGCCGGGGCTCCATGTCCATTTGCCCGTTCAGGGATCGCACTCCGTGACTTTGCTGACGTCTCATCGATAACGGGAGCAGAAAGCAGAAAGGGCACATCGAACTGTGGACGGGATGCTGAGGGCGGCAGAGGATTAAAGCGGAAGCGTGAACGAGCTGGATTAAGGCGACGTGCAACTAGCGGAGAGGCTAGTCGGTGTGAAGGGGATGAAGAGTCTGCAGATGAGTTTGCCGAAGAGAGGAAGCCTCCGAAGATTAAACTCACGCTGCGTCTTCGACCTTGTCTGTCGAGTATGCGGGAGAAGTCTGAACCTGAGGAAGAAGAGAGCTCCTCGTCATCTGACTCAACCTCCGGTTCGGACGCCGAAGACGAATCGATGGACGTCGACGCAACCAGGCGGCCGACTGCTCAACCTCTTCGCCAGCCCCCTGCACGTGAGACCACGTGGACTTTTCCGCCCTATCCAATACAACGTCGAATATCCATTCCGCCGTATACGCCTTCCGAAGAGACCTATCCTACTATTTACTCCTCGCCATCGAACAGACTCGTCTCCTCGCCTTTCACCGATTGGTCCGCTCCTTCGAAACCAAAGCTTGAGCTTACGTGCGTTGATACTCCCAGTCCACCCGGGCCAAATACGCCAGGTCTGGGTAGCTATTACCACCGAGATCGTGCTGCGAGTATGCCCTTCAGCATTGCGTCGCCCCCTCCAGAGTCGGACGACGACTTCGGGCTCGGAGACGATGATGACGATGACAACTCCTTCACACTGTCACCCGAGGTCTCTGTCAAACGTGAAGACGATTCCTTTGCCTATGTTTGGCCTCAGGCCGCACCATCGTCGTCATCATTTGATCTTGCACAAGTCAAGTCGGAATCGGACTTTGATGATTTCGATTTTAATGTTGCATGCGGCTCAAAGCGCTCCTCGACGCAGACAATCAGGCATGTAAAGCCTGAGGAGTTCGACTTTGATCTGGGTGCGCTGAGCTTGTCGTTCGACCAAGAACTTTCAGTAGGTTCGGTACCTCTTGGCATGGGAATTGGCGTCAAACTCGAGGACGAAGGGTTTGTTTCGGCATCAGATGATGGCTTTTCCTGGTGTCGGCCGGTAGATCTGACGCAAGATGAACCTGTTTGTGATACAGCTAGGGCAGCAATAAGGGATGCGAACGGGTTTGAAACGGATATAGCGTTGCAATCTGACTGGAAGAATGTGGAGCTCTTAGGTCCAGACAGTGTCCGGCTGCAAGAGTTGGAGGATAGCCGGTGGGAGAGCGTTCTTGCTCGTAAGGACGTCTTTCCACCTTCACAGACAGCAACGACAGAGACTTCCCTCGAGCGGACCAATTTAAGCCCCCATTCCGCACATTTCAGCTTCTCTAGTTTCCGTCGCTCGTTTGACCACGATGACAAGCAACTCCGACCGGTATTGACACTGGGGTCGCCCGGCTCTCCGCCTTCACTCGCAAGTTCCGTACAGACTTGGTCAGCAGGTTCACCAGGAACAGAGCTCGATAGCGTTGGTCCCGCATCTCCGTCTTCCTTCGAAGAGTCTGACCTATCATCCGCTATGCCTGAAGACGTACTTACACAATTTGACGATGGTGATGACCACAACATGGAGCGTTCCAGACCCTGGATGATCCCAGGTAAAGAACTAGCTTCTTCTGCGCCATCCCGCCGTGTGCCACATGCTGAAATCGCGGAGATTGCGCTGAGTGAAGCGAGCGCACCGTGGGAGCGCGGGATGATATCGCAAGAGGATGTCGAAGAGCATCTGTTAGCGCCCGCGCCTATAGTAATGTTAGCACTCGGTGCGTCTTCGTTTTCGAAGGTGCCGCTCGAGAGCGTGGCTGCACCGGCGGCACCTGAGCCACCGTTGAGTCCCCAGGAGGAGGCTGTTTTTCAGAGCTTCTGTGTGTGCCCAGAGACAGAATGGGATGACCAACTTCAGATACAAAGCGAACGCTGGTCTCGGACGGAAGTGGACTTGGGAACGGAAGTTGCTCAGGAAGATGCGAAGGCACCCCAGACGGCGATAGCCTCTCCCGAGACGACATTTGCGAACGTGTTTGCGGTAGCGACGCGCCCAGCTCCAGTGCTACGAGGAAAGAGACCCGGTAGACGGCTTTCCGATGAAAACAGCCAGGTGCGCAAGCAAGGCAAAAACTGCAGTGTGGAGGAGTATGAGAATGTCGACGATGCTGATCCGGACGCCAATTCGGACGCAGAATCGCGTCGTTTATTACACCCGAAGGACAGGAACTGTGTTGCGGTGGGCGGCAATGGAAAGGGCCCGCTACGTCGTTCAAAGCGGGTAGCTAACGCAGCAGCGACCCAGCGCAATCGCGAGCGATTGAGAAAACGAGCTGCAGCTGCATAGTTTGCATAGCTATAATTGCGCTCTTCTGAACAACTTGCTCTGCTGTGTCGTGTTGAACGTCAACTCCCGCATCATTTTGGGTTTCGTCCCTTCGTTCTCATTGGTTCGCATATGATTTCATGCGACGTTATGCCCTATGCATCTGTCTACACTGCAAGGCGTAGACCTCATCCTCCCCACTCCCCACTCTCTGCTCGACCTTCGCCCTAACTTCTTCAATGGCTAAACCTACTCATTTTCTTGTCAATTCGCCACCTATCCAGAACTAAGTTCGAGAGTAATGCCTTCCTAGTATCGTATGCAATGTCCGATTTCGAACTCTTTCCTCTCCTCTCAAATTCCAAGTTATTCTTTTTTCCACGCTCAAGAACATAGATTTGTATCCTTGAAACATTTCCGTCTTCACCATCCTCATCCTCGTTCAAATGCATCATCTCCGAAGTTATATTCTCTTCCGTATACATACTCAATCGGTTCTACCTGTTACAGGGGCTTATTCCCATACCTTTTCATCTTGACTTTTCGAACTCTATTGAGGTTGGGCGCCTCCGTTTTCTTCGAGCAGCCTTCTTCGTGCTCCCTACATGGTCGCAGCCTCTCACATTTGACGAATAGGCCCAATTCTTGGTGATCCGATATCCGATTTCCTCGATTCTCGGAACACTTGGAAGACTACGCGCGCTGTTGTCCTCGCTCCCGTGCGCACGGTGCTTCTGGTAGTGGCGTTCATGCTCGCTCTAGCTGCGTCTATAATTGCGCTTCGGAATGGCCCGGCGACGATTCGTATAGGCGGTTGCAGCATGGCACTGTCGCCATTTCCCTGCACTTGTCACCCTCGCCATACGTCCTCTTTCTCTTCGTTCTTTTGTCCCCCGCTTTTTTCGAAATATCGCCTCTGGTTACTGGTAGAACCCGATCCCCCCCATATTTACCGACCCCGGTCGTTTACTACTGGTACCTATAGCTATTCCGTATGCAGTTACTGCCCTTACATACTGCTCCTTTATTGCGCTTAACTGCCCGTAAATGCCCCTATAGTTGCCCGTATTGCCCCTGGGTTCACCCAACTCCAGGCTTTATGGTCGCCCTTTTTGTAAACGATAATATCCGCCCGCCAGAGCGAGCGTCAATTGTATGTTATATGCGACTCTTCTGGCCTTTCCGTTCAATGCGTATTCTGAGAAGTAAAGTAGTAAAGTGGGCACCAATTATGCCCTTGAGTATTTCTGAGTTTAAGGACGTTATAAACAAATTTCCTGGAATCGAATAAACGGCACCGAACGTGAGAGATGGAAGAGTAGATATTGAATACATCGTGCGATTCGCGAGAAGAGAATAAAGGCATGGCTTCCTGCAGCTGGTGAAACAGGGAATATACACAGAAGATAAAAACGTAAATGGGGACTGACGGCGGCGCATGGTGACGCCACATATGAGGGCGATGCCTGCAGTCTAGAAAGTAACGAGTGCCGCATTCTTCTTCTTCCCAAAAAGATAAATGATAGCTGCACTAGAGTACACACCCGCAAGGATGCCGATGATGACACTGATCACTGCAAGAAAGGGAGTGACAATGAATAACCGGTCCCCGAGACTGACAACCAAGTAAAAGAAAGGACTACGTACTTTTTCGGGCGAGCGTTAAACTTTGCGTATATTCATCTTGTCCCTGTCCTTGGTACGTCTGCGCGAGGCCGCCGGCGGCAGACAGACCGTCCTGTAAGTGTGAGAAAAGAATCGAGCGGTACTTGTAAACACTAGGATTGGAAGACGTGATGTAAATAATGGGGTACGCACGGGCACGAGGAGTAGAATGCCAGTGAGCATTGCCGTGAATGCCGTCCCGCCGAAGCGGCGCGAATAGCCGTTACCGAGGATGCCCACGAGCCATGAGCCAATGAGACTCACGTAATCTGGGTGGTTGCTCAAACCAAGCGTCAGATTGCACAGACGCGTAATCCAGAATGAGATACACGCGATCGAGACCATGACGGCCATCTGGCGGCTCCACCAATGCTGCTGACTGTTCATGGACGAACATAGCGCGAAGAGAGGCACGAGGAAGAAGAGCGTCCAGTACGGCATTGGCTGCAGGTACCAGTCCCAGTCCGGGTCGCGAAAGCAGCCTTTTATGAGGTTCGGGGGTGCGGGTGCGGAGCTGTTGACGAACGTAAAGTAGCCCGAAAAGGTTGCATTGCCCGAGTCGCCGAATCCAGAGCTCGTGCTGTTGAGCGCCTGGTAGTAGCCCTGGACCACTGTATTACTCGCGAGACTTTGTGCCGATGCACGGACAGCGCGCCGTGCGGGGCGGTCGAGGAAAAGGAATAAATCAGAACCAAGCGTGAGTCCGAAACCCTACCGAGTTTCTTGCGTGTAAGTAGCAAGAATCGGGGTAAATATGCTTCCGTGGACGTACCAGGTACAACGAAGTCATGATTCCTGAGACGATCTTCGGCGCACCCAACGATTGATTCTTTCCCGCAATATCCAGCGAGCCCGAAACTTGTAAAGCTTCTGTAAATTTGATTTCAACTAAATGCGTAAAAATACTCACGAATCAGGTAGCCGGGAAGCAACGAGATCACTCCTGCAGAAGAGATGGCGGAGAAGCACCAGACCTGAGAAGTAACACTTGCAAACCCTCTTGCGATGAAAGATACGAGCGCAGCTGTAAAGACTTCCGATCCACTTGCGGACAAGTCCGACTTAGACGCGATATTCTGCATTATGCGAACGATTAGGCCCATGAAGCCGGCGACCCACATGTCGTTCAGACTCCCTCCGAAGGCGACACTGCAAATGAGCAGGCATGAGATGAACGAGAGTGTGTAGCGGATTACCGGCTTGTAGCGTTCCGGCGCGGCGAGGAGCTTGCGCAGCTGGTATGCTCCCTCGGATGCGTACATGTCGTCATGCAGCACGGAACGGTAGATATTATGCACGCTGTGTATGCGTCCGAGCGACAGCCCAACGTTAGACTTAATAAGACAAGTCTCTGACGACTTCAATTCCGGGTTCCCAAAGGAGACCTGAATTATTCCTGGTGTATGCTGGAATTGAGCTTCCATCTCAAACACCTTGGCGAGCGAGTTGAGCTGGGCTTCAATGCGGTGCGAGGGCGAACCAAATGCCAAAAGGGCCTTGGCGAAGATTAAGACAAACTTCTGATAGTCGTCCATGTCTGAAATACGGGACAGGTTAGAATGACAGTAAAGAGAGGTCCGCTGTGATATATACGTACTCTCAGCGTGGTATTTGATTACGTGCTTCACCTTTTTCCTGCGCTCCGTATAGGATTTGTGTTTGTGTGGAGTCTCTTTCCGTGATCCATTTGAGTGCTCGCGCCCTAATTCATGAGGATGCCGGCGCCTTCGGAGACCCTCGTCAATCAAGTATGTGTCTTCTACGTCGGCATTGATGCATTGACTGCGCTCGAAATTGTCAAGCTTGTCGGCCTTTTCGGGAGAGCGGTCGTGGGTGGTGGAAGAGGAATTCTGTCTGCTGACGTTACGGCTCATCGTACGGCTGCTGGGTGCCGATAGAGAATCTGGGTCTCGCATTGCTCGGGAAAGTGTATCCTTGACGTGCCCGAAGAAACCAGCGCCAGAATAGCCTTCGGAAGCATTACCGTTATCTGGCCGGGCTTGTGGCGTAGCGTCCTGGTTAGAGTAATAGTCAAGAGAGGGCATAGGCATTCCGGAGGATCGACGTCTGTGCTGATCATAAGCGTACGAATCGAAAGAGTCTCCACGTTTCCGAGGTCCCAGATCGTCGTCCCTTCCAGCGCCTTTCCCATCTGGTGCCCGGTTGGGCGGGGGGTATTTTTCGTCGTTCGCTCTGCCGGGATAGAATGGTACTGCGCTGAAGCGGTTTGGCGCGCCCTGTGTCTCTGGCTGACTATAGAGGTCAAATGCATGCTGGTCCACAATATCAGTTGAGGGATATCGTCCTGCGCGGTTGGCCGAGGGAAAAGACGGAGTACGCGATGCGGAGTTGCTTATGCCTGATGCGATGGCGAAGGAGTCTGCATCGTCATTGCGGCTGGCACTGGGGGAGCGACGGTATGCAAGGTGCGAAGAGCGTGGGGACCCGAAGCGTACTAAGGAGTCGCCGCGAGAACGGCTGAGAGTAAGACTGTCGTCGTCAGACATGGCTAGGAGATGGCTGGGGAAAACATGGGCAAGCCATTTTCCGAGATTTATAGATTCAGAGCCCTGAGCCAGTCTGAACCGCGACAGAGGGCTGACATGCCAATATTAGCTGGTAGCATTGAACATCCGTGAGCGCCGGGGCGAAGCCAATCAAGCTCTTCGTTTCCTATACGTCTTCCGCAGCTATTGATGAGCCCTTTTGATGATACCAACTTCCACCCATCACGAAGGCGGGGTAGACCTGATCATGTTCAAGCAGCCGTCCACTTGCGCACAGACACTCTGTACATGCAGGATACTGAGAGAGGATAGGGGTGCATTCTGTCCCTTTTACAAAACGCAAAATTGAAACAAAGAATGGTGGAGGGACCTGGCTCTGTCGAGTCCGAGGAACTAGCCCTAGTTGCGCCACCAGCGTGTTGTGGCATGTTTGTGTGCCTTCCCATGGCCTTGTCGGGTCGGGGCGCATTTTATGATGGACTCTGCTGTCGAGGAGCGACCGCGCTGTCTCTCGTACGCGTCTAATACTTCTTAGTACTCCTAACTATTCCACCTGCCCGGGGCACATCTCTACATAAAATCGGATTTATTGCGACGTTTAGGTCTTCATTGTAATCCCTCTTATAGTCGTACCCGTCTTTTCCATCGGTCACTGCTTTGCTTTCTTTTTCCGCACCTCCACCTCATCCTCCACCTCCCTCCTCTCCATCGCATTGCACCCCAGATCCTCAGCTCTAATTCCTAATTTCTCCACTTCTGACCGTCGCCATGTCGTTGTCTGCCCAGGAGAATGCGGGCTATTCGAGGGCGTCCTCTGGCAAGACTCCTCCCCCTGCGCCTTCCGCCGCGTTCGCCAAAAGGTCTGTTCCTTTTTCTTTCTTTCTTTCTCTTTCGCATACGTCCTCTCGACAGGTCACTTATGAAACTCTCTTTAGGGCAAGAGAGCTTCAGGCGGAAGAGAGGCTAGCCGCTAGGTACAGGCCACCCGCGTTGAGGGCGATGGCCTCAGCTGGCTCTCCTTCTAACGACGTCTCCTCGCCCTCTGTGGCCACGCCGGTCGACAACTCTCCGCTCCCTCCGACTAATTACCCTCAGAACTTTAGGAGAGCAAGGGCTGGTACCCTACCCTCCAATGTCCAGCTTGCTGCTCAGCGCTTCGCCGCCGCGTCTGAGACTCTCCAGAGCCTTCCCAGCTCCACCGACTCGTTCATGGAAACATATGGCCAGCAGCAGCCGACCACAACATCAGCCGCGAGCATGGCAGCCTCGAGGCCGGCTCTTCGTCACTCAGCGTCCATCGCTTCCTCAGCGGCTACTTCGGCCGTCACAGAACGTAACAGTCGCCTCAGGTCCGGATCACTTACTCTACCCGGAGCTGCAGGGTTGTCCAACGCTTTTGGAGGAAGCTCCATTTTTTCCACGTCCTGGCTTTCGAACAACCGCATTGGATCTAACCTGCCCGGCCTGGATGAATTGAGATCGGTTACGTCGATGGATTCTGCCGACGATTTTGATGTTCACACTCTCGATTACCTTGGCCTTGATGACAACCTTCGCCCTCCGCCAGCTGCAACCCTTTCCGAGCTCCGCACGAAGGCACAGGCTGCCATCGCTGGTAACCTTGCTAACCCTCCTCGCCTTCGCGCAAGCACTGTGTCGGGTGGCCCGTACCGTATCAGATCCGCTGCGGCCAGTTCGACTCTCCTTTCTACGCCGAATGCCGACGAGGAGGATGAAAATATGATGGACAGCTACAACAATGCTTACGGCCATCAACAATTAGACTACGATAATGGTTTGTCTGCGGACTATTACTCGTCCTATGTTGCAAAGGGGTTCAAACCTGGGCAGCATCTCGGAGTTAACAACGCTGGTGTTCGCCCTCGTGCCATTTCGGTTGGTATACTCGACGATCCGTCGCGCTCAGCCCATCGTATTGTTTCCACGCTTGAGTCCCAATCGGGCTTGTACGGTAATGACCTTCTTGGCAGTCAAAATTCCCTCGCTGGCAGCCTCGCCCTGGCTGCAGGGAGCACGACGCTCAACAAAATGCCCTCCACATCCGGCGCTGGCAGGTATACTTCGGGAGGAGACGTATCTGTCGGCCGTGCGAGCAGCTATCTTGCAGCCCCGTCTTCGCAGGGTCGCGCGCTTTCGCCCAAGTCAGAAGGTTCTCAGACCCAGCAGATACAAACACCGACCCGTTCCTTGTGGATCGGCAATCTCGATAGTTCCGTTACGAGCGAGCAACTCATTCACGTATTTGCCCCGTACGGTGCGATAGAGAGTTTAAGATTATTGCCTGAGAAGGTACAGTTCGGAAATCCGTTATCGTGATTCCTAATGTTTCTTATACGGGGTTCTTTTGAAAAAAGGAATGTGGCTTTGTCAACTTCGTTGACCAAGCAGATGCTATACGCGCTAAGGAAGACGTGCTGAATCGTTTAGGCGGGCAAATTGGTATGCCGAATGGTCAGGCTGTACGCATAGGATTTGGCAAAGCAGAGAGTGCTCCCGTTGCGCCTGCGAAGGGCTCCGCGAACACCGCAGCGAACGGCGCAAATGCCGGTGCGGCCAAAGGATCCAATGGAAATGGCGCGGGTGGTATGAGTGGCATAGAATCTCAACTGCAGTCGACACCAACACGCGCTTTGTGGATCGGTTCCATCCCCTCTACAACGACACCTGCGACCATTTTGAGCGTCTTCAGTCCATATGGCCCTATTGAATCCGCCAGAGTGTTAACGCATAAAAACTGCGGCTTCAGTACGCATTAGGTTCCGCAATTTTATAGGTAATCTTGCTAATAGTCTTTCCTTTAGTTAACTTCGAGCGCCTGGATGATGCAGTCCGAGCTCGCAAGGCCCTGAACGGACGTGATGTTCTTGGCAGTGATGTCGGCGCCATTAGGATAGGGTTCGCGAAGGTGCCTGTTAAAAACGGTGCCGAAAGTGCAAACGAGGGTGAAGCAACGACGAGTGCACCAGCCAACATTAATGTTCAGGGTGTCGGCGACCTGAGCGTCGGCGCAACGATCCACGCTCTGCGTGGCATTAAGGGCGCATCAACAATTCCCGCGGACGAACAGGTCCTCGGCGGTGCTGTTGAGAACTACCGCTCAAATCTCTTGTTGAGTATGATTGGTTCTGGTTTGCATACTACCGCGACATTTAGCGATGGCACGGCGAAGCCGCCTGGCTGGACGCCTTCGGTGACAGAACAGCAGATGATTATGAAGGAGTTGAGCGAGGGTAGTCCAGATGCTGAGAATGACATTCTTGCCCTGGCTGGTGAGCTGGAATCGTCAGGTGTCTTCCGACAAATTCTAACAGCCGTCCCAGATTTCCGTCCCCCAACGATGTATTACACGACCATACCGCTTGTTTCCGAGCGTCCAAACAACAGACGATGGGATGCCTCAAAGTTAAGGGAGCTGCGTAAGCGGCTGGACTCGGGGACGCTGTCTGTAGAAGAAATAGATCAAGTTGCCGCCGATTTCCTGGACGGTGAGATTGTTGACCTAGCTTCGGATTGGCTTGGCAATACAGTCAGTCGTGCACTACTAAGTCATTCCCCATAGAACTGCAACTAACGTGCTTATGCTGTGTAGGTGGTCCAGAAGTTATTCGAGAAGTGCTCGCCAAGCCCCAGGTTCGCCATGCTCGAGCGCGTCGCTCCTCACCTTGCGATGATTGGCATCCATAAAAACGGCACATGGGCCGCGCAAAAAATCATAGAGTGCGTTCAAACACCCGAAGAAGTGGCGCTGATCGCACAAAACTTAAGGGCATTTACGCCGCCCTTGCTTCTTGATCAATTCGGAAACTACGTTGTTCAGTGAGTTTTTGCGTTTGCCTGATGGTAATAACTGCTCTTACGGAAGGCTGACCTGCGCATCTGCAGATGCTGTCTTCGCTTTGGTTCGCCAGCTAACGATTTCATCTTCGATACGATAGTCGATCGACTTTGGGAAGTTGCCCAAGGCCGCTTTGGCGCGCGCAGCGTACGGGCATGTTTAGAGAGTCCAAACGTGACTATCAATCAGCAGCGCCGTATTGCTACCGCAATCATTCTGAATTCTATACCGCTCGCGACGAACCCTAACGGCGCTCTCTTGCTGACTTGGCTCTTGGATACGTCTGGCTTTCCGTCGCGCTACAGGTTGCTTGCCCCTCGGTTCACTCCTCACCTTTCCCATTTGTGTACACATAAACTCGCATCACTGACGGTGCTACGAATCGTGAACCAGAAAGTCGAACTCGATGCGTCAATACAGATCGTGGACTCTCTATTCTTTTCAACAGGCGATCATGTCCTTACGGATGTCCTTGGTGACCAGGTTAATGGTGTTGCTGTTGTGCATAAGATCCTTACAAGTCCATTCGTCGACCCAGCGAAGCGACCCGCCTACTTGGATGCTACAAAACGCGTCCTTATTGAACTCAAGGTCATTGCGACGCAAGCGTACCGCCGACTCATTGAAGAGGTTGGTTTGCCCGTCTCAAATTTCGCTGCGAACTACGCAGCAGGGATGGGGCAGTCGCCTGGCATGAAGAAATCATCTTCGCAAGGCAGTTATTATGGGAGCCCCACAAATGACCAGAACCTCGCATCCATGATGGCCGCGCTGCAGATGGGTGGACAGTCTCACATGACACCTCAGCTTGGTGGAACGCCACAGCTGCAGATTGACCCAGCTTTTGGACAAGGTAGCTCACAGAACAACGGTGTTTCGGTTAATGGCCGACCCGCACGTGGTGCAGCTGCTTCGCCCGGCGGCTTCTCGCCATCGACGGATCCGTTCAATCCTTTCGCACCTGGTTCTCCAGCTTTGGATGGGAACGGTCTGCGGAACGGTTCGCGGCGCAATGGCGGCGTGCCAATACCTCAACCGACGCAGCCGGCGCCGATGGCAATACCATATGGTGCACAGTCGCCGAGCCTTGGACAAGCTGGGAGCATGATTAATATGCCCGTCGCACAGTCGGCGTATGCCATGCAACCGCAGCAAATTCCGCCGCACATCTATCAGGCCTACGTGTACCAGATGTATCAGCAGCAGAACTCGCCAAACGTTGGCGCCTACCAGACATGAGCCGATCAATACCAAGGTCGAGGTAATTGTGAAGCAACAAAAGTCCTGCTGTCGTTTTAGTTTTCGCTTTCTCAGCTTTATGACCGTTTATGACAGCAACCAGCCGACCAATCAAGTGCTCTTGTTAAAAATTCATTTCTCGCTGGGACCATTGCTTTTCTTTGTCGAGCTTCATCATACCCCTGTTCAAAGTGTACCTACCGTTCTTTCGCAACGCCACTCATTTGATATGACTTGGGGAATTGTTTGGGATGACTTCCCGAACACCGGAATAAACGCTGCCAGCCGGCAAACGAAATTTATTTTTCTTGCCAATTCCTTTCTTCCTTTCCTCCCGTTTTTCTTCTGTTCAAGTTGTTCTGTCTTATGATCTTGTATACAGTTACAGGGCAGTTGTACCAAGCTTTTTGTGCTTGGCAAATAGAGAACCTGCGCGGTTTATGAAAGTACATACAATGCATCAGTCGTCGACAAATACTAACCGTGTATGTTACGTCCTTCTGGTCCAATCTTAATTTATTCCAAGTAACCCCATTAGTGTAGCGCAGAGGTATAGGGTGAAGTAAGTTCTAAACCTCGCTAGTACTCGCCTAATAGACTAGCCGCACCTCGGTAACGACTATTTGCCACGATCTCCGATCTCTTATTATGCATAGTACGGCATGTACTTGCAGGGAACATGAAAGCCAAGGATCCGATTACATCTCTCTCTCCAAGCAATAAGGGAAGCTTATTATGTAATAGTATAGACGGGTACAGCAGTAACATCATTTGGTGCTTCTAAGTGGCACGTATTTGGACGTGCATTTACGGATGTGGATTCACGGGTGTGGGATATCCAGCCTCAAAAGTTTAAACAGCCAGTATAGCGATTCATGGATGTAAACTACAGACGCTCCCCCAGCAGTTCCGTTATTTCCGGCATAACTTCTGCTAATTTACTTCCCGTAGGACGAGGGTGACGAGTTCCCATCGAAACGAACATAATGGTCATCCTTCGGGCAGGCCGTTCAAATTGCGAAGCTGCTCATGGAATATACACATATAAGTATATAAAGTAGGTGATGCGCCAAGCCATTCAGAATTTCACACATTTCCTTGTGTCGTGCCGAGGTAAACGGCTGGCTCGTTACATAAATTGAATTACCAAACCAGGTGAATTGAAATCGCCGAATGAAGGATGGGGGACTTGGTTGACACGATAAAAGGGTCAGAGACGACTAAGTGTCCATAATTCTGTGCTGTCTGAGGGAATTGTCCATCAGAAACTTGCTTACACTTTCCCCGTATCGGAGGGCCGGGCGTTAATATGCGAAGAAGGAAGTTGCTCGGCCTTCGCCAAATCAGCCGGGGAGAGTCGGCGAAGAAGTTGATGGCTAAAAGGTGGTTATTGGGTTGGCGATGATTCGTATTGCAAAGTTGAGAGAATTTGTAAAACGCGCTTCCAAGTAAAGTTGACTACATCGTGATCTAGACGCGGAGTTTTCTGGCTCCGCCGTAAACCGCGGATCCAAACTGCAACCCAACTTGGGTCCAGATGATTTGAATAGTCGTATAATTATTACTTGTGTCTCGTGCCAAGAGGACGAGGGATCCCTGAAGTGTAAAAGAGCAAAAACATTTCAGGCTACACACGGACGTACGGTAAATATACGCTAGAATTCGATGCAGAGCCAGTTTTAGACAACCTACTAAAGTATGAATCTCCAAAAAGCCTCAATTTGAATGTCGCGATTCCATGTCGGGTTTTAGCCGGATGGATAAGCCAGAAAGCGCATGTGGTTCAAGGATAATTCGTTTGTCTGTTCCGGCCGGAATAAATGTACAGGGTAATCTATGTACTTCCGTTGTTTTTTGAAATGATGGAAGTGCACATGTACTCTCAGGTACAGCGTTCACCAAACTAAGATATACTACTTCCGGAAAGGCAGATGAATGGGAACCATACTTATATCAAATGTAGCGCTTATATGGTTTCCGACCTCGGATTACCCTAGAACTTCTTCATAAATTTGTAGCCTTCCCCCAGCTTTGATATACAACTACCCTTGCCATCGAAACCTGTCGTGCGGGATAATTCACGCTAATATAAATAAGTGGTGGTAGCCATATTGCTTGCACCCTCACATTAGAGATGTGACTGCATTAGGTCAAGCTATAACCCTGTTCCTCTATTAATAAAGATGACAGAAATACACTTGGATCAGACGATCCAAATCATAGATATCCCATGTGCACTCTCTTGCCCTAGATACTGATAAAATTCAACGGAGAGCCCAGTCCGGTATTTCCCATTCCCCACGTAAACACGCTGACCGTGAACTTAGAACGATACTTGCTGTATATAAACCGGTGAGAAAGTTGCAAAGACTGAGTCGGTATTCGAAAGGACAAGGTATGCTCGAGCTAAGTTAACGACAAAGAAGTAGTGATTCTGTTGAGTCGGGAGGGGGCGGTAGAACAGTGTATGCGCCGGGTAGAACGGGTTTGAGGGGAAGTCCGGCGTTGCACGGGCCGTCTTTCACCGACGGCATTCAGCCACCTGCCGTTGTGTGAGAGTTGGTAGACAAAAGGACGGTACCTCGTTCTGCAGCGCTGATGATCTTGACTGTAATTTAAACGGAACTCGAGCTTGTATGTATATGTGGCCAAACGTGGGAGTCAGAAAACGACAGGATCATAAAGAAAGTGTGGCAGCCCCGGACCAAACGGGCACGGTGGATGGTACTCCACAGTATTGCGGTCCGTAACGTGGGAGGTTTGATATAAAAAAATGCTTTCAGAGCCTGTCGTTCCGGAAGGATGGTATGAAGCTCTTGGTGGGTGACTAAATAGGCTGGACTAAATAGGCTGAAGCTCGGAAGACTACTCCGATGTATATCCTATAGACTCTTTATTGTCAATACTCGGAACTAGCCGATGTCAGTATATCTCGATTTAAGAACTGGTCGAATTATGTCTCTTTCAACCGTTCAGCCAGGGATATATATGCCTACCACACTGAATTGCCCCTTATCACGAACCGTGCAAACCAGCTCACCGCCGGCAGTATTCGGGGAGTGTGTCAGCATATCGACCCCAACCAGTACAATGCGATCCCCTATCTCGTTTTCGTATACATAGATAGACGGGGTTTTTAGAGGGACGCGGTGGTTTTTATTTGTTGAGGATAACCATCCACATGGAAGGGTGTCCAGAAACGCAGAGATCAGGGCGTAAAAATTCGAGTTACATACATACGTTCAAATCTAGGACAGGTCCCCGGCAGCTCAGCATGGTCCCCCTGATAAATTGAGTCGTTGCACTGAAAGTTCCGGGAAACTTGTCCTTGTGAGAAGGAGGGAAGATGCCGTCGTCCTGCTTCCTGGATAATCAACGCCTTCTATGGTGTCTGATGAGCGTGTATTTCTAGCAAGCATCGCTCAGAACCACTCGGTGGCCTCGGGAACAAGGTCATTTTTGGCCGTAGGAGAAAGTTGAAGCTGGATGAGATCAAGGGAGTACACCAACCAAGATCTGATGGCATACAATTTCACTCCCGTCTGAGAGCGCATAATTAGTTTTCGGCCTTTGAAGCCGTGTAGTCGAGTTTATGCCGCAGGTTAGGCAGCTGAGGGAACTGGGCGTCTCGCTAGAATGCGGAGTAACGATAATGACAGGACCGCAAGATTGGGATAACGTTTGGTAAAGGCAAGTCGTTTGCCGCCAAGATATCGACCGTGTGGGGAGGACACAATGTGTACCTCCAGCCCGTATAATATACCAGAAATTATAGGGGGGAAGTGCTTATCAGCGCTTGTTAAATTCGAGCACGTGGATAGTTATAGCAGACAGTTAAAAGTCAAGGCTGGTGGGCATGTGCTTCTGCAGAATTCAGTGGACTGCGTAAGAGGAAGAGCTATGGGTTTTTGAAAATCTATAAGGATTAGAGTCAGAGAAAAGAAGGGGGAAAATACGAGCCGTCGGTACAGCCAGAGAGAATTTTGCATTCAGCCTCCGGTGGCGATGAGGATGAGAGACGAACGCGGCGGCCCGGGGATAAACGCAAATCGACCCGTTTAGGAAACTGTAGACGTTTTCTCTTTCTAGAAAGCTGCGGACGTACTCTATATCGACGACTTCTCGGACTCAAAAACGGGTATCCCACAGTACTAGCTACAAGACCCGCGGCCTGATTCTGGCAAAATTAGTACGATCTTGGTTTTTCTTGCCTGCATATGCCTACTCCTGCAGGGCTCATGCAGGAACGAACTTGGAGTCTGTTCAATCCCGGACTTCCCAGCCTCCCGTACATCTGACATCAGGTTGTACATCGGGGCCTGCTTCTTTGTTTCCGTTCCGGGTGGGGACCAACCCGAGTTCGCTTCGAAGTTAGAATGTACCAAGCGAAAAGGTACCCGTGCCAACAGCGACCATGTGCGCAGGGTATTTACAAACGACCTCCGACACGTACCCGCTGAAGATGACGCGATCTGCAGCTGATCTAGGTAAGGTCTATCGACACATGGGTCAAAAGTACTCCGCTTGGCGGGCGCGTCCGCAAATGTATGTTTGACTCGGCCTGAGGTCAAGCTGGTTGGGTTCCACCGGCAGCCGTATATCTACTCAGATTCCGAGGTTTGCGCAGGAGATACTCAAATTTAGATCGTCTGATGCTACGAAGGCACGGCGCGATACAGATTTAGGACCACCGACCGGGATATGGAGTGATAACAGCTAGCACGGAGGTTGTGCGGTCCTGTGCTTCTGCGGCGCCGTATGCCTTATCGTCCATCCGTACATCCGGTCGCGGGTGGTGCATGTGCTCCCTTTGGTCGTTACGTTGCTTCATGCGACCCGCAAGCTTCTCTCCTGGAAATGGCTTCTGGTAGCAGGTATAAAACCGACGCTCCCCTTCTTGTCGCCCCAGGTATCTCCCTCACCGACGCTGAACTCCAAGTGCGTGAGTAGACTCTGCGTCGCCGGCCATGTCCTCGCTTGTAGACGAAGCTCGTTATCCGTCTGACGAGAAGCTGGATGCCGAGAAGGGCGCCGTCTCAGACCAGCTCGCACAGTTGGCAGAGCTCGACGACCCCAACCTCGATAGGAATGCGATTCTCTTCGAGGATGACTCGCCCTATCCCGAGGTCCGTTCGGCTGTCGCCAACACCGATGACCCCACTATGCCTTCCTCTACCATCCGCTCCTGGGTCATCGGTCTCGTCTTCGCGATTGTCATGTCTGGTCTCAACCAATTCTTTTTCTTCCGCTACCCTTCGGTAACCATAGGGAATGTCCGTGCTTTCAAATTAATCTGTCTGCACAAGGTCACTTCACTAACTCAGCTCTTCATTCAGTTGGTTGCGCAGTTGTTGTCCTTCCCTTGCGGCCGCCTTTGGGCGAAGGTCGTGCCGAACGTCTCTATTTTTGGTCTCCCTCTTAACCCGGGCCCGTATACGGTCAAGGAACACGTGAGTAAAGCAGATCGTCGTTCTTTCACGCGCCCACAGACCGAGGCTAACTGCGGCCCTTTCCTGCTATTTTTAAGGTGCTCTCTACGATTATGGCGACAGTCGCGAGTGGCAGCGCATATGCAACAGATATTATCGCTGTACAGAGGGTTTATTACAACCAGACATACAACTTCGGTTATCAGTGGCTCGTCGTCATGTCCACCCAGCTCATTGGCTTTTCCATCGGCGGCATTGCACGACGATTCCTCGTGCAGCCCCCATCGATGATATGGCCGGCCAATCTCGTGAATTGCGCGCTTTTCAATACGCTCCACCAACAGCAGTACGCTGGTATCGGTAATCGCGGGGGCTTGTCTCGCGAGCGCTTTTTCTCATATGCGCTCATCGCTGGGACGTCGTGGTACTTCTTTCCCGGCTACATTTTCCAGGCTCTCAGCTACTTCTCTTGGGTTTGCTGGATTGTACCCGACAATGTCAAAATTAACCAGCTCTTTGGTTATTCGTCTGGTCTCGGCATGTCCCTCATTACTTTTGACTGGGCGCAGATTGCATATATTGGCTCGCCGCTCGCGACACCCTGGTGGGCCGAGGCCAACGTTTTCGCCGGCTTCGTGTTCTTTTTCTGGTTCCTTACACCAATTCTTTACTACTCGAACGTGTGGTATGCACAGTACATGCCCATCTCTTCGCGTATCTCATACGACAACACCGGAGCGTCGTATAATGTCACCGCGATCCTCAATGATGATTCAACGATTAACCTCGAGAAGTACCGCAACTATAGTCCATTGTTCCTTTCGACAACCTTCGCGATGTCGGTAAGGAAATTTGGAAGATGGTTATCAGTATCATTCTGACTTTTGATTCTTTAAATCAGTACGGCCTCAGTTTCGCGTCAATCACCGCAACTCTTACACACGCGTTCCTTTACTTCCGCAAGCAAATCTGGACGCAGGCGCGCAAAGCGATGCACGAGCAGCCTGATATCCATGCGCGTCTCATGAGCGTCTATCCTCAGGTTCCAGACTGGTGGTACGCGGCCATTTTCCTCTCCATGTTCGTCTTTGGTATCATCTCGATCGAGTGCTGGCCGACACAATTCCCGGTCTGGGCGTTCATTCTCTCATTAATCATCGCTTTCTTCTACATCATCCCCATTGGCATGATCCAAGCCATCACAAACCAGCAAGTCGGTTTGAACGTCATTACGGAGCTTGTTATCGGCTATGCACTTCCCGGCCACCCAATTGCAATGATGCTTTTCAAGACGTGGGGATACATCACCATGTATCAGGGGCTCATCTTCACGTCTGACTTCAAACTCGGACATTACATGAAGATCCCGCCGAGACCGATGTTCTGGGGTCAGGTTGTCGCGACGATCATCGCGGGTACGGTTCAACTTGGTGTGCAGGCGTGGATGTTTACCAACATTACGTATGCTGTCTGCTAGAGCCTTCTCTATTGTATCCGTTACTGATTGATTCTTATATAGTGACATGTGCGCGACCGACCAACCTGATGGGTTCATCTGTCCATCGACGGAGGTCTTCGGTACGGCGTCAATCATTTGGGGAGTCATCGGTCCTGCATTGCAGTTCTCCAAGGGCCAATTATACTATGGTCTTCTCTTCTTCTTTGTCGTCGGCACGGTCGCTCCGATCTTCTCGTACTTTATGACCAAGAAGTACCCCAACTCGTTCTTCAAGTACATCAACTTCCCCGTCATCTTTACGGGAACAGGTTACAGTGAGCATTCAATTCCTTCCTTCACGTAGCATGCGTATTCCGGAACTAAAAATCATGCGTGCAGTTCCTCCTGCGACGGCAGTGAACTACGTGCCCTGGGCCATTGTCGGGTTCATCTTCCAATACGTGATCCGACGACGCCACTTCAGCTGGTGGACGAAGTACAACTACGTGCTTTCCGCCGCAATGGATTCGAGCGTCGCGATCGCGCTTATCCTCATCTTCTTCTGCCTGCAGTACCCTAAGAACGGCACGATTGGCGCGACGACTATCCAGACGTGGTGGGGCAACACCGTGTTCACGAAGACTGGCGACTGGAACAGTGTTACGCTTAAGACCGTGCCCGCTGGCCAGACATTCGGCCCTACGACGTGGTAGACACTCCTCATTCACTTCTTGACGTCTTGCCTTTCTTTTTCACACTATAGTACGGTACAGTACATACGTCGATTTTACGGTTTTTCCCTCACGTTGTTTGTCTTCCCTCCTCTGTTTTATTACTTCCTTTTATGTCGATTCGGGTTAGGAATTGGGTGTACGACCGTTAGCATATGTAGACTGATCCTGATGATCTGTATCATGAAAGAGCATGACCTCTCACTTCCAATTTCCAATGGCTGTCCTTTCTACTTTCGTGATTATCAGTCGGGAGCAATGCTTTGTGATCGACCGGGGGCGCGTACGTACGAGCCTTCCGAGGACACATTTCCCAACTTTGTTGGCGGGAAGTGGGGGTGCTTAAGTAAGGAGAGTCGGTGCTGGCAGTAGGACAAGCTGTCAGACGCCCGGTACGAAAGACGTGGCAATCAATATACATAGGAGCTTCGCCGCAGGCCATCAGGATCGTTGAAAGGGTTACAGCCTCGGGCTCAGGGCTGGGTTGGCATGAGATCTGTAACAGTCGTAAATGTACAACAATAGGACACTGTTATTCGTAGTAAGCGCGGCTGTGTTATTTATCCACAGCCATCGGACATGGAGGGCCGGGAGTGGCGCGAACAACCCGATCGGTTAGTATAATACTGTAGCATTTGGCGTTCGTACATCAATAAAATACATATGGATCTGTGCGCTGGGTCGGGCGAGAAAAGGAAGGGAGGGAGGAGTGGGCTCACGATAGAGTATTGACGGGCAGACAAATAGATTTGTTCATTCAGGGTTGGATTGACAGGAGCCATACCATGTGCACCCTTGTTGTGCCAGGGCGGACTACCACAAAGCCCGAGAGCCTCCATCCGCGACTTTAGTGAACCGCACGAGCGAGCCCGGCTTGGCGCCGATGCCGCTCTCACAGTCGCCTTGCGCGCTCTCCGCGTCGCGCAGCAGGCCACACACGGAGAAGCCAGTCACCTGGCGGTCTGGCTCCGACCCGGCGATGATGAAATGCGCCGTGGCTGCGCCAAAGTCGTACGAGAATGGACTTGTATCGGTCCCGTACCCTTGCGGGAAGAGCGTCGTGGCTGTGACTGTGAAGACGTCGGCGCGCTTGTGCACGAAGCGGAGGTGTGAGGACCAGATGCGCGAGTAGGATGCGAGGAGCTGGAGTGCCTTGGGTGAATCCTCCCGATCCTGTGCATTGTCGACGAGCGCGAAGTCGTGCAAAAGGGACGAACAGTAGTCACTTGAGGTTATTATTTCTTTATAGTCAGGCGGCAGAGAGGCGCAAAAGGTAACGTTGCCGTAGTCTGGACTGGTGTACGTTCCCGCATAATTCTCCGGACGAAGGGAAAGAGCTGGATCCGACTTGCTTTTTTCGGAAGTCGGAGCAGCTGTCTGACTCCCCTCGGAAGGGTTCTCGTCATGACTGGATTTCAGAGGGATAGAGTCAAACATCAATAATGTGACATTATAAAAGGCCTCACTCCTTGGACCCGAGCCCCAAAACATCGTTAACGATCCGTTGGGAAAGAAGGTTGTTCACCACATTCCCGCCGTCGGAGTTCGTGAGCGACACTACCCCTAGCTTCGCGTGCGGCAGGAATTGGACCAAGCTCAGGAAGCCCGGGATCCCGCCGGTGTGCATCACAGTCTGGCGATAGGCAATAATGGAGATAAGCACAAATTTATTTTCGATATTACCCCCGAAACTTGCCTCGTGCCCGAGGTACGACGTGCGCAACCACCCCATGCCATAGCCAGCGATCGACTGGCGGCCTGAGCCGGTTCCGGACATTATCACCGAAGCAGTCGTGGAGGCTTCGAATGTCGACTTCGGGATAATCGTTTTGTTCGAGAGTGGATCAACACCTTCGTTAAGCAACACAGCTAGCCATTTCGTCTTTGAAAAAAGGGAATCAGTCGCATCTTTCGCCGCCAAACTGATAGACCTACCATATCGCGTATGCTAGAGATAATAGCGCCCGCACCGCCGATCGTCGGCATGCTCTCCTCGGGCAGCCAAAACGGAATTCGGCGACCGCTAGACGCCCAAGATTGTGAGAGCTTCCCATCAGCGGCGGCAGAAGCAGGGGAGATCGTCGACGCATTCATTCCGAGTGGCACAAATATGCGCTCCCGCAAAAACTCGCTGAAGGGAACGCCCGAGTACGTGGTGAGTATGTATGTGGCTGTCACGTACATCTGAGATTTAGAAAGATGGTTAGTTCTAAACATGCACTACGGAAAGCAAAAATATGTGATTATCGGAGTACCTCATTATTGTACGCGAATCTCTGTCTTAGCTCAAAAGGCGTATAATGATATCGGAGGCGCCGGACGATATCCCTTGCAGTGTCCCCCGATCCATACGAGAGGTCGTGGCTAAAACAAATACGAGTGTGTTAGTCTTCAGACAAGCACAATACGTTTACAAGAGTATTCACCCGACGACTCCGGACACGTGGGATAGGATATCGCGCAAGTTAGCCTTCTCCTGCTGCCACTCGTCCCCTAGCTCCCAATCGTCCGGAAGCAGATCCTTGACCTTCGTCTCCCACCCAAACTCGGTCAACACGGGAGGAAGGGGTGTCACGTTTCGGCCGTGCGCGAAGTCGTCCATGAGGATACCCAGGGACGCGGCGAGGAATGCCTTCGAGCACGAGCCAATGCTGAACAGAGTCTGCATATACCCAGCCTAATTAGCACTAAAACCCGACAAGACCGTACCGCCGTATGCGCACTCACATCCGCATCTACCGCGTCCCCGCTCTCAGAGCTGTTCCCCCACGCGCCGAGTTCGATGTCTCCATCTGGCCGGACGACGCCGAGCGCGAGCCCGCGCACGCTCTGCTCACGCAGCACACGCGTCACGAATGCGGAAAGGTCGGCGGAGATGACGGGCGCGACGGGGTTGGCGGGCTCGTCGGCCAGGAAGGGCTCCTGAGTGTCTGCGGACGCGAGGGGCGACTCGGCAAGAAGGCTGCGTCCAGGGCCGGGGCTGAGGAAAAGCGTCGCGCCGAGTGCTAGTGCGAGTACTAGCTTCATTTTTTGGTCGGATTATTGTCGACTTTTGGGAAATCGCTAGATGGGGGGGCCAGAGATGCTGATGGTAGTGAAGACGGTGCTCATCGGGGACGCATTCAGGAGACCTGTTTCGTAGTCTTCCCGCAGCCCCGCCATATCAGCGAGCGCAGTTCTTGCTACACACGGTGCGCAGGCAGCGCAGCCGATAGCTGACTCGCGAGCGTCCACTTGACCGTCCAAATCGAGAAATAGAACACGTGACCGAGGCGCGACCGCGACGCGTCGACTTCAGCTCATCAGAATCGGCGGATGGGAGCGAAAACGGGTCCGCCTGATGAAGACAGGTATGACTGGACGATCTGTTCAATCATCCATACTGATATGAGATTTCTCCATATTCGTTATAACCCGTCATACTAATTAATTTAGGCAAAACGAAGTCGCAGAAGTTGAAACGCGTCCACCATGAGGCTGGTGTCTTTCCATCGGCTGGATCTTTGGATCTCGAACTGCGTCAGTGCCACTCGATCATATATTGGCGATATATAACAACAGTTTCCGGGATCGAGCTACGACCGGACTAGGTAAGGAAGTGGGGAAGCAACAAACAAAACTGCTTTGACCAGACTGATCCCGGACAGGTGCTCGAGTCGCACGGGAGCGTGTGTCGGAAGAGTCCCTTTCTGCTTGATCCTTTCGGAGAAACCCGAAGTGGACGCACGAGCCATGAATAACTTGTGGGATACCCCACCCCACCGATCGTCGCGGAAAGCTAAGGGGCCAAGGTTCACAGCAAGCGCGGGAGGCCGCATGCGCTTCGAATACAGGGCATAGCTATTGGCCAGAGAACCATCATGCACGCCTTCTCAGAGTTCTTGCTAGTCTGGATGTGCGTTTGATTAAAAGCGTGCGTCGACCGCCACAGCCAGGACGACTTCCGTGCGTTCATATCTGAGTGAATCTGTAATACGCATTTCGACATGATAGTACCAATGACGCATGGTGCAGCAGTTTGGTCGCCCATGTGATGCACTGTAAGTAGAGACTGCCTGCAGTGATCTTCGATGGTATCGGGGTGCCCGGTGAAGGCGAAGCAGCCAGCCACAAGTGTAATCTGCAGACCTTAAGGCATTGATTGCCGAGGGGTAAATCGAACGTCCGACACAAGTACTTGTTTCGCAAGGTGTGCATGGGTCAACAGGAGCCGAACTGCTTGGACGGTCAGCGTGGATTGAAAGCAAGTTTTCTTCAATAGCTTTTCGATATTGCAGCAGGCTTCGAAGTTGCCAGCGTGCAGACTGGAAAAAAAGGGGCCGGTGTAGAGGTCGCTAAGCGAGGCGAAAAGTGCTTGACGACGGATGATGTGCATAGACGCTGGTGCATACAAAGCGTGGGACGACACAGCAAGTACGTAGTAGCGGGCCAAGGAGGGACGGGCCGACGCCGGACGCCATAGGAGTTGATCCCGCTTACGTTTTTCCCTTTCTTTTCCTTTTCATCGGGGTGAAGCCACGACGCCGAGAGCTCGTCGTTCGAGGACGACATGGGGAATGGAGGGCGAAGGACGGCCTAGGGGATGAGAAGCCGCGGTCGTGCACAGGAACTTGCAGGGCTCTGGATAGGCGATGGCATGTCACCTGACGCGACCCGTTCACCGCCATGGGTCGCTGGCCCGCGAGACGCTGGCGACGGCCACGGTCCTGCTCGACTATCGGCCGCGAGCACAGGCCCATAGCCAGGGTCCCCGATGACTCGAGTACTGGCAGCCCGGAACTCGGCCACTCTCCCTTTAGATCCATCTACGCCTGCGAGCACGGTGCTCGCTGGCTGGTCGGTAGTTAATTGGGCTCGACATGTACAAGTGTAGTTAAAAAGGCTGTGTGCGAGGCTGCGAGCCCCTTCGGAGGCGAGCCACTGGAAGGGAGGGAAAGTGGATGGATGGAATTTCCGGAGGGAAAACGGGATCAGAACGGCGCGCTTAGGCCCTCCTCGGCCCTGACACGACCATATCCTGGCTGACGCGTTCTGCCTCTCGACTCACTCCTTCTCCTCCCCCACACTGCTTCACCCGCCCTTCGAGTCACCGCCTCGTCCCCCCTTCATATCAGCCAAAGATATATAGTCCCTCGTGTTCTTGTCTTCCCTCTTCCTTCTTCACTTCCACCACTTCCAACACTCTCATCAGCGTCATTGCCGCAGAGCGCCTTGGCCATGGACGCTCTCAAGTCCCTCGTCGCTCCCCTAGTCGGCGGTGTGGCTGGTAACAGCGTCGTAGATGGCATGAAGCTCGTCGTCCTTGGCGGCACCGTAGAGACCGCTCGCCGGATATCCAGTTCCGCCTGGTACGTCCTTCTTCACCCTTCCCATATGTCCCTGTCTCACGCTCGCCTATCTGCCCTCCCAGGTCGTCTTTCGTCAACTGTGAGTATTTTCCTTCCCTTTGTCCCCTCCCTCAAACCTAATATCTGACGCTCAAATCGTACACAGCCTTCTTCCTCACAGCACACTTCTCCGAGGAGGACTACCCGTATGACTGGCTCATGCTTTGGCTATCCAAGCGTCCCGAGTGGCAGCGTTCGCGCGAATTTGAGACAACCACTCGCACAATCTCCCCTGGAATGATGTCCGGCTCCTTGGGTGACAACTCGTTTGGCGACGACGACCTCGAGGACGCAGAACCTTCCGAAGTAGATGACCTCACTCCGGGTATGGCGAAGACCCGTGTCGTCTTCCAGCCCACATTCGACAGCACCCACACTATCTTCTACCGTGGCCATTGGCTGCGCGTCCGTCGGAGCAGAAAGAGCGATAGTGACCTCGAGGTCCTTTCTGTCAGGTGAGCCCTCCACTTTTCCTTTCCAGGGTCCTAGGTCTGGGCCGTTCTGCCTCCGCGCAAGCGCCCCCCATTTGAAATTATATTGAATCGTCCTCATTTCGAGCATTTCGCTGATCCGAAGTCTTCGCTTCTCCATAGCGTCGTCGCTCGAAACAACAACATCCTAAAGCAGCTGGTGCTGCAGGCGAAGCGTGAATATGAGGCCGAGGCCGTACACCGCATTCAAATTTATTTCGCTGACGCACATGGCTCATGGCGATGGACTGACTCTCGTCATAAGCGCCCGATGGGTTCCATTGTCCTGGAGCCTGGGGTGAAGGAAATGCTCCTTGCGGACACTCGGGATTTCCTTCGATCAGAGAAGGTTCGTCCAACATCCTAGTATACTGATAAAGAAAACGTACTAAGACATATTGTGACCCTCTTTCTTAAAGTGGTACGCTGACCGCGGTATCCCTTTCCGACGCGGATATCTTCTGCACGGCGTTCCCGGTTCGGGAAAATCGTCGTTGATACATGCTATTGCCGGAGCGCTTATGCTTGACATCTATGTCGTGTCTCTATCGTCATCATGGATGAACGATTCGACGCTGACTTCCTTGATGGGCCGAGTCCCGGCGCGTTGCATTGTGCTTCTCGAGGATCTCGACGCCGCCTTCACCCGTTCAACGTCTCGTGACTCGGGTTCGACGGGTGCGCCGGGTAAGAAGAAAGGTTCGGGTTCATCTCCGGACAACAAAGACGACTCCGACGACGAAGATGGCGATGATGAGAGCAAAAACAAGAAGAAGAAGAAGGATGATTCACTCTCGGAGGTGAACACGCTCTCACTTTCAGGCCTGCTTAACGCGCTCGATGGTGTGGCAGCGTCAGAGGGCCGGATTCTCTTCGCGACGACGAATCACCTTGAGCGTCTTGACCCTGCACTGTCGCGTCCGGGCCGTATGGACGTCTGGATAGAGTTCAAGAATGCAAGCCCGTGGCAAGCAGAGGCGCTTTTCCGTAACTTCTTCCCAAGCGCGGATGAGGAGCCTGAAGTAGTCGAGCAAGAGGGTGAGCTGGATGGTATTACCCTCCCCAGCATGCCCGGTTCGCCTATGACGAGCAGCGTATCGTCTGCGTCGGTATCAGACCTCGGCTCAACCTCGGAGACAAGTATAGCTTCTTCTCGTGAGAGCTCGAGCGCATGCAATAAGTCGACTTTACCCGCACGGGATAGTTTCGGTTCCAAGAACACCGCATACTTGCCCCCTCCGGCCGACCCAGAAATTGCGACTGCCTCACACTCTGCCCGGCCGCTTGACGCACAGACGCTAAGCCGGCTTGCTACGCAATTCGCGGATGCTATTCCCAAAGATGAGTTTAGCGTCGCAGCATTGCAAGGCTGTAAGATATATTTCCTACCTAATGAGGTTAGCCAAACTGATGGAATCTTAATTTTATTAGACTTGTTGAAGAATAAGTCGCGACCTGAGGCAGCCGCCGAAGGTGCAGTAGCTTGGGTGCTGAGCGAGAGGGAGATGCGCGAGCGTCTGAAGAGGGAGCGCGAGGCTCGTGAGATGAAAGAGAAGCTTGAGGTACGGCACCCTTTCCTTTTTCGTCTCTATTACAGATTACATCTGACTTATGTTTTTCCGGTTTGCAGCGCGAACAGCGCCGGAAGGAGATTCGCGAAAAGAGGGAACGCGAAGCGCGCGAGAAAGAGGAAAAAGAGCGCAAGGAACGAGAGGAGAAGGAACGTAAGGAGAAGGAGGAGAGCGAAAAGGTGACTAGTCCACCTCTTCCCAGTCCGTTGCCAGAGGAAGGGCATGCAGCTAGAGGCGCTGGTGATGAGGGCGAGAGTGTCGGACCAAGCGCTGGGGCAGACACGGATGTCGACAAAGCAAACTCTGGGTCGTGGATAAAGGCTGACAACGATTCTGCCTCGACAGACTGACTAAATATCACCTCTGCTGACGATGGCTTTCCGGTACGGTGTCTTCCTTCCTCGGATTTGCTCCTTTTCCTCGACTCGCCCGGATTGCACAATGACGAATGCGGATGCGACCCGTTGCCGGCAGACACCGTCAACAACTCAAACCGCTTCGACAATGGTGCCGATATTAAAACCAATACCCTTATAACAAACACCTCAGCGACCATGCTCACCACACAACATCCCAACGTTATCTTTACTGACCCCGTCGCTGCTACCTCTGATTCGATTCTTATTCCCGACCCGGTTGAGCGATGGCTAGCACGTCGAACACCCCTCAACGCCCTTTTCACCGCACTCACGATCCCCATTGGTCCTAATCGCGCTCTGTATACTATGCTGCTCATCAGACTCTGGTTTCCTTTTCTCCGCATGTACAACTTCTTGCACTTCGCAATTGTCTATCTCGTCACCAATTGTTCCCCATTTTCCGCTGGTGCACCGCAGCGAACGTGACAAGAATCTGCGCGTTTCGTTTGTCGGTCTCCAATTAAACGTCCATATTTTCAACCCCATTTTTCTCCCCGTGTGTTCATTTATCTGACTTGTGTCCAACACCACCCAAGTGACCCTTGCTCGTCGACGTGTTTCCATAACGTATCAATTCGCAGTATACATATATCTCAACATCTTTATCCCTACCTCATCCAACTCCGACAACTGTCTGAAGTGGCTTTTAGCTTGAATGAGCTCTGATTGCTCATTATTCTGCCCATAGATTCGGCTCTCTTTCAATTCGTCTCAACTTGATTGATTTGCTGGTTGTGCCTGTGCTATAACTTCTGTCTCCCGTCTGACTTTATAACTCTTGGCCTTAAAACACCTTTTCCTTTGCGAAGTATCCAAAATATCCAGTGGACTACGTAGCGTCAATAAATATTGAAAGATGAATCCCCTTTATCTCCTTTGTGCGTTGGTAATGCGGAAACCTCGAAGACGGAATACTCCGGACTAGTCTATTTGTTGACGAAGAGGTCAACGACGTCAACTCTGTCATACTCGCTGAGTACTTACCACTCTGCTTCCATGACTCGAAGTGTCTTGGCCTCAACGCAATACTGCCCGGGCTCGATGTATATAACATACATTCGGGCTAGATTGGTCTGGAAGCTTATGGGTGTGTAGCTTCTCTGGTTCTGGTACTGTTAGCCACCTTTAGGCCCCATTTCGGTTCGGACGCACTGTATATGCATGCCCGCCTCTTCCGTAGTCCTGTGGCATTCTGAGTACGGTCCAGCCAGCCTCATAAGACCCATTCAAGATCATGCGCGTTTCATATCTCCGTTTCCCTCCTCCACCAGACTCGGAACTGAAGCTCCTCAAGACTCCAAGATCTTGACTCAACCCACCGCTCGTTGCACTACTACACTCCTTTTTCACACCGTACTTTGCCTTAACTGCCTTGTCACCATATCTCTAACCTCTCGTTCACTCCACCGTTCTTGTTGTATTCACGTACTTGACTCTGGAACTCCCGACGCGCTCCTTCTCTCACTATGATCACTCGCGCCGCCCTTCCGAGACGCCATCTGGTGCTCCTCCTCGGACTCGCTCTACTATTCTCCTTAGTCACTTCGCCAGTAGCGGCCGCTCACAAGCTCTCCTCGCACTTCCCGAGAGCCGGCCGCGCGCCGCACAGATTAAGACACCACCACCAGCAACGGCCCAGGAGCCCTGTCCGCGAATCTCGTGCCGCCCAGCCCGTCAAGACGCGAAGTCCACTTAATGCGGCCACACTAAACTCCGAGCCGAGAAACTCGTCTCTCCAGCTGGAGAGACGCTCCAACAATGCAAGGTTCACATTTTATGACGCCGGGTTGGGCGCGTGCGGCAAGGTCAACAAGCCGAGTGATTTTGTGCGTTTTCACGTTCATTTATTCGCGGAATATGCGGTCTGATATTTCCTTTTGTCGCCCATTTCATTACAGATTGTTGCTGTGAACGCCGAAGTACGTCCCGGTCCTGCTATACTGCTATTATACTCTCTCATGAACATGGACTGACTGCTTACTTACTAGCAATGGGACCACGGTTCACACTGCTTCGAGACTATCACGATGTCTTACGGCGGGAAGAAAACTGATGCCACAATTGTGGACTTGGTAAGGCTACACCGTCACAAACGAGACAATTCCTGGTAGCTCTCTAACACTTCCTTGTTCTTGCCAGTGCCCCTCCTGTCCATATGGTGCGCTCGACCTCTCGGAGGGCCTCTTTGAATATTTTGCACCTCCGGTTATAGGAATTATCTACGGGAGCTGGGATTTTGGCGCCTCTGACGTCAGCAAGCCAAGGGCGAAGAGCGAAAAAGGCGAGGAGAATGGATTACCCACGAAAACTGAGAAAACTGAAGAGACTGGAAAGATTGAGAATCCGAGACCCGTTTCGAAGACAGCCGCTCCATCGCATGAACACACGGCGGTGCGTGTCTCAAATACGGCGGTACACTCGGGACCTGGAAAGACGGCAGCGACTTTCAGCGCCGTGAGCACGTCCAGGAAGACGGTGGCGACTTCAAGCTCAGCGAGTGCGTCTAGGAAGATGGTGACGACTACAAGCTCAGCGAGTGCGCCTAGGAAGATGGCGACGACTTCAAGCTCAGTGAGTGCGTCTAGGAAGATGGCGGCGACTTCCAGCGCAGCGAGCGCGTCCAGGAAGACTGCGACGACTACAAGCGCAGCAAGCGTGTCCAGGCCGTCACTTGCGCATTCTACTCCAACGAGGCATACAAAGCCAACTGCGGCGAGTAGCATGGATGTGTTCGGCCAGCTAAGCCTGGACCCGCTGCCCACTTTTATGGCGCCACCCTTCGGTGATGATGGTGATGGGGGCTCGGAGGATCCAGCGTTGGAGACAATACTGGAGGGCATAACGATGGATTTCGGAGTGCCCTTCCCTCAGAGCGTAACAACGACGCATAGCGCTATCCAGGGCCCAGCAACGCAGGTCCTTGGCGATTCCACGCTGCAGGATTTCAATTTAGCTTTCATCTATCTTGGCCAGCTTATCGGCTCCCAAACACAATCGCCCGAGGACCCGCCCTCAGAGTTTGTCGCTAGAAACTTGGAGCCCCGTCAGTCTTAAGTCCCCGTTCTCACGTCTTTCTCCTATACTATGTATCAATATACCCACCCTCTAACTATGTCAAAGCCTCTCCTTTGTAACCGGAATTTATTTCGTCTAGTCAATAAAATTTGAATATAGATATATCACATTTTCTCCGCACGCCTCTTTATCCACAACACAACAGCTATAAGATTTACTATTAAGCAAACGCAATGTATACGATTAGGAATACAATGAAACGTCTAATCGACCTTTATTCGACCTTAACTTTTGTAGGAGGATCCACGAACGTTGCCTGCAGAGAGCAAGTTAGTGCCATGA
The DNA here is from genome assembly GCA_024195185.1 of Coniferiporia weirii. Classification (NCBI taxonomy): domain Eukaryota; kingdom Fungi; phylum Basidiomycota; class Agaricomycetes; order Hymenochaetales; family Hymenochaetaceae; genus Coniferiporia; species Coniferiporia weirii. Next base: position 123,575 of record JAKOPK010000020.1, read on the forward strand.
GTAAGACGAGAGCATGTACTCTTGCGGCGATTTAGACTTACCGAAAAGAATTTCAGTACTTCGTCGATAATGATGACGGGGAAGCTGATGACGATAACAGCTTTCCATTCCGCCCAGTTAAGCGGGGTAATGGCAAAGAGGGACTGCAACGAAGTCCCGTCAGTTTAGCTTTCATGGAATCCCCTAACGGGAGAGTGAAGGGTAGCTCACAGTGAAGACCGGGATATAGAGAATTGCAACGTGAAGGGCCATGCTCAATGCAATCGCGGCAACAAGGAACGGGTTACGCCAGACAGGAAGCCGCAGCAAACTCTCGTTCTCGGACAGCGAATTCATCGCATTGAACATCTCGATCGTCACAAGAATCGACAGACTCATCGTTGTCGCAGTATGCGACATCTCGTTCGTGAACATCGCGCAGCCAATTTCCGGGAACTTGCTTGCGCATTGATGGAAATTCGTCTGAGTCAACAGCAGTTAGCCAGGTTTCTTTAACAGCAGAAGGTTGACGCTTACCAACTGGTGGAACGATATTTGCGGCCCCCCTGAATAGAACACAAACCACCAGGCGTATCCGAATACCGTGGCGCAGCCAACGTACGTGCCGATGACCATATAACGGAAGAAGAGCCATTTGCCAACGAGCGGCTCGCGGCTATTGCGCGGCGGCAAACGCATGATTGAGTGGTCCGGTGGGTTGAAGCCAAGCGCAGTGGCAGGCAAACTATCCGTCACGAGGTTGACCCAAAGAAGCTGCACCGGAATCAAAGCTTCCGGCATACCAAGGAGGACAGTAAGGAATATTGATACGACTTCACCGATGTTCGAGGAGACTGTACGAGAATAAGCAACTCATCGCCAATGTCAATTGCTGACGACTTACTGAGGTAACGGATAAACTGCTTCGTATTATTGTAAATCAAGCGACCTTCCTCGACAGCCTTCTCGATGGTAGCAAAGTTCGAGTCTGCAAGAACCATGTCTGCAGCGAGTTTGGCAACGTCTGTTCCACTGCCCATGGCAACACCGATATCAGCTTTTTTCAAAGCCGGAGCATCATTGACGCCGTCACCAGTCTGTATGGGCCATAATCAGACGGGCGAGTCTGTGCAGAAGATAAGAGAAAGATGTTACCATTGCAACAACCAGACCAAGCCCTTGGAGCAAATCTACAAGTTGACTCTTGTGCCCCGGTTCCGTACGGCTGAACAAGCTTGCCCTCTGAACAGCAGCGACCTTCTCTGCCTGGCTCAGCGCATCCAGCTCTCTTCCAGTATAGCTCTTTCCCGTTAAGTCTTCGTTCTCGCCGAAGATGCCGATCTCGCGACAGATAGTCTCGGCGGTGCCCTTGTTATCACCTGTGATGCAGATAACACGAATTCCAGCCGCCCTACAGTTCGCGACGGCCCCCTTAACTTCAGGACGCGGTGGATCGAGCATGCCGACAAGGGAGACGAAAGTCAGGCATTGCTCGAAACGTGCGTAATCAGCGGTGCTGTCCACTTTGTAGTGGCTCACATCCTTGTCGCTTTCTTCTGCGAATGCGAGGGCAAGAGTGCGCAGGCCATGGTTTCCATAAACAGCAGTCTGCTGTAGGATGCGGTCGCGCAGGGAAGGCGTCATAGGGACCGTCAAGCCATTTACGAGAGCGGTGGTGCAACGGTCGAGCACGGACTCGGGTGCGCCTTTGACGTACAAGCAGAATGTGTTCGAACGGTTGACAAGCACAGACATCATCTTGCGATCGCGAGAGAATTCGAAAGTGAGAAGACGTGGGATCGTCGACTCAAAGTGAGAGCAGACAGCAGAAGCACGAGCAGAAGGCGGGAGTTCTTTCAACGATGATTCAGTGCCGATATTGAATGCACCGAGCTTCTCCGCCAGAACGCGCAGAGCGGCTTCGGTAGGCTCACCGACGCTGCTGTACGAATTTTTGTTCTGAGCAAAAAGCATAAGCATTTGGTTCGCGCTTTTTTTACAAATTGTTTTTACTCACCTCGTCGAAGACCACCTTAGCGTCATTGCAGAGAGCACTGATTTCAGCAAGTCGCTGGATAGGACCAGTACCAAGTTCGGAAGAGAGATCCTTTCCGTCGACAGACTTAACCCGTCCCTCTGGTGCAAAAGTTGTACCTTCAACAAAATACTCGCGCACTTGCCCTTCCGGGGTAATGAGCGAAAACTGAATTGCACCATTTGTTAGGATTCATATGGAGCTAGAAAGACGTGGACTTACTCTTGATACACTCATCTGATTAGTCGTCAAAGTACCGGTCTTGTCTGAACAAATCACGTTTGTGCATCCCAGAGTTTCAACACTCGGCAAATTCCTCACTATCGCGTTCTTCTGTGCCATCTTTTTCGTGCCTAGAGCCAAGCATGCGGTAATAACCGCAGCGAGCCCCTCAGGGATAGCGGCCACCGCAAGAGCTACTGCGATCTTGAAGTAGTAGATAGCCCCTTTCAATACACCATGATGTGAAGGGTCCGAGAAATGACGAATGTTCACAATCCAGACGAGAATGCAAATAACCGTGATAACCTTTGCGAGCATGTCACCAAAATCGTCCAGCTTGCGCTTCAGCGGAGTCTTCTCGCTAATTTGGGAAGAAATAGATAGATGGATGTCACCAATTGCAGTCTTCTGACCCGTAAAAACGACAATTGCCCGAGAGGTGCCGTTTACCACTGTAGTGCCCTATGATGACACATGTGTAAATAGTAACAGGAAACTTGGTTAGAACAAACGTACGGAAAAGAGCATGTTCGTCATGTCCTGCTTGACAGCTCGCAGATCCGGGACGGCATCGACGTATTTGTTTACGCTGACACTTTCGCCAGTAAGGATTGCCTGATCGACGCGGAAGCTGCTGGACGAGACAGACAAAAGTCTGCAGTCTGCTGGGACTTTGTCGCCTACCGCGACGGAGATGATATCGCCCGGTACGAGCTCCGAAGCATGCACGCGGCTAACCTGGCCAGACCGAAGTACGGTTGCTTCGTCGGGCGAATATTCTTTCAAAGCCTACACGTAAAAAGTTAAAAATTTAAGGCACTACCCGATAGCAGCGCTCATATCCACGTACGTCAATGGCCTTCTCTGCGTTTGTCTCTTGGATAACTCCAACAGCGGCGTTCGCAACAAGAATGAGGAGAATAACAAGTGGCTCGACGAAAGCGGTAGCACGGCTCGTCGTCCCATCAGACTCTTCAAGAAGAGCAAGAATAAATGAAATGAATGCGGAGGCCAGCAGGATGAGGACAAGCTGGTCCTTAAACTGTTCAAGAATGAGCTCCCAGAGCGGTGTCGGAGGATCCTCAGGAAGTTCTGACGAGGGGAAAAATAAGCAACGCGCGAAGACCTTTTCAGTCGCGAGCTGGAAGTGCCGACGCGCCACGCGAGTAAGTGAATTACATACCGTTCCTGCCGTGAAGGGCCCTGTTCTTCAGGACATGGTCAGAGCTGAGGCCGTTAGACGGGTTGACCTGGAAATGCGCGAGGACGTCCTCGGGGGACTTTGTCCAGGCGGCGTCCATGGATATGCGATGGTGAGAGTAGGGACCGCAGACTGGACGGGCGATTATAAACTGGCTTGCGAGTGACGTGGAGGTCCGAATATTCTAGACCCCGTGGGAGAAGAGCATGGGAAGCTTATGCGAGAATGCATTGGTAACTCTCAGCGATGGGAACGGGCCCATACGACCAAGGCACACAGAGCGCGGACGTGCACGAAGGTCTTTGGGGACGACGAGAGCTGCTGGAGGACTCGGGTGGGCACTAGGACGGACCAGCAGCGGATACGTTATAGAAGATATCACGCAATAGCCCCTAAGGTTACCGCATAAGGAAATACACGCGAGGGGCGAGTGACGCAAGACGGGTGTGGTCACGCATTACGGTCCATCCTAGGGAGCAACGCCGACGAGCACACGCTCGTCCCAGAACTATCCGCCTGCCCGCTCCCGCTCCCCGCTTCCTCCGCACCCTTATCGGCAGAGGGCTTCGGCCCGTGATGGGCAACAGCGCTTCCTCGTCCCGCGCCCACCAAGACGACACAGTAGACTACGGCTTTCTCTCACCCCAGGGCGTATACACAGGTCCGCGTGACTGGAACCAGCAGGTCGTCTCCCAGCTCATCGTCGAGCGCCGCTTGGCTCCCTTCTATCGTCCGCTCGAGGAATACGACGAGTCTTGGGACGACGAGCAGATACTCGCCGCTCGTAAGGAGCCACCCGAGGACGCGACCGCCCCGGAGTCGACCTCTCGCGCAGATGGGGGCGGTGGAGGCGTCAGCGCCTCCCGCTCAAACTCCATGAATACCGCGCGGAGGCCGGGCTCGTTGAAGGAACCCAGCAGGGTGCCCGAGGCCATGGTCTACAGAGATGCCGTCGAGTGTCCCATTTGCTTCTTGGTAAGTGCATCCCGACTTGCACCACTCCCCGTCTGACTCATTACGTCACGCGCATGTCTAGTATTATCCTCCGAACATCAACCATTCCCGGTGTTGTGATCAGGCTATCTGTACGGAGTGTTTTGTGCAAATCAAACGAAGCGAGCCGACGACTACGCATCTCGTCTCAGAGCCAGCCGCATGCCCATACTGCGTTCAAGAGAACTTTGGTGTGACATATGTTCCGCCCTCCTGGCGGGCAGGAGCTGGTGCCGAAAGCTCGGTACGCGGGTCTGAGCCTCATCATACAAGTCTGATTGACATAATTCTTCATCCCACTTCTATGTCTTATTTGTTGCGTCATTATCGGAATGTATACCAGCACTCTTCGATTCACTTCGCATCGCGTGTCCCGCCCCAACAGTCTGTCGACTCTAAAGGACGGCGCAAGAGCTTCGGTGCAGATAGCGCCGAGGTCGTCACCATTGGTGAGCGAAAAGAGTTTCGCCTTTAACACCGCATTACTCATCCTCCTTCGCCGCGTGCTTTACGTGCACTTCCCATATTTCCGCAAATGTTCATTCGTGTTCTTCTGATTCCTAAATGACGCGGTCATTCGGCATGGAAGATCAAATACGGCCCGACTGGGAAGCAAAGCTTGCTGCTGTTCGTGCTGCGGTCGCACGTCGTGCTAACCGGCGTATTATCATGCGCCAGGTTGGTGACCGTCTGATACCCGTAGGGATATCGAGTGGTCGCATTCATGCACTGGCCGGTGGCGAAGTACCGCATACCGGCGGCGAGCAAAACAACGAGAATACCGGCGAGGGTGAGGGAAGAGGTGGTCGACGGTCGAGGCGAAGGCAGCATCAACAGCAGCCGCAGGACATCAATCATCTTTTGGGTACCATGGGACTTGGCGGGCAAGATCTTGAGGAGGTAAGTCTATATTTGTTGATGACCTCATCACAGGATCCATTAACGTAAATCCATGCGATTCTTGAAACGTCTTTAGCTTATGGTTATGGAAGCAATGCGCCTTTCACTGCTGGAACACGAAGAACAGCAGAGGAAGGAGACGGAAAAGAAAAAGAAAGAAGAAGCAGATCGTGTCGCTAATAGTGGAGAGGCGAGCAGGGGAGCGAAAACGAGGGGCGGCATGGGCTCGTTGTCGTCCGCACCCCGTTTAGGGCCCCCACCTATTCCGGCAACGCCTCCAATTGACGTTTCCAAGCCGCCCACCTGTAGTACATTATCTTCTGACCCGTCTTCTAGCGATCGCGGTTCATCTTCATTTGGCTCGAGGCCCCCGTTAATCCCCGGCAGCCAGCGTGCCCCTGTAGAGGCCTCGCCATCGGGTTCGGACATGCCAGCCCCGCTGGGTGAAGCAATTGTGCACTCCCGTACACATTCGCGTTCGCATTCGGGATCCGCTATACCAAGTCCCCACGATTCGATCCAGCAACAACGGCAGGATGACAATCCGCCAGGTGTACCACTGCACAATGCAGTCAGCGCAGAGTCAGCTGAGTGTGACGCAGTACTTGTTTTGTCACCCGCAGCCAGCGAGGATGTGTCGGAAAATAAAGAATCACGAGCTGCAAATGCGTCCAACGCAGCACATACGGATGACATCCCCTCTTTGTCTTCTACGACTTCCGCAGTGACGGGTGATACGGGAGCCCAGGTTGATGTCGCACCAGCAACGCTGCTGCCAGCGCACGGACCTGCAGGCATAGTCGCTGCGCCCGTTATCGACAATGATAGTTCAACGTCGCTTATGTCCGAATCTGGCGAAGGTCAGTCAGGGTCGAGCCTGTATGATGAGCTGCCCTCATCGCCCGATTCAACGATTTCGCACCGTCCTCTTCTGCTGGACACACCTGGCGGAGAGGCTTTAGAGGTGGATAGTGTTAGAACAGCCGGAGCGACTGCAAACGAGCCTGCGGATACGCAGTTGGGGTGAAGTGGCCGCAGTGACTCGCACCCTTTCAACAGGAAGGCCGGGTGACACTTTTTACGAGAGGAGGCACAGTGATGACGAAATCTGGCAGTAGGCCTTGCACATACTACGCATTTATCCATTTTCCATTGTTCTGCTATCACTTTTTTTTTGTAACCTAGCATAGAGCGGCACAAAAGATATTTTTGAGGTGCCCGGTACGGCAGACTGCTCCCGGCTGGGAACCGGCCTGGCCCAGAACACGCGACGAACAAGCCGGAAGAGGCGATCGTAGCCAGTGGCGTGAGTATCTCTGCAGAAGGATTATGTAATTTGGGGTCCGTTGGTCCGTTGTTGTCCTCGCGCCCGTTTCCCTCTCCCATCGACAACACGCCGGTTTCGCATTTTTTTTTTCGACCCTTCATTGTGTCTGTACGACAGGGCTTAAAACCGTCCTCTACTTAACCACGCTCGCTTTTTCGTCTGTCCCTCCCTGCAATCCCCGCTCTTTTCACGCCCTCCGATCGCCATGCGTCTCTTAGCCCTCTTTGGCGCCTCGCTACTCGCTACCGCCGTTTCTGCACTTGACCACGGCTCCCGCCTCTCTAAACGCAGTCACCACGATATTGCGGCCCGCGAACCCAAGCATGTTGAGGTTCGCACAGAGGACGCGGTCGACGCAGTCGACAAGGCCGTACACGTCTTCGAAAAGCGATCATTCACGAACGCCCGCTTCACGTACTTCGCTGATGGCCTGTGCGTACGCGCCCTGTGCACTTCTTTCATCGAGATGTTGACTGTCTTGCGCTTGCTGTTTCTAGTGGCGCGTGTGGTAAAACTAACCAGCCTTCTGATTTCGTGAGTAGTCTGATAGTATTGTTCTGGCAGAATTTTGACATTGCCGTGACGTCTTTCATCAGATCGTCGCCTTGAACTCTGATGTGAGTTATTTGATGGAGTGCACAGGAAGTGGCGCGCTAAAGGATTGTTTACATAGCAATATGGCAATGGTGAATACTGCTTTGATATGATCACTATCTCGTACAACGGCAAGTCAACTCAGGCCCAAATCACGGATGAGGTGCGATTGGACAGTCCTAAGTCTTTTTATTTCGTTATTGAACTGTTGTATAGTGCCCTGGTTGCCCGTATGGAGGTCTTGATTTCTCAACAGGCCTCTTTGATTACTTCGCGCCCGAGTCCGAGGGTGTCCTTTACGGCGAATGGTCCTTCGTGGGTAGCGGCGGTGGCGGAGGAGATACCACAACCTCTTCGTCAAAGTGGGTGGCGCCTACTACCTCGTCAGTGTGGACGCCACCGGCTTGGACACCTACTACGACCTATACCCCATGGACGCCTCCGACAACTTCTAGTTCGAAGAAAGAGGAGCCTACGACCACCTGGTCATCTTCGTCATCCTGGTCGAGCAGCTCAAGCATCTGGACACCGTCATCCTCATGGTCAAGCTCCTCCTCCTGGTCAAGTTCAACCCCGACATCAACGAGCACTATCTGGTCGTCTGTTTCGTACGACCTCTCCTCTGGCGTGGCGTCCGGCCTTGCCGAGGCTACAGGCTCGGCGGCTCTAACGCCTTCACAAGCCGCGTCCGATAACTTTTACCAGATGAATATGGCCATCATTGATATGGGCGCTCTTATTGCTGCAGGCGGTGTAGCCAATGCTAACTGAACCAGCTCGACACGTGGAAGCGGGGCACACTCTTGAGGGGTGTGACAGGCCTTTCCGTATTTGTGTGGTTCCCACCCGCTTGCCGTTCGATACTGGCTGGCGTCCCGACAGTGCTTAGGGCAAGATTTTTTGGTTTATTATGCTACATCTCGGATATGCTCGGCTGAAAGAATAAGTTCTGTGGCTTCCTTCTCCCTCCCCTTCCTCTCCCCCTATTCCCCTTCGCTGTCGTTTCTCCACACCACGTCCGCTTGACTGTAGTGTGCGCCAATTGACGACGGATGCCCGTGGACTCGAGTATATACATGGACCAAAGCCAGACAATTCTTTCTTAGACCGAACTGTTCCGCTATATACCCACGACGATGAAGACCCACATACTTGTTTTCTAATCATCCTTTACCTCGCTTCCTCCTCTGACGCCCCTTCCCCTTCCCTTTCTTACTTATTTCCTACCTACGTTGTCTGTGCTGTTGATCGCAATTGAGAGAATGTGCCGCGCTTCGCTATTGGATTTGCGAACCACATTTGTGACCTTCCTACGGTGTCGGACGATAAATGGCGAGATGGCCGGAGTAATGAAAGTGTACGGCATTGAAAGGGACCGCGAATAGCAATTTTATGGGGTGTAAGTCTGAAAGAACAGAGTTGAACTTTGAGCTTGGCGTTGTGGTACACGCGTTGAAACGTCGGGACCGCTCCGACACGTCTGCCTGAGAACTTGCATTGTAAACCGCTAAACGCGAGATGGCTGGACCGTTGCATCATGAGAATATCAGCGCGAACGTGGGCCGGAAGTACTCTTGAACGATCAGTAAATTGCATCATGTATTAACAGACAGTAGATTAATCCGAGTCAGATGACAGCGTACACCTAGATTCCAGACTAAGTTTTTAGACTCGGACCCAGACTCCTCGGGGCGAGTTGATGATTGATTTAATAAAAGGCGGCATGCTCAGACCGCACGGGTGCGGCACATAATCAAAGTCAAAAAAGTCAGCGCCCGCTGGGACGGAGATGATACTTGGCAGACAGGACATCGCGGTCTGCTGCCTTTGCGCGCGACAGCACGCGCGCTGGCTTGGGTATCTGAGTTGAGGTCAGCATTCGGTAGCAGTCGAGACTCGGTAGTCAATCACTGTAATGGTCCGGGTCGTCATGAGCCTTAGTTTGCTCTCATGGACTTTGACGCCAGTGCGTCGTGGGAGTGTGGCTGGGGCCGTCAGTAATAGCGGTTGTAAAAAAAATATACACAGACAAGAATAGATGGTACAGTAATGGTGCGCGTTTCGCGGAAGGAGATGCTGGCATCCTCGGGTTATCGGGCCAGACTCCGGAAGGCATTGATTTTTCCATCGTCGGAAATCAAGAAGAAAAAACAAGGCAGATGAACCCGTGCTAGTTGTAGTCGGCTTTAAGCAAGATGACTGACGTTATCGTGGACTCCCGAGTTCCGTGTGTAGTAGAGGGCTTCCTGCCTTTATCTTTCTTTTAAATGGAAAAGGGGAACAGGAATGGCAGCGCGAATGGGAGCACGAGTAATAGACGACGTGGATATGGCGCTCCCACATCTGATACTTCCATGCAAACAACCCCCTCTCGCAGGAACAGTTCAATTCTCTCGGTACTTGGTAGGTTGCGACTAGCGAACCGTCCCCCCACTTCCAGCTTCTCAGATGTCGGCATAAAGCGAAATGCTCTTCTTGCGCCACCGTGTAGGCCTTAGACGCTGCGAAGCTCGAATTTTCTAAGACTGAAGTTTATGAGGGGAACGGAGGTTGTGCACATGGTCCTCGGCCTAAGGAACACGCGTACTAAAAGTCAACACGAGAAGGCTGAGGGGAGGGAAGTAAATTGGAATTTGAGGGAAGGATATTTCCCGCCCTTGGGGCGTCCAAAAAACAAGCGACCTGGAAGAAGCAGAGCCTTGGATGTACTGACCCCAAAACAAGAGTAATCGTCATAGACGCCGTCGGCATTTACCAGTTAAAATAAATAGGGGGCCAGCGGAAACCCCTCGAGCCTGTTTCTCGCTCCTCACTAAAGCCTCCAGGAATTCATCTTCCTGAGCCTCCGGATATCAGCGCACAGTAGGGGTTTATGCGGTGGCACAACTCAAGTCTGCTACATACTAGCCGGTACGATGACCCTGCCCTGCCCAGCTACGGTAGCCGCGAACGTAAAAAATGTATGGCACGAGCTCCACCAGTCCATATGGAACAGGGGGCGTTTGTCTTCTGCGCGCTTGTAAATGTCCGCGATACGGCGGAGTCGAGGTAGAAGAGGAGATGCTGGATGCGTCCTTGGCGTACTGGCATTTCAAGTTCTTGGATAGAACCGGTCGGGCGGCTTTGAGTCTTCGCGTGCTTCGAGTGTTTCTAAAGGGGGCGGGGTAGGGAAGGGAAGCATTAATGGAGAGGACACCGGGTTGCCCTTCTCTGATCAGGATAGATAGCACATGCAGGTTATGCTATCGGCCCGCGTTAATATCGGTGAGGAAAGGAAGCGGTGTGGCCAAGAATTCGAGTAAGCGGCGGTTTCGGCGATGGCTGGGATTTTGCCAAGTGTCTGGGGGGAGGGAGCTTTCCAATGGGCAGTTATTTTTTTCTGTCCTCTCGAGTCTCCACCGTCTTAAGCATCCGACTTCGCCAAATACTATTAGCGTTCGGGTCGATGTAAGATACTATCCACTCGGACTCGGAGTAGATATTGAAGAGATCGACGCCGATTAGTCAGCAGCCTTTTCCGCGTCCGCTTGTTCACGCTTCGCTTCGACCCGCAGCACAACCCTCCCATCCCTGATGTCGGACAAGGAGGATTCCAGCGCGCAACCTGCGCTTGCAGCCGCAGGATCGGCGGACGCCAGCGTATCCGTGAGCGAGTCGAGCGGATCGGCGCAGATTGCTAGCGACGCGTCTCCAGACGCGAATGCAGCTGCTGATGTACCTGCTAAAACGGACGGCACAGAGGAGGACGCGGCGGACACGGACGCGAAGGAGGCGGAGGGCGTGAAGCCAAAGCGCACGACGCCGTATGTGAACCGCGATCGTTTCAAGACGGGCGGTGCGGAGCGGGTACGTTTCTGTGCAACTCATCCCTTCATCTCTCCCGTTTTGCGCGTATAACGTGTGTTTTTGAATGGAAACCTGGCTTTGTCCCTTTGTCTGGTGTGCAGGAAAAGCTCACGACTGAGGAGCTCACGGAGCGAATGGCGCGGATACGTTTGAATAATGAGAAGATCAAGGAGCGGAGGGCGGTACGCGTCTTTCGATTGTATCTGCTGCTTGCTGATGTCTTACACGATCAATCCTTCTCTGCCCGCTAAAGACCGTACAGGCCGACGAGCAGGCGTTCAAGGCCTCGCAGAGTGCGCTGCGCGCAAAGGAGGCTGCAAAGGAGGCCGCGACGCGTAGAGTTCAAGCGAACGTCGACGCGAGTCGCGCAGCGAGCGCGCGTCGCAAGATGGAGAAAGTTGGTGTTCGGGAGTGGGACAGTAACAAAAAAGGTGCCGCTGCGAACACGAGCACCGGGACAGTCGACGCGAAGGAGGTCCCTACGGAAAGCTCGACGGAGAGCGTGAAGGAGAAGGACTCGGCTGCTCCGGCGTCGGGGCCAGTCGACGAGGCGGGTAGGGGTAGTGGTCGAGGACGCGGACGGGGAGCAGGTAGAGGGCGTGGCGTAGAGAGAGGTCGAGGTAGAGGCCGGGGCGGACGAGGTGGCGCACGGGGAGGAGGCGAGTTCGGCCGAGAAAAGGCGCCGCACGTGAAACCTCAAGAGCAGGAGCAAGAGCAAGACAGTGGATGGGGCGCAGGCGCGGACGAATGGGGGACCACTGGCATGCCCATTGCGATCACCACCGACGAGCCCGACGACTGGGGCACTGGTGCTGCTGCTGCCGCGGACGCGTACGGCGTTGCGGCAGAGACGCCAGCAGTGGACTCGGGTCAGAAAAGCTAGTGTCCGGACGGACGTGGAATCTCTTGGGTAGGTGCTATCCCGCCAGCTTATTCGGTTCTATATTTTAAGGGAACTAACTGATCGCGCGCGTCGCACCCCAGGCTGTACGCGTCTCATTTGTATATAAAATCTGGATCTATCTGTGGTTGAACGACGGAAGCGCTGCGGAATGTTGTGATGATGCGCCGTGCATCGGGCTCATCTACGACCGAGCAAGCGACGTCAGGATGAACCCGAGACCATCAGCACACTTTATTATTGTCGTCTTGCTTGGACGATCTCCCAAGTTCCGATGTGAAATTGCTAGAAGAGCACACTAGAACAAAGACAGAAATGGCGCTTCGGCTACATAAGCATAACAGACTAGAGTATGCGTGGGGAATGAATAGGTTGGTAGATTGGGGTTTGCGGTGCTAATGAGTTACAGATATGATGGCGGCAAATGGTTGTTGTGCAGATGGATGGATGCGAGAAATGCGCCGTAATGGACGGATTAGGTCATATGCGATGGGCGATGGAAGGGTGAATCAATATCAGTCGTGCAAATGGGGTTGGGTGGAAGCGAAAACGAGGTAGATGCGCTGGGGATGGGTCAGAACGATCATTAGGGATACAGGCGCTAGCGGCGTCCTTCCCGCATGCGGGCATGCACATCTCGGACAGATGTGCGATACCCGTAAAGGGGACTGACAAAAGAATTAAAAGTAAATGGAAAAAAGGAAAAAAGAAGCGACAAGGCTCCGCCCGCGAGAATGAAAAAGCCGAAAAGAAAAAGCCACGCCCGGTATAGAAGAGGCCGGACACACAGGTCAAACACTAAAAACTGCCAAGGGAAGACGTGGCGTCACGACGATTCGCTTGTTATTGAGCTCGAAGTCGTCTTTGGGCGTCCCGACCGTGTGCGCGGACGCTTCAGATTAAACCCAAGCATGTTTGCGCTCACGCGCCGCGACGTTAGTTCTATGCGCGCGAGCTCCTCCTCCCAGGCGCGCACAGTTCCCGGGTCGCTCAGGGAACCTCCGGAAGGTGTAGTTAAGTTGTTGGCTTCCCGCGAGCTGCGCCGTACGTGCGCAGACGGATATGGATAAGAAGATGGCGGTGCGGGAGAAGCATCCTTCGCGGATAACGACACTGCTGTCGCAGAGAGTGCGGTCTCCGGACGACGGGACGAACGGAAGACAGAAGCAAACTTTCCCGGGTTCTCGGCCTCGCTTCGGTCTCGTTCACGATGATGTTCGTGATGTCGTTGATGTGAGCGGCTGCCTGACTTGTCCCGAGGGCCAGCAGACGTATGCGGACGTCGCAGCGAAAGTCCTGAAGCTGGAGAGGTGGAAGAAGCGCATGAAGAGTGGTGCGAACTAAAGCTATTACGGTTGTCTAATGGGTACGCGGACTGGGGAATGGGTGGGACAGGGGCCAGGAGTTGGTTATTTTCCGGATTTTCTGAAAGGGGGAGGCGTGACGATTTGGCGCGGCGTGGCGTCTTGGACTTGGTGCGGGCAGCGGCGTCCGCATATTTGGTGGCAGCAAGATTTCGTTCAGATTCGTTGGTTGCGATGAGAAGGAGCTCGCGCTCTTCTAACTCGATTGTTTCAGTTCCAGTCGATGGAGAAGAGACGATGATCTAATCAATATGTTCGAATTCAGTTATCGGCCTTTCTAGAATGCATCCGAACAGATCGAGTTACCTTGACGTGAATGAAGAAACGGACTCTGATCATTTCCGTCTGCATGGTTTCACCCATAGCCCAGTGACTATTTGATTTAGTTGCCGGCCATTGGAGCGTCAGTGACTTGGAATACGAGCCAGAAGGATCTTTTGTGAATGCTCCCGAGCTTTCGACGTGTGCAACAGTAAGTGAGACGGCCTTGGCCGGAAGGTCGGTCATAATCGGTGTAAGAAGCGGCCGCTGTTCGTTTACTGTCCCGAAGGACGTTGCTGTCTGAGTGCTCAACAAAGAAGTCAGGGATGGGGATGGGATTGCGGGGGACGGAGCGAGCGCCTGGACGGTCGAGGGTTCACCTAACCGGTCCCGGGCCTCGTTTCGGTCGTGATTAAGCCCACGAACGGTCGACCCGGAGCTACTAGCTTCGTCGCTTCCGAGCATCGGCTGCGGACTGCGCCGTTCCCAAGGATGCGCAGAAGGCAGTTGAACTGTCTCACACAGCTCAATGCGGCGCTCTACGACCAAGGATGCACTGCGGACGACGACTGCGGGATCGTCAGGGTGAAGTACGAGGGGAATAGTGACGATGTCGAGAGGGCCGACGGGCGTAGTGGGCGTGAGGAGCTGGTACCGAATTACGGGAGCGCGAGGCTTTTGGGTAACGAGAAATCGCTCCGGGGATGGGAGCGGTTCGCGCCGGTGCACGCGGGGGTCATAGCGCACGAGGGGAATCTCATACGTTTTCAGTTTGCGTGAGCCGACGCCGAATACAGGCGCATGTATGATGACTGTGGAACACAGGAAGTCAGCGCGGCGTTGGGAAGACAAAAAGCGGCGAGAGGATGACGGACCAGCCTCAATACGCCAGAAGACTCTGTAATCCTGAAAGTTGGCGTAGCTGAAGCCGGGGGAGTTTGCAGGGATGACGATCTTGAAGGGAAGCTCGGCGTCGCCCAGATCTGCCCAGTCGACGTCATGGGGCTTCGTCCAGAGCGTCTGGGTGTACTCGACGAGGACGTTTGAGTGTGCAGTGGCGACGCGACCGAGACGAGCTTCGATGCAGCGGACGGAGGCTTGTACGCAGCTGGCGAGGAGGGGCTTGCGGTCCTCGTCGAGGGTGGTGCGGACGACTAGAGGGTGGCAATCAGCAGGAGGCGCAGGGGCATGAAAGGGGGACTGACCGCCGTCGACCTTTACTGGGGTGAGACCGAGGTAGCCAGAGTGGGGGAAGAAGCGGGAGTTGGCGTTGCCTCTATAGGAGAGGATGGAGAGCTTGACCATGCTTTGCGGCGAGCGCAGTGGCGGGGACGGGAGGGGGTGGCAGCGGGGTGGGGGTTGTGGTTGTGCTGCGTAGGGGGACAGAGGGGGGGAGGAGGGAGGGCGGGATTGGGGAAAGAAGGGGAAGGCATGGATGGAGGGATATATAATATAGAAATTGTTTGTTGGAATATCGGCGATCGCATGTTGGTTGAAGGCTTCTGACCCTCAGAAGGCGCCTCTGTCCCCACGCGGTCACGACGCGTGGCCCCGCTCCCGACGCGTCCGCTTCCTTGCCGCTCTCCCTCCCTCTCCTCCTCCTCCTCCCCCTCCTCCCCTCACCACCGCCATGCCTGCCGTCGTGAGCAAGCTCTATGTGCCCGTCCTCATCGCGGGCATGATCATCACTGTGCGTCCACCCCTGCTTCTGGTCGTTCCTCACTGACGCGCGCCGACTTCTGACAGGGCTCCAGTAACTCCCTCTGGAGCAAGTGGCAGGTCTCTCCTTAATCTTCTCTTTTTTCTCCACCGGTCCCGGACTAACCCGCACCCGCACCGGCAGGATATGCAATGTGTCGAGAACTGCGACGACCCCGACCCGCGCCACCAGGTTCTCTACGAGCAGCCAGTCTGGCAGACTCTCCAGATGTTCCGTACGCTCTTGTCCACTCGTCTCGTCTCGTCTCTTGCCTAAACTGACATCTCCCCCCTTCCGCTCTAGTCGGCGAAATGCTTTGTCCGTCTCGGTCTTCTCCGTTGTCTCCTTTCCTCTCTCATCCCCTATTTCATTTGCCCAGGCTTCCTTCCTGTTATTTACTCGCTTGTCCGCGCCCGCTTCCAGCCGGCCATCCAGCTCGCTCCTGACTCGGACAATGGCCATCTCCCCGAATCACCAATCCTCAAAGCACAGCAACTCAGTGGCTTCAAGGTTCTCCTTCTATGGCTTCCTGCTTTGTGTGACCTTACCGGCACAACGGTCCGTCCCTCTCCGCCTGCATTTCTGACAGCCTTCACGTACGCATCGTGTGTAGTTGATGAATGTCGGCCTTCTCTACACCCCCGTCTCGATTTATCAAATGACGCGTGGCGCTCTCGTCCTCTTCGTGGGAATCCTCAGTGTTCTCTTCCTTCATCGCCGCCTCTGGTTCTACCAGTGCGTATAATCCTTGCTTTTTCACACCTCCCTTCTTTTTTTTTTTCCGGTGCTGATTCGCGCCGTGTTTTTCACAGATGGCTCTCGCTCGTGACCGTTATGCTAGGTTTGTCCCCTTGTTTTGGGCTTTGGAGCTGCCCTTCTTCGAAGCATCCCTTTCCGAATTGTCCTCGGGTCGACCGCGTTTCATTAACTTGACTTATAGGTGTATCTATCGTCGGTCTCAGTGGGTCTATGACCAAGGACGCCGTCAAAGAGAATGCCATGAGTTTCCTGCATGCAGTTACGGCTCCTTCGTCTCTGGCTGCCCGATCCGCAGATTTGCCGAGTCCTGAACCTATCGAGAGCCCGGAGGCCACCAAGGTCCTTGTCGGCGTGTTTTTCATTCTCTTTGCTCAAATCTTGTTGGTCTTCCCAATGTCGCCTGTATTCCTTATTGGCATTGCTAAATTCTTTTTCCCCGGACGTTCAGCACTGCGACTCAATTCGTCGTGGAAGAGAAGATCATGAGTCGCTACTCTGTCGCCCCGCTGGTTGCCGTTGGATTCGAAGGTCTCTTCGGCTTTCTGACTATAATTATTTTCATGCCCGTACTGGCGCACTTCGCCGACCGGTCCATGTTCTTTGACCTCCCACGTGGATGGCACCAGATGATCGACACCCCTACGGTGCTCTGGTCCGGTGTCGCGATTGCATGCAGCATCTCACTCTTCAACTTTTTTGGACTCAGTGTGACGCGTCATGTCTCGGCGACTGCAAGGAGCTTGACAGACACCTGCCGTACGCTAAGCATCTGGCTCATCTCTTTGGGTCTCGGCTGGGAGAAAATCCGCTGGCCGATATCCGTGCTCCAGGTCCTCGGGTTTTCGCTGCTTGTGTGCGTATTCTTGAAGCTTCTTTCGACGTCCGCACGGTATTGAAAGACTGATGCCGGATGCTGATATATTTCTTCCCTTCCGCTCGTGTTTACAGCTACGGAACTGTACGTCATTCCATCTATTGATTGACCGCCCGGCTGCTGACAAGCAGCGGTCTAGTTCCTCTTTAACAGCCTAGTGAACCCGCCGAAGTTCCTGCGACCGAGCGAAGAGACCGCGCGATCGGAGGTGACAGGGGACGAAGAGGAGCGTGCTCAGTTAGTCGAGGAGTCGCTTGAGGAGGCGGCGGCACTGCCTGCGGATCTGGGCACTGGCGGGTACGATGTCATGCCAGCCGGCGCGCCACAAGCGACGGCGAGAAGCGAGCGAACGTCGGAGTAAATGCGGTCGAGACTCGCCGCCTGCTGTCTCCTAATTGAATGCGATCCATGTTTTCCTTTTTCCTTCTGTTATGTAGTGGAGCACTCTGAATACATATAGCGAATGCCAAGAAGGCGTTTGCAACTAATATTAACGTTATGATTTGCGAGAGTCGCAAGGCTAAGCAGAAACGGGGACAGCGCGTGTCTAGTGTCTGGGAAGCGGGAAGACGCGGGTGACGGAGGGGTGAGCATTGAAAAAGGGAAATAGAATTAATTGGTGCGATGGATCGGACGAGCGGGTGGACGCTAATCGCTGGCTAACTAGACTCCCTTTCGTCTAGCGTCCGGGAGAACGCGGCCGTCGACGCGCTCTGTCTAAGTACGCGGCCCGTCTTCTTCCGGCGCCCGGCCGCCCACCTAGCTCTCCCGAGTCCCGACATCCACTTCTCGCCTCCGACTCCGTCTGCGCGGAACGTTCGCCACGACCAGAGACTCCCTTTTTTCCCTTCCAGCTGATTCCTATCCGCTTATTCGCTGCTAGCGCCGTCCGACCATCGGCTCATCTCAAGCCCGGGCCAGCTTGCCATCTCGTCTCTCGACTCTGCGACCATGTCGGGTGGAATGCCATGGGTCAAGGTCACTGCAGCAATAGGCGGTTGTAAGCATCCGTCCTTCTCTTCCCCTCCCTCCCTTGCGTTCTCTACTGCATCGCAGAACAAGCATGCCCATACATGTTCCCAACCTCTCGGCATCCACCTTTCTCTCTTGAGCATGTGCCCGTATCCCATGCGGGCAGCTTTTACGACACACGCGCTCGTCTTTTTCCTTCCTTCTTCCAATGCAGCTCCCCGTGTTTCGGCTTGTGCCCTCCGACACGGGACGGCCCTATGATATACGGACGAATGGACTGACGAATTCACAGGCCTCGGTATTGGCTACGTTCTCATGCGTGGTACGTCATTCCCCCGTCGCCCGTCCGCTCCCTCTCTCCACATGTTACACATTTTCAAATTGTTCGGAGGGAAGAAAAAAAAAGACAAAACACATCAGTCCTTATCCTTCCTTCCATGTTAAAAAAAAAAGCACCGCATGACATTCCGTTCTGACTCATTCCGCCACGCAGCCGTAACGCCCACGCCGGAGCAGCTTTACGATGTGAGCCAAGCCCCGGATACAAGCATGCAACGAAAAACCGGATGAGCTGATTAAACCGCGGGGTATTTTTTTTTTCCTGGTCTGAACAGAGGATGTCTCCGGAGCTGCGCCGCAAGGTTGATGCGTCGCGCTCGCAGCGTCTGGCTGCCGAGAACGCGGTTCGTCAGCAAACTGCTGTTCAAACACAGGTGCGTTTTCGTTTTGACGTTTGACTGGGACCTTTTGTTGTTGCTGTAAACCGACCGCCTCCCGCGGATCATTGAAACATAACAAGAAGACGATTGCTTCCCGTCTGTTCTCTCCTGGTCTCTTTTGCAAAACTGACTACCAAAAACATGTATACAGCAAGCCACCGCCACTGACCCAGACGCGCAGAAGCCAGTATGGGCCGAACAGCGCCGATAGCTCCTCCCCCATCCATCCGATACACGAACGCACGGACGTGAAGACCCGAAAAACATAGCAGTAATATAATAAATCGATTTCCCTCTATTCAGCAAGAAGACCGCGCGCGCGTCCTCCCGAGTCGGACTTCGCTTCTAGACTCGTTCTTTGGGGGGAGCACCGCCGTCCGGAGACTCCGTTTGCTGATGTCCGTGAGTAGGAGAGGGGCTTCTTGTTCTAGCCGTATGTGAAGATAGGTAGAACCTAGGAGCGGAGGAACTCCGAATTAGGGTTTGGGTCTGTCGAGGGATCGTTCCGAGATGGGCTTGTGGCCGCAGTCGTGGAAGTGCTGCCACGAGCACACGCACGCACGCATGGCCGCTCAGCTACGTTATACACATACGCACTTATCCCTTTTTGCTAGTTTGAGTTGTTTTTGCGCTTCCGCTCCTTGTGAACCTTATAATAAGAACCCTAATGCTATATATTCACCCGATTTTTGTGAATTAAAGGCGATGCGGTTGGTCGTGCAACACAGCCCGCGAGGACGGCGTGGAGATGCCGGGGATGGGGGACAGTGCTTCTCGGACCCGCCGGCCAAAGAGCAGAACGCCGCGTGTGGGATTCGCGATGCCCGCGTGCACCATGTCCGTGCACACCCGTATATGCGAAATAAGTATTTTGCCGCGTTCGCTCGATCAATTTTGTTTATTTCGTGTTTGCTCTTAATTAAGAGAGAAGAGATGGTGATCTCGGGACGCGCCGATGGGGTGGGTGGGGGAGAGGGTTAGGCGAGATCCGTCAATTCTCCGCTCGCGTAACCGACTGTAGTCCCCCCGACGAGATCGAGTGATGACTAATGTGCTCGCCCGCGATCACCGAGTACTATGCGCGCCAAACCCTGCACTAATTAGCGACCGCCGCCGCGTGCCGGTGGGCTCCCGCCTTTGGCAGATTGACTGGATGCCCCTCCTGTGATATGTACGTCTGAAGTCTGGACTCTGTTGCGCTACGCCGAGACGCGATCAGAGTCGCTCGTGCATGTCCCCCCGGATAAGCGTTAAAACTTAAGATTACAGTACTGTATGTATAATTGCGCGCGCCGGGTGCTCGGGTGCAGTTGCGGTTGCGGTGCTCGCCAAGTCTTAGCACCCACAATATTATTCCCGGTCTCAAGAACATGGCTTGGCAGATGGACAGATACCTGATCAGTGATAGGCAGACTCGGATGCGCGTGAAAGGTTTGTACAGTGAGTACAGTACATGCATGATGCGGCGGAACGCAACGGACAGAAATAGGATAAGAAATCATCCGTTGCTGGGTTGATGACATTACAAGTGGCGCAATGATGGATCTAGATGAACACACCCGGCTTGTTTGATACTTATTTGGTACTCTATACTCTTACTTTTGTACTTAACACCTCAGCTCCGCGAGCCAGCTACCTTCAGGATGTGGTAGACGTCAACTCGTTGTCGGAGTCGGTTGATGAAGAGGACGTTGAAGACGACAGCGTGGACGAGGAGGAAGACTCGGAGTCCGCGTCCGCATCGTCGTCGTCGTCTGAATCGGCCGGTGCGGGCGCATCTTCTGACTCGTCGTCACTGTCGGGCTCGCGCTGCGTAGGCTGCGTTGCTGCACGCTCCAGTGCGAGCAGGTCCCAGCCCAGGCTGCGCTTGTCGATAGACATCGCGGCTAGCGTCTGGCCCAGCTCGCGCAGTATTTCCTCGCTACAAGAGCGCAGCGAAAAGGGGTGAATGAGGATCTGAAGGCGAAATGAGATGAGCTCACCTTGCGTCGCTCGCCACCCACCGACAGAGGTCGTCCACCCATATCCTACTGTACACGTAGTACACATCGTGGTGGTCCAAGATCTTCTTCGTCTCAAGCAGCGCGCGCAGGGCGGCCCGGCGTCCATGGCGTAGTGTCACAGAGACGTCCTGCACACATTTCTCAGCCAGGGCGAACGAGCGGTAGAGCGGGAACGCAAGCGCGCGTCTGACGGACGGCGTGAGCGCATTTTGGAGGTCGGCTACTGTGAAAGCTAAGGGCAGGCCGGTCGTAGGGGTGTATGGAGGCGGATCGAGCGCGCTGAAGGCGGGCGTGAGGGAGCAGATCGTCCATGCACTCTCTGGGGTCGGGTCGTTTTGTGTAGTCCGTGCGTCGTAGGTATAGGAGAATAGTACAGTTAAAAGCGTAAGGTAAAGATTGCGTTTTTGCAGCGGAGTCGTCAGGTCTGAGGGAAAAAAATGAATCATCAGACTGGTATTGAAGCGGTCTCTAGTGAGAATGAAAACTTACATTCTTTCCGGGGCAACCGTAACATTTCTGCATTCTCATCCTCGGTGAAAACCAGGGACTCGCCGAGCGAGACTGAGAAGGGGGCCTCGGGAAGGGGCTTGTATGCAATGATTTCCCGTACGTATTCATCATCGACAAAGTCCGCCCTTGAATCATTGAAGCGAAGATCAGGCGAAAAGTCTCGTCAAGGGAAGGGAAGAATACTGACGTATAGTAATCTTCATCCCATTTTTCATCTTCGTGTTCAATTCTCCTCAGACGCCTCTCCTCTTCCGTCAGCCTTTCAACGTCGGGTCCCAGCTCGTTGACCTCGTTCTCGGTGAGAGAAACATGGCCAAAGTAGCCGGTGTATGCGTTTAGAAACCCGTACCGGTGCTCAGTGGATATAGAGACCGACGGCGATGTAGAAGACTCCGGTACTTGCTGAGGAAATTGCCAATCGTTTCGGGCGGCTGTTTGAACCATATAACATTAAACAAAAGATCCATGAGATAGAAGTAATGTGCACCGCACCTTCCAGCACCTCCCGTTGATCCAAAGTCAAATGCCTCGTTGTATCTCCTAATTCGTCGTCTGCGCTGTGCAAGTCTGGTTCTGCATCCTCCGAATCAATCACTTCGATGATAGGCTGCGGCGCGGGCTCTTCACGCTTGGGCGCAGCCAGGAGCTTCGCAAGCACGTCCAAGTCCTTGAAATCTTCGCCAGGCGAGGCCTTCGTTAGAGTTACGGTCAAGTAGCCCGAACTGGGATCATACGCCGCAGACGACGCATCATCTTCAATGACTGCACCAGGGAAGGCGAGACGCAGGAAGTATGGGCTGATATGTACAGAGAAGAGGGCACCGTCGACATGCAGTTCAACGTCAGACGCCTGTCTAGCGGGGACTCAGGTGAGGGCGCGGTATGCTTCGGCGATGCGGACAGGACACTTACACGCACTGCCGGGACGTATATGCGCACGATCACCGCCGTAGCTGTCTGTGAGCAGCTGAAGCGTGGAGTAATCATCGCTCGCAAAAATATCAGCCGCCGACGCGATCAAAATTGCGGATGGCGGTTCTATGCAGTCGGATCGCTTCGAAAGGGCTGTTCCGTGCTTGTCGAGCTCGGTGTCGTAGAGTAAGAGTCGAGATGGGTTACCGGAAATAGCCGACATATCTTAATCTCAAAAAATGACTCTACAGCTACTAATACAACAGGCGTCTCCGAGCCTTCCCCTCCACTCTTCACATCCATGGATCCCCAGGTGAGTGCAAAATACTCGATGGTGAACAAATTCAAACACTCAGACTTCATATGCCTTTACAGGCCTTAATACCCCATCCGCCACTAGCTACGATCGAGCAGCATATTCTGCACGAAAAGCGCGGAAACTGCGTCCCCGTATTTGTCCAACTGCCAGCGGACCTCTTGACGCCATGTATTGCATACCTGCGCGTAGCAAAGGACTCAAAGTACAGCTTCTTGCTTGAATCTGTCGTTGGAGGGGAAAGCATCGCTCGGTATAGCTTCATTGGCGCTGGTGAGAGTTGTCTCCCTGGCTTGATGTATGCCGCACGACCTGAATAATTCGTGGTTGATGTAGATCCTATAAAGGTCATCAAAACGGGGCTGAAGGAAGAAGCTACAGGCGACCCGATGACCGTGTTACAGAAGGAGCTCGCAGCATATCGCTACGTTAAGATACCCGAAGTGCCCACCTTCACCGGGGGAGCAATCGGATACTGTTCGTATGACTGTGTCCAATATTTTGAGCCAAGAACAGCCTGCAAACTCAAAGATACTCTCGAGATCCCGGAGGCATTTTTCATGCTCGCGGATACACTCGTCATTTACGACCACCTTTACCAGAACATCAAAGTCGTCTCGCACGTCTTCGCGCCGTCCAATTCCCCCCAGATCAACCTCGCGTTTGTATACCAGACGGCTGTAGAGAAGGCGCGTCGCCTTGCGCGCGTGCTGCTCTCAACTGCGCCGACTCCCGAGCCAGTGCAGGCGCCAATTGCTACCGGCAACGATGTAACGTCGAACGTCGGCAAGGACGGGTACGAGGCATTTGTAACGAAATTGAAGCAACATATCGTCGCGGGGGACATTATTCAAGCCGTTCCCTCTCAGCGCATCGCGCGTCCAACAACCCTCCATCCTTTCAATGCGTACCGGCAGCTGAGACAGGTCAACCCAAGTCCGTACATGTTCTATGTTGATTGCGGAGATGTGCAGATCGTTGGCGCAAGTCCGGAGACGCTTTGTAAAGTCGAGAGTAACAAAGTTTACAACCATGCTATTGCGGGTACAACGAAAAGGGGGAAGACACCCGAGGGTTAGTCATTTTTATTAATTCACGAACCTGGGAGGTTGACGTTTTTCGTCTGTTTTCATCTCTTTCTAGAGGATGAGCGATTAGGAAATGAACTCCAGTCATCTGAAAAAGATCGTGCTGAGCATCTCATGCTTGTTGATCTTGCGCGGAACGACGTCAACAGGGTCTGCCAAGCGAAGACAGTGAAAGTAGACCACTTGATGAGGGTGGAGAAGTTCAGCCATGTTATCCATCTTACCTCACAAGTGTCGGGAATATTGCGAGACGGCCTTACAAGGTCTGTCTCTCTTGTGGTTACTTTTGTGAGACGCGCCGCTCACTCGTCTTTAGGTTCGACGCCTTCCGATCCATTTTCCCCGCAGGCACCGTCTCCGGGGCACCGAAGATTAAAGCCATCGAACTCGTTTCGTCGCTGGAGCGGGAGAAGCGTGGCGTATATGCTGGTGCGGTCGGCCGCTGGGACTTCGCGGACGACGAGATGGACGTTTGCATTGCGATCCGCACAATGGTTTTCAAGGACGGCGTTGCATATCTCCAGGCGGGCGGGGGCATCGTGTTCGATAGCGTGGAAGAGGACGAGTATGTCGAGACTTTGAACAAATTGAAGGGCAACATGAAGGCACTAGAGGCGGCTGAAGGTGATCGTTACTACAAGCATAATTCAGCGGACGTAACTAATCTGCTTTCCCTATAGATTACTGGTTTAAAGTTCAGCAGACCCAGGTGCAGGCACCTGCAGTATCGTAGTCCATATGCATGTGTAGACGTATGCACGAACCATGGATTAATGTATTGGAGGAATTGTAATATCTATGCAAGTTAAGTAACATGAAAAAAACATAAGATCATCCTTCTGCTCCACAGCTATGAGTTTTCTATCCTCCGAACAGTCTCGACCCTATTAGACTCATTCTCCATCGCTTGTCTTCTTTCTGCCTCTAGTTGGCGCCGTTTCTGCATCCTGATCTCGACACCCTCTCGCCCCGCTATGCTCAGTACACCGGCAATGAGTTCCGCCGTCCGGGTGCTCTCGTCATTCCCCGGAATGGCGTACATGACAATTCGCGGATCGACGTTCGAATCAATTATTCCGATTGTCGGGACATGCTCAATCGCCGCTTCTCGGATCGCGGCCATGTTTGCAAGCGGGTTGAGGATAACCATAAGGTCAGGAATTATTCTTGTCGTTTGCACGGTGCGAGGCCCGAAATGGTGGAGGCGATTGGTGAGGGTACCGGGTAGCCACTTTTCGCCAACGTAGTAGCTCTGGTCACCCATGCGCTCGCTTGCCTTTTTTACAGCGTTGCGGAGGTCCGGACGTGACCCTACAAAGACAACAGTTCCGCCCTCAGCAGCGATCGCGCGCGTGAGGTTTGCGGCGCGCCGCAGCATAGGCACTGTATGGTCCAGGTCGATAATAGTAATGCCAGCGCGCGTGCCGTACGCGTAAGGCATGAAGTTGGGATTGAGAAGCGAGGTTGAATGTCCGAGGTGGGCACCCGCTGCGAGGAGGGCGGAAAGAGTGAGTTCACCGGGTGCTGGTGGACGGTGTAGTGAATGGCGCGGCTGCCAGGTATTGTCGCGAGTCTGCTCCGACCCATATTGCGAGTAGTGTTCGCCTGCAGAAAACAGTGTGAAAGGTGCAAAAGCCAGCAACAAAAAGGGGACGTACGCCAGAGCATGTCTTCAGCACGTTCAAACTGGAACGAGGACCAATCATCCGGACCCTTCAGTGGTGCGTCTTGGGGGACCGCCGACGCGATCCAGCGTCTTGCTTCTGGTGCTGACAAGTGCGAAGACGAGGCCCTCGCGCTGCGCCAGGGACGCAAGCAGCCATGGCAAAGTTGACGAGCTCCTGCCTGCATAGCGATCTGTGCTACGTCTGAAAAGCAGTTCACAGCGAAAGAAAGAATGGTGTCCAAAAAAGGGTTTGCTGAATCAGCAGCACTCTGATCATAATTTTTTTTCACCCGAGTCGGTCTACTTGTGCACTATCACCTCTCAGCCCCCTCTCCCTTTTCCCGTTCCTTCCTTTCCCCCCAAAAACATAAAAAATGGACGACGTTTTCGATGGAGCGGTCGGTATTGACCTTGGAACTACCTACTCGTACGTTGCCGGCTTTCCTCGCATTTGTTGTGACTGGAGTTTTGAATGCCCTTGCCCATCCAGTTGCGTTGGTGTCTGGCAGAACGACCGTGTCGAGATCATCGCGAATGACCGTGTGTATGCGCATATATCCATCGTTAACTTGCTTATCTTTCAATAGAGGGCAACCGTACCACTCCATCGTACGTCGCCTTCTCCGCCGAGGAGCGTCTCATCGGCGATGCCGCCAAGAATCAGGCCGCCATGAACCCCATCAACACGGTGTTCGACGCGAAACGTCTTATTGGACGCCGCTTTGAGTGAGTGGTGTTCGCGCATACTCTTTGTGTCGGGATCTCACGACGATCGTCTGCCAGTGACCCCGACGTAAAAAAGGTGATTGAATTAGATGTTTTGATAAATACGCTTCTGTGCCCTTGTCCTAATAAGCGTTCGCTTCTCCCTAACAGGACATGACCCACTGGCCATTCAAAGTCGTCGACGTGGATGGCTCGCCCGTTGTTCAGGTCAACTATCTCAACGAGGATAAGAAATTCACCCCCCAGGAAATTTCTGCCATGGTCCTCACAAAAATGAAGGAAATATCGGAGGCTAAACTTGGCAAGACCGTGAAGAAGGCTGTCATTACGTAAAATTATTTGATTGCGTTCTACGACCGCCAGGGTTCTGATTTATCCTTCCAGCGTCCCCGCTTACTTCAACGACTCTCAGCGTCTCGCTACCAAGGATGCTGGCTCTATCGCTGGTCTTGACGTCCTTCGTATCATCAATGAGCCGACCGCCGCCGCTATCGCCTATGGTCTTGACCAGCAGTCGAGAGCCGAGCGCAATGTACTCATTTTCGATCTTGGTGGAGGAACTTTTGATGTATCTCTCCTCAACATTACCGGTGGTGTTTTCGCCGTGAAGGCCACTGCTGGTGACACTCACTTGGGCGGTGAAGACTTCGACAACAACCTTCTTGACCACTTCAAGAACGAATTCAAGCGCAAGACCAAGCTCGACATCTCTGAGGATCCCCGTGCGCTCCGTCGTCTCCGCAGCGCCTGTGAACGTGCCAAGCGCACGCTCTCAAGTGTTGCGCAGACGACCGTCGAGGTTGACTCACTCTATCAGGGTGAGGACTTCTCGGCGAACATCACCCGTGCCCGCTTCGAAGAGATCAATGCCGCGCAGTTCAAGTCGACCCTCGAGCCTGTTGACAAGGTATTGAAGGACGCGAAGATGCCGCGTGATAAGGTAAGGCGACCTAACTATACCCGCTTGATCTAGACTTACATGCTTTATTCAAGGTTGATGACATTGTCCTCGTCGGTGGCTCTACGCGCATCCCGAAGATCCAGTCTCTCGTCTCAGAGTACTTCGGTGGTCGCACTCTTAACAAGTCCATTAACCCTGATGAGGCTGTTGCCTACGGTGCGGCTGTCCAGGCCGCGGTTCTTACCGGCCAGACCTCGGACAAGACTGCCGATCTCCTTCTTCTCGACGTTGCTCCCCTCTCGCTCGGTGTCGCCATGCAGGGCGATGTCTTCGGTGTTGTTGTTCCTCGTAACACCCCGATCCCGACGAACAAGAGTCGTACGTTCACGACGGTTGAGGACAACCAGACAACTGTAACGTTCCCTGTGTACGAGGGCGAGCGCACGCAGTGCCGTGATAACCGTCTTCTCGGCGAGTTCGAGCTGAACGGTATCCCGCCCATGCCGCGCGGGCAGGCGGAGCTGGTCACAACGTTCGAGGTTGATGCAAACGGTCTGCTTAAGGTGTCCGCGATGGACCGTGCATCGGGTCGCAAGGCCTCGATTAGCATCACTAACTCGGTCGGCCGCTTGTCTAGTGCGGAGATTGAGCAGATGATCAAGGACGCAGAGCAATTCAAGCAGGCGGACAAGGACTTCTCTGCACGTCACGAGGCAAAGAGCGACCTCGAGGCTTATATTCATCAGGTCGAGAGCACAATTACGAGCCCGGAGATCGGCATGAAGCTGAAGCGTGGAGCCAAGCAGCAGGTTGAGTCAGAACTCGCGCGTGCACTGGAGAAGCTCGAGATTGAGGACTCGACGGCGGACGAACTGAAGAAGGCGCAGCTCGGCATTAAGAGGGCACTGCAGAAAGCGACCGCGGGTATGCGATGAGGTGGCTAGTAAAGTATATGCTTCGTTTTGTTATAGGTGTACTGTCAACAAAACCTGCCAATATGGCAGAACCTCCCAATCTGTACTGTTCCCATGTACACACGACCCACTCTGTTTCTTTTCTGTTCTTGCTTTCGTGTCCCCTGAAGATATAAATACATAAACCTATTATCTTCGTACAAAACACATAGTATAAGAGGAAGTGAAAGTAAGAGTGCTATGATAATGCCTTGTGCGTTTTTAGGCCGACTTCAAGAATCTGAAGCTCTTCATCTGCGCCGTCGCACAAGGCTTTGTCTGCATCTGCGAATGCCATAGCACATTGGGCTTTTTGTCTTGCAGTTAATGTAGGGTGCAGAATGACGAGGTCGTGTAACTAACAGTGTAAAATAATGAATAAAGCTTAAAATCATTAATTTGCTGCTGAACTCACCTGTGACAATAGTTGGGCTGCTGAATAGCCCTCTCGCATTAGCTCCTTAACTTTTGCTCTTACGGCCTCAAAACCGCCCCGCGGTCTTTGCCCGTCATCGACGTCCATTTCAGCACCATTCCCAACGACTTCCACACCAAGAGCCCTTCCAAACGAATTCACAACACCATCTGGAACGACACCGGCAATTTCTTGTATGTCACGAGGCGTAATTTCTGTCCGCGGGGTCGTTGAGGATGAAAGCCGTGAAGCTGACTGCAGATACGTGATTGCCCGGCGGAGATCGCCGCCTGAGACAGCAATGAGCGTCTCAACGACGGCAGGTGCAAGAGGCACGTTCTCCTCGGCGGCAATGTGCTGTAGTCGGAGCCCTGTTGCCGACGTATCAAGCGGTTTGAAGCGGAATTTGGAGCAGCGCGACGCTAGCGGCTCGATGATGCGTGTCACATAATTGCATACGAGACAGAAACGCGTGATGCGTGCATAAGTCTCCATAATGCGTCGCAATGCGGACTGAGCATCTTGCGTCATAGAGTCTGCTTCGTCGAGAATAATAATTTTATATGGTGGACAAGGGTAGCTTCTTCCGTCGGACGCGACGGCTTGCGCTCGCGGTGTCTGGCGGGCAAAATTCTTGATCTTCTCGCGCACGATAGAAATACCGCGTTCATCAGAAGCATTTAGTTCAAGGACACGATTCCGGAAATTATCTGGCCTTTAATGTCGTGAGTGCTCATTACAAACAGCTGTGCAGTGAGGTGACGCACCCAAAGAGTTGACGAGAAAGCGCGAGAATGGTGGAGGTCTTTCCTGTACCAGGAGGTCCGTAGAAAAGCATATGAGGGAGCTTCCGATTTCGAAGTAAGCGCACGCCTTGAAACAAGTAAGAATAGGCGTACATTTGTCGAAGTCAATGTCTTTTGAAGTACAGCAACTATGTGTTCTTGTGAGGAAATGTCGTCGATGGTTTTTGGTCGACTACCAGCATATTCTCAG
This sequence comes from Coniferiporia weirii, assembly GCA_024195185.1. Taxonomy (NCBI): domain Eukaryota; kingdom Fungi; phylum Basidiomycota; class Agaricomycetes; order Hymenochaetales; family Hymenochaetaceae; genus Coniferiporia; species Coniferiporia weirii. The sequence continues at coordinate 152,707 of JAKOPK010000020.1, forward strand.
TGCACGGCACGGTGATTGTTAGTACTCGAAGGAATACCCACTATTTTTCAACCCATGGCTGTAAAGTGGGGTCGACTGTGTGTTTCGCTGTTGACTTGCCTGCCTGAGGCTTAAGGAACATATTCATTGTCGATAAATCTAGCTGGTCGTCGTGGCTCGAAAAAAATGCCGCGGGTTACTGGCAGTGGAGAACGGCGACAGGAGCATCATGGCAGCTAGTGGCGCGCGTCAAGCGTTATACCTGTCACGCCCTTTTTGTGACTGCACGCGTTGGTCGTCGCGTTAGCCGCTTCGTTCCTCGCTGCCTGGTCACGGACTCACGATCATACATTGCTGGCCGGATTGTCTCGAGCTGCCATGCTCCTGGTTGACATGTCGAACTCAGAGACAGGAAAAGGTAGGCATCTTGTGGCATCTTTGTGACCATTCTTACCGAAGGCGGCCCCGTAGGAAAGCCGTTGAATCCAGCCGGACCAGCCTTGATCTCACGTATGTTCGATCGAACTACAACCGGAATAAAACGTTGGATGACGATACCCGATCATTTTATTTCCAGCTGCGAGACGCGAGAAGAAATCACTTGTGGAACTGAAGAACGGTAGAGTGCTCTTTCGTCAAAAGGTCCTATCATGCGAGAAGATGTCAGAGACCATGCAAGGTGAGTATTTATCTGAATAAGCTAAGAGTAGTGCCCTGATACACCCACCTCGCAGAAACCGTGAAATTTCGTGATTTTTTGGAGGAACGCATCAAGGAGGGATGCCCTCCTCTCCAGAGTATACCAGACGGGCACATACCGCTCATTGCCAAACTCGTTTACGAGAGGTGAGAATCGCGTCGTCCTTACGACTGACGATGCGAGCGCGTTTACCTTGCTTTATCCAGTGATAAGACTATAAACTCTCTCGCGAAACACATTCAAGGCGCGCTTCAACCCGAGGAATTAGAATCGGTGGAAGTCAGCGGATCCAATGTGGCTCCGCTTACTCTGTCCGCCATAGAAAGTGCGATCGTGTCTGTCGCTGACCGCGTCAACTATGGCGTCGATTGGACCGAAAGGACCTCTGCGGCCCTGTGTATCTGGAGGTGGGAAGTGAAGGAGCAAAAGATCGATCTGCTGCCCAAAACCGGGCGGGATAAGCTCGAAGCTCGAATAGCCGAGCGGAAGCAGGTGTGTATTCTGACTGTTTCTAAATACATCATTTTTGAGAGCCTCCGCTCTGAAAATTAAAGGCAAAGAGAGAACTACGTCTATTATATGAAGCCCTCCCACAATCTGAAAAGGATTCTCTCATGAAGAGCGGGAAGAAAACAAAAGCTGAGGGGACGGGCAATACCACAATCTCTGGAGAAAATAAACAGACTGGATACAGTCTTGGAGATGGATGCGTAGAAACGGTACGCCTTCAAAGAATCTGATTAAGACGGTTAATGTAATGCCCCCGTAGAAGTCAGTTGACGCCCTTGAGATCCCTGACTCTAAGAAGGACAGTCTTTCTTTAAAAGGGGACAAGATAGTGGACCCTGAACGCTCTGCTAAGGTATAATAACCTGAAAAGCGAGCCTATCAATACTGACGGGAATCACTGCAGGAAAAGGAACGGGCTGAAAAAAAGGCTGCAAAAGAAGAAAAAGAGCGCAAAGAGAAGGAGGCTCAGAACAAATCTCGGTCTATCATGTCAGCCTTCTTCAAGAAACCTAAGGCGTCCAGTGGCAATTCGGGACAACCGCCTTCGTATTCGCCGCAGGAAAGCGGGCCATCCTCCTCTAAATCTGACTTTGAGAAGGCATTCAAGCCCTTCGTGATGAAAAAGGACGCAACTATGGCCCCCATTAATCTGTTTGAGCAGCGGAAAAAGGGCAAGGAAGTCATTGTAATTGATCACGACACATCGGACTCCCTACCAAAACGCTTGATTGGTGATGTCTCACAAGCAATGTCGGGAGCTCTTGACCCCCAAGGTGAGGCTTGATTATGTTTAATGTTTTAATTTGTATCAAATTCTTTCTATTCCAGGGTCTTTTTCTGAGTTTATTATCAATGTTTCTCCGAAGTTGTGTCGTCACTCGAAGATCGTTAACTCTAGCGGTCTGTACTGCAAGTCCTCCCCGTCACATTGCGTTCGTGACGTCTTCTCGAGGCTCTCCGAGGCGGAAGTACTTGGGGACATATCTTCTGTCCGCTCCCTCCAGAGTCTCTTGAAATCACGATCCAAAATCCCCGTCAAGGTCATGATTTTTCATGAAGACACGCGGCCAGGGTACTTTGGCACATTTACGAAGTCATCCACTGTTGTTGGTCCTCGCACACCTTATGCGAAAGATGCAGTCGCGTTTGACTACAGCTATGACTCCGGAGAGGAATGGGAGGAGGAGGAGGAGGGAGGCGATGACCTAATGGATCTAACAGGTAGTGATGCCGGTGAATCTAGTGATCTCGGCTCGGAGTTGGATGACTGGCTCGTTGACGATGACGATAACGATCTTGACCCTGGAACGCCCTTAAGCGGGCGTGAAGGCTCGCCGGCTTTACCCCCTTCTCTCCCTGGCCCCGAGCCGCCGATGAAGAGGAAGAGTATCAAGAACGAGGAAAGGAAGGAGCCCAAGAAGCGCAAGGTCATGCCCCTCTTACCATTCTCTAAGGGGCCATGTTGGGAAAACGTAATTGGTGAATGCAGCTACGAGCCATTCAAACAGCATAGGATACAATTATTCAACGGTACCCAAACTTTCATTCTTCACAAAAGTGATATTGCTCATATCGTCCGCTGGACTTAGATACACCATTTCCGATCGACCCCTTCACGTTTGTTTCGACGCCCGTCGACCATGGGTGTGGCATGCCAACGAAACCAAATTTTGCGGTCCCTACGCTTCCTTCCCATGCCCATACTGTTAATTTAAACCCGAATACCAATAGCCTCATCGCTGCAACCCAACCACCTTCCTCTATTAACAACGATATCGGATCGTCTGCGTCGACTTCAGACGTCGCGAAGCGCAAGGCAGTCGCCTCTCCCGCGCCAAAGAATCCCTTCCCTGACGTGTTGCTTCCATATCTTGCGGACAAGATCACGGCCCTTGCGAGCGCAAATCTGACATGGCTTGTCGAGAGTCTTTATCAGGACCTTAAGGCGCACAAGGTAAAGAAGAACGCAATCGAGGCGAAAGTGCGCGAGGTGGGTGAGAAATGCCCTCACAAGAGAGTCTGGATTGTCAAGGGGGATGTTTTGGTAAGATCACAATACGTCTTAAAGTAAATTGAGCTACGACTTATGATAAATCTAGAAATCGTTAGGGAGAATGCCCACAGTTCCAAATGCATGAGACAGGGCAATACCGACTCTTACACGTATTATTGTTTAATTCCTGTATTATTGTTTCCTTATTACACCCCGTACTTATTGACCAACCACTGAGACCGGCTAGAGTTTGGCTAAAATTTCACAATGAGGGAAAGCTTCTAAGGTACAACAAGATTGGATATTGTAATAATAATAGAAATAACTCCACATCCGGGATTGTGAAGGTCACGATGACGCCAAGTTCCAAAGCAGATTAGTGTACTCCGTGTTCGCCTTGCCATCGTCGAAAGGCACGGTGTGCACTTCGCCAGATTGAGAGCCTAAAAGAAAAGTGAGCCAAAGGCAATTTAAAAAAATGAAACCAGAGAGTTGCCAAACGTACGGACTAGAATCTTCTGTACTCTACCATTCTTGTCGGACACGGGAGTGAACCCGAGCCCTCGGATAAACGTAAGCTTCAGTCTGTTGATAGGCCCGCCTCGGTAAGAGCGCAGAGAAGGACAGGCAAGGAAAATGACGCACGGAGTTGCGTCAAGCTCGTGCTCCGTAGTGGGATCGCTTGCCTCAAGTGTGGCACACTCCTCTTTAAGGCGCGCCAGTGCGGCCTCCTTCCCCGCCAACCCGCCCTCCGCGTCATTTATGCCTTTCATTAAATTCAAACGCAGCGCATCAAGGGCGTTGAGTGTCTGTGCGTGTGCCTCTTCGGATGGCACGGTTGGTGGGCGCGTGCACGACGTACGCCCCACGTCAAGCGTTCGTAACAAGGCTGGATGAAGTTCCAATTAGCACAGTATACTAGATTCGGAGCTAGGATAGCGTACCTTTCAGCTCAGCATTGGCGTCCTCTAGCTCTTTTTGCCGCTGCGCAGCAACTGCACCCATTTGCTCCTCGGCACTGACGATATTAAGATAATCTTCAGTGGGGTCAAATATTGGGCCCATACTCTGAAGGAGTTTTCTGGTAGAGCGGATTAGGCATTCACGAATATTCCAGATACTGACCGACTTACATCGCATCCTGCATAGAGTCGCCCATTTTGCTTCAGACAAATCCGAACTGACGCGTCCAAGTTCAAACTGAACCGTCGCGGCGACGCGATACACACCAGCACGTGATCTATCACGTGCTAGTAACACGCTGAGCTTTAATTGACGATCGACGCGCTTCCCCGAGCCACCACATCTGACGCAGATATACTCACCATTTGAGAGATAGTTCGAAAGCAGCAAAAAAGGCTCTTTAATATTTGCTTTCGCATACATTTACAAGATACTACATCACGTCACTGTATCCTACACTTTCAAATGGAATAAAAAGGGATAGTAGGCGGGACCCGGCGATAGCACATTCACATTCCACTCAGACGTACGCACGAACAATATGACACAGAAATTCAGTACACGGAAAGCACTGTCGAAAGGAATACGAGATGAGTCGAGCTTGGATAAGGCCCTTATGCCTTCTGAACGGTCGCAGGCTATACGGCAATTATTCAAGACTACGGCAGAGTTGGGAGTCCAGGGGTGGCGCACCTTTGTCGTCTTTGACGCTGGCTTCACAGACTTCGTTGAAGCAGGCTTCTTCGAAGAAGAGGCCTTTACGACCTTTCCTTTGGATGCGGGAGCCTTGGAGGCAGGCTTCTTAGACTTCGACAATGCGCTCTTTGCCACGGTCTGCGGATGTAACGTTAGCAATAAGCTTCTGATTACGCGTGAACGCAAGTACCCTCTTTGTGTCCGACTTCTTGCTTGACGTCTTTTTAGAGGTTTGCTTCGATTTAGCAACTGCGGGTTTCTTTGCAGTTGACGGCTTTGAGGTGGCTTTCTTGACGGACTTAGGGGCTACGCCCGATCTAGCTGTCTTTGCCTGAGACTTTACTTCACTCTTTTTCGGAGATTTCGACACTCCCGGCTTCTTGTTCTAGGAAAACAGAGTTGATAAAATAAGTCAAGTCCGCCGACAACGGCAATGCTTGCCTCCTTTGCACTGCTCGACGATTTTCTTGATTTGGAACTTTTAGTAACACTAACACCTTTACTGGGGGTGACCTTGGCAGGCTTGGTGGGCTTCTTCTCCTTTCGGATTTGTTAATAACGCAATGGGATTTCAAGTATTAGATATCGAACCTCCTTGTTATCCTTGTTACTTTCTTTGATGACTTCTGCTTTTGCTTTGGGAGCAAGCTTGACCTTTCCTGAGGGACCTGAAGATCACGTGTGAACAGAGTTACCGAGTCCGGAAAACGAATGTCTCACCCTTCGGAAGTACAAATGTGCCTTTGTCGGAGCCAGAGACGATAGCTCGTGAGAGTTGGGAAGTAGTTGATGCATTCATGTCAATTTTGTACTTCGTTTCGACAAACTAATGGGTATTATACTCAGATCAACTGATCTCAGTAAGTACTCGGTAGGCACGAACTTTCTTGATAGTGGGACGTGAGACACCAGTGCGGGCATCTTCGGAGTGCGCTACTATGCATTCCTACGACGGTGATTAGATCATGCAGCAACACAAGATTGAACTTTAATCGGGGACGGTGGATATGTGAAACGCGCATATCGCGGCCGTGCACGAACAGATACAACGGCACGCAGATAACACGTTCACAGAAACCACGGCGTCTATAAGCAGAGCGGAGCAACAATGCATGGTTGCGAATCAGTCTAGTACCTTGATCATGTCGACCCAGCTTGGATGTACTGAGGGCTTTGAGGCTTTAGTCGCAGCCCCCCTCTTGACTGATGACGTGGTCTTGCCGGACATTGTCGGTTCCTGTAGGTAGATAGAGCAGATGTGTTGGGAAAGCGGTTGCGGAGAGAACTAGACGTAATCTGAGAATGGTAAGGGAGAACAGTGGACGCTGGGGGTGGTGGTTGTCGAGGGTTAAGAGTGGTTGTGGTCTCGAGATTGAAAGTCCGAAGCGCGGAGGGGTGAGGCTCACGTGAGTCCACCAGTCCCGACAGATTTATTAACATTCATTATTTCCCCAGTCCACGCGCATTCCGCACGGCTGTCGTGCGCGGCATGCAGATAGAGAGGAACAAGCGGAAGTTAATTTTGAGAGGAAAATGAGATGTTGTGGGTCGGAGTCTTTGTCCCAGTTCAGCAGCAGCCTGAGTGTGAACATGCAGGTCCGGGTCGGTCCGACACCAATTTCGTTAGCATTAAATATTCTGCGACGCGCCATTATCTTTGACTGGCATTTTTTCTTTGACGGAGAATATGAGGTGCTTTTCTAGCTTGGATTTGCGCCATATTTTGCATAAAAATGGACAGCTGAAGGACGAGTGTACAGCCGAAAGGACTCCCTGCCAATGGAACCGGGAGCAAATTGGCGGCCTGAAAGCAGCGAGCCGCTTTCCCGGCGAATTACAGAGTCTAAAGCCCGATGGAACATTCGGTTCAGTGGCGGTGCTCCCTGACTGATCACTGGCCACGTCGACCCCTTCGAGATTGCTCACCCAACTTCGAGTCGACGTCCATCTAACAGACATGCCTGACCTGCTCGCGACGGATGGGCTCACTTATGTTCTCGGTTTCACTGCAGCAGTCGCTTTCCTCCTTCACTCTTTCTTTACCCCACAGTCCCTCGTGCACCCCATCTTGCTCGGAAGACAGAGCGATGTCGACCGTGTCAGGCAGCCTGGCGAAAGCGCTGTGTACAGGAACTACGGGACGGGACTGACGAGCAGGGTTAGTTGGTATTTTTACCGTGGTTTTTAGGTGTCAAACTAAGCGTGAGCTTGATTAGCTCCCCACACGGCCCGCGAACGGGATCATGTCAATTCTCGACTTCCTCAAACCTGACTTTACCGCTAGCCGTTCGCTTTGGTCTGTAAACGTAGGCCGATTCTTTACGTTACACACCTCTTTCTGAAGCTAACGCGCCAGTCAGATAACGAATGCAAAACTTCAATCACGTATTGCTTCCTTGGCTACTGGCCTCGTCCGTGTGGCAGGTCTCCAGCCCAAAGAGTCCAATGTGCTGCTGTTGCTTAATGACGGAATTGGTATACCGCTCTTCCCCTGGATTGTATTACCGTATGCTGAGTGAAGAGTCTACAGATTTTCTCGTTGCGGACCTTGCTTTGGCATCACAATCTATTCCGTCCCTCACAATATCCTCTTTCACCCTCCTCTCCTCAGTTCTTGACATGCACCCACCGAGTGCGATCATTTTACATCTGCATTCTCTAAGTCACGTCCTGGAGCAAATTGCGGAGAACAGCGAATACGCTCATCATACACTCATCTTGGTTGGAGAAGGAGATCTACCGAAAATTGTGGAGAAGCTGCCTTTGAAAATTTTATGGCTAGCGGACTTAGAAAGGGCAGGTGTAAAGGGGGAGACGCTTCAATCACTGAAACCTGGTCTGTCCTTTCTTCTAGCAACTTCTTCAGGGCATGAGGCTGATTGCTGTGCGTAGAATCGGAGGATGTGTTTTCGGTTTCGTGTTTTCCTGGCCCCAACAATGAGTTGAAGGCGACTCAGTTGACCCACCAAGTATGTGTTATTTGGCCTAACGTTTTTCGTAGCAATTAATAGATTTAATTAGAACCTGACCGCCGGTGTCGCTGCTACCCGTGCCCTTTTCCCACTCAGTGGAGCGATTACGCCTTCCGACTCGCTTGTGTCTTCGCATTCGTTATCGACGCCGTTTGGACGTGCCATCGCGTATACCGCATTGTATGAAGGTGCTCATTTCACTACTTCTGATTCCACGACTGTTTTTGCAAACGACAATGGTGAGTTTCTTGATACAAAGAGATCATTTAGAAAAGTACCGAAATTTTTGGCAGGTTCTCATAAGAGCGCCGACGGTGCTTTGAAATTCTTAACTTCAACGATGCCTCCCCCGACTGTTGTGTTCCTGTCAGTCAAAGTTTTTCATGTAGTTTCATTCTCGATCTGATGCGCGTTGTTGTTTGCCACAGGACACCATCTCAAATGAATGAAATTGTATCACCTGTCATGTCGCTCGCGCAGAAGTCCATGCTTTTCCCTTTCGCTTGGCGTCACAAGTTGTTCCACTTACAAAACGGCTATCTTAGTAAAGATAGTATGTGGGACAGATCCGTCTTTGTTAGTGCGCGTAAGACGGTTTTGAAGGAAATGGCTCTTAGCTTGCGAGCAGTAATTGTCAGCACTGGTACGTATCCCTACTTTTTTGAAGGTGTTTGTTGTCGCTCATTGGACCAAAGGCATGCTTGAGGCGAAGACTGTAACTCCCGCTCGCATCGCACTATCTGTGCCGGTAGTAAATGCGTACGAGCACCCGCTCGTTGCCGGACCCGTGTTCTTTTCACATCCGCTCGACTTCCAAATGTTCGGGGCCGCGCCTTCGTCGGTGAAGCCGCAAGTCACCGATTTCGCACACGTGGGCCCGCCGTCCATCAACATTGAAGCGAAGTTAGTTGGCGTGGATGACAACGCAATAGAGGGTGGAGCAGACCCCGTTGGTGAAGTAAGTGCTCATAGTAGTTGTCTCTATTACAAACGTGCTTATATTCGCCGCACAACTAGATCGCCGTCCGCGGGCCTCCTGTCACGCTCCCCCTCGACGGTGAAGCTGAGACGTATAGTTGGGTAAACACTGAAAAGAGGGGCTTGGTGCAGACGAACGGAACGTTCAAAATTTTGCCAGCACTCTGAAAGTACATATAAATCTGAAAGGGATGTGTAAATGTCTTCAGTATCCTGGCCAGCGGCCCAATGTTAATTATCACTTAGAAATAGTCGAGTGCATACACTGTCGTATACATACGCATATGTTGACGTCAGTCAAGAAAAGCATTATCCTTTAGCGGCTCGCTTTTTGTTTCTAATCTGATGGCATGTTTGCGGGCGTTGTAAAGGCGACTACCCGTTATATAGTTGACGCGTGAACTACCAGTCACGTGATGGCTGGTTGTGCTTAAACGCGTCCTGTTCGATCGCAAATGTTGCACCGCCACTTGTCTCAGAACGGGATATAAGAAGCCGACTCGCGGGACTGTCGCGCCCACCTATATTCTCTCCTCTTGTCTGACCAATCTGCGAACGTCTTCCTCGTCTAACCTTACTTTATCTCAAAATGTCGTCTGCCAACGCTGCCACTTCCCCATCCTCCAAAGGCAAAAGGACCTCTGCTAAAAAGGCGCCTACAAAGGCCTCCACGTCTAAAGCTACGCCTAAGAAGGCCGCTGTTCCAGTAAAGGCAGGCCTTCATCCCGCTTGGAAGGATATTATCAAGGTCAGCTCTTCTTCAATGGTGCCGATTACCCATGGGGATGATGCTAATGCGATACCGTTGCGGCGTACAGGAGTGCATCGCAGACAATACGAGTGATGCGCGTTCTGGTGTCTCTCGCAGCACCATCAAGAAGGTACGACCTTAGTTGGTTAATCTGGCGATAATGCTGACGTGGCACCTTTGCTTAGTTTGCAGAAACGAAGTATAAGATCGAGATGACCGGCCTCAACCTCTCGATGCTCAATCGCGCTATTGCCCATGGCGCTGATGCTGGCACCTTCATCCTTCCGAAGGGTCCGTCTGGTAAGGTCAAGCTTGCCCCGAAGAACAAGCCATCAGCCTCTTCTAAAGAGGTTTGCATTCCTCACTTTGATTATGCGTTCTTGTGCCTCATGCCTTGCACTGTTGCTTAGAATACCAAGCCAGTCAGCCCGAAGGCTAAAGTCGCGACTGGGAAGCCTGTTGCGAAACCTGCTGTTGTGAAGAAGGCTGCGGCCACGAAGCCTGTAGCAAAGAAGGCTGCACCGGCGAAGAAGACTGTTGCGAAGGCTTCCACCGACAAAAAGCCCAAGGCGGTGGCTGCGGCCAAAAAGACATCAAGCAAGAAGACGGACACGAAGAAGGTAAAGGACTTCTCCATCAAATTCCACCAATGCTCACTTTTGTTATTAAAGGCTGCTGCAAAGGCAGCGGCTGGGAAGCCAAAGGCCTCGAAGCCCGCCGTGAAGCCGAAGCCTACGTCTAAATCTAAGCCTTCCTCCAGGAGAGCAAAGGCCTAAGCCTTTCGCCCATTATTCTCGGCTTTCTATTTGTATTACTTTATTTGCTGGTATCGCGTTTCTTCCTTTCATTGCTTGCTAAGACGTAGCGGAGTGCTTAGTACATCATAGTCACAGTCTTATGTTGACTATATCTTGCGCGAGCTTTAGATTGTACTCCTCTGCTTTTGTTTGTACTCTTATGTATTATGGCATCCGTACTTTACACCCGACTTCAATTCGTTCTCCAGACTTGTAGGAGGGCATTAAATCGGTAAATTATAATTCAACCTCCGCGTGCTAGTAGGATGATGGTGCCCTCTTGCTACTTCAAGACGCAACACACGCAACACTACCTAATTGTCTACGGATATCGTGGTAGTCAACGTCATGAGCTGGAGGGAGGAGTGGTAGAAGTGAGCTTTCGGAGAAGGATAGTAGACTTCAGAAGTAACTCACTGTCCTCCACCTCCCCCCATCTCTCAATCTGACTGTTGACCTCGACATGCGCGGCTTGCGAAGCCTGCTCGACGTTTACCCGGCCGTGAACGAGTGCGAGAGCAATAATAAATGATTTGGTGGTGTACGTCGCTCGTTCCATTGCTACAGAGACCGTTGTGAACAGGTAGTACCGCACTCGAGCGTAATGACAACATACCAGCTAATTGCCACTCATCAAGTGATTCGAGGACTTCCCGGAAGCGTGCTTTCGTTCCCGAAGGCTGTTCCACGCCAAGAAGGCTGTTATGTACACGTACCTCCACGTTAAATTCATCCTGAATCCATGCCAGTAAAGGACGCCAATGTGCATCCTGGAGTTTAACTAGGGCACTTGGATGGTCCTCGTGATAGCTTCATGAGGAAGATTAGTACGTCTTCAAGCCTCTGAGGAAACCTGACAGACCATATGGTGTCCGTATCCAAATACTTCAACAGAGAAGCACAGACTTCCTCCCGGGTCCGCTTGACTCTGAGCCCGTCGATCACGCGACTGGCCAGACTCGTCTGTTCATCTATCATCGATCCTGACGCGGGGAGATACCATTAAACTCACTATGGGGAGGGCATGCGCCTTAATGACCTTCTCCTGGTTCTCCCATTCGGTAGCAATCAGAGTCGCAACTAGGCGCTTCTCGGGCGGGACCACAAGAGCATTTCCGGAGGGCGTTTTTAGTGTACGGTGGTCTAATGTAACTGCAAAGCCGTCTACAACGACGGTTTATCCAAGAACGGCATGTAAGCTGGAATTCAACTATAAACGAGCCATATACACGCGTACCAGGCCTAGCGTCAATCCCAACCGTTTTCCAAAATCTCTTCAGCGTGATTTCCGCTCCTGAGGACGCGCAGGAGCCGTAAATACCTTGCAAACTTTTAACAGAAAGAAAGCTGCACGTACGGTTCGTTGCCGTCACAGGCGTACCATCTGCGGATGTTGCAAACGCTCGGCGAGTAAAAGTTGATCCCGAGATTAGGCGATACGACGAGCAAGACGACCGCCAACGTGCAAAGGATGCTCTGCACGCCATGCTTCACCGTGTAGTAGAGAATTATGGCTGGACAAAACGAATACTATTACTAATTTCGATTAAGTAATGCAGAAGCAATAGTCACAAAAGTAACGCCAGGTAACGACGCGTCAAGGGCGGCAAGCCTCAGCCGTGGCTACAATACGGATACCACTATCCCCTTCTTGACCTCTTACCACCACCATCTCCTTTGGAGTGCGTGCTGCGAGGGGGGATCCGTCTAAGGAAGGGGGCC